>QEPC01001533.1:10337797-10392960 GCA_003113815.1 Sphenodon punctatus
CCAGGCCTTTGGGGAGGGTGGGTTAGCGGGGTTTTATCCTCCTACCCTTCTTTATTATTTTTTATATTTTCTTGTTGTCCTTTCCCTGTTTTATTTGTGAGATTTTTTATAACAGTTTTAAATGCTTTTAAAAGCTGTTTTTAAAAAAATATATTAAATAAATAAATAAAACCATTTTAAAACATCAACAATTTAAAAACACTATCCCCCCCCCCTCCCCAAAGGCCTGGGAGAACAGCCAGCTTTTACAAGCCCGCCGGAATGTTAAAAGACTTGGGGTCAGGCCAGCTTCCTCCAGGAGGGAATTCCAAAGACACGGCTCAGCCACCGAGAATGCCCTCTCCATCGTGGCTCCCCGCTTAACACGGGGGACTTTCAGGAAGGCACCCCTGACAGACCTCAGGAGCCACTCTGGGGCGCGGAGAGCGAGGCAGTCCCTGAGGTATGAGGGGCCAAGACCGTGAAGGACCTTATAGATCATTACCAATACCTTGAACCTGGCTTAGCACGCTATTGGCAACCAGTGCAGAGTCCAGAGCACAGATGTTATATGCTCCCGACGACCCGCCCCCATCAGGAGACGGGCCGCCGCATTCTGCACTAACTGCAGCCTCCGAACCAGGAACAAGGGCAGCCCCACGTAGAGCAGTCCAGCCTCGAGGTGACAAAGGCATGGATGAGGGAGGCCAGGTCCGGCCAGGAGATGTATGGACGCAGCCTCCGCACCAGATACAACTGGCAGAAGGCAGCCTTCGCCACCACCTCCACCTGTCGATCCAGGCGGAGATCTGATTCTAACACCACCACCCAGACTCCAAACCTGCTGAGCTATAGGAGGGCGAACCCCCCGCAATCAGGGGGGGCAACACCTCCCTCGCCCTCCCCACCACCATCACCTTCGTCTTATCGGGGTTGAGCTTCAGTCTGCTCTGCTACATCCACTCCGCCACGGCCTCCAAACACTGGGATAGCAACAAGACAGCAGGGTCTGGGTCAGCTGAAAAAGAGAGGTACAGCTGAGTATCAGCAGCATATTGGTGACAGTGCACCCCGAACCCTCTCTCAACCTCCCCCAAGGGCTGCATATACACATTAAGTAATAGTGGAGACAGAATGGAACCCTGCGGAATGCCGCAGGACAAGGTGCGGGGGCAAGAAGTTTCAGCTCCCAACACCACCCGCTGGCTTCTCCCCAAGAGGGATGAGTGGAACCATTCAAGAACAGTCCCGCCCAGACCCCCCAGGTCTCACAGCCATCTCAATAGCAGCCCATGGTCCACGGTATCAAAAGCAGCCAAGAGATCTAGCAGGACGAGAAATGTAGAATGTCCTGCGTCCATCTCCCGGCGGAGATCGTCGACCAAGGCCACCAACGTCGTCTCAGTACCATAGCCGGGACGGAACCCAGATTGAAAAGGGTCTAGGAAACCGATGCTGTCCAGATGCGCCTGGAGCTGGATCGCCACCACCCACTCAATAACCTTCCCTAAAAAGGGAAGGTTAGAGACAGGTCGGTAGCTGGCAAGTGTGTCCACATCCAATGATGGTTTCTTCAGCAGGGGGCGCACCACAGCCTCCCCTGCTGCAGGGACGCCTTAACCACTCTCTCCAGCACCATCCCCAATGTCTCCCTGGAGGCTTTCACCAACCAGAACGGGCAAGGATCAAGTTCACAACTGGTGGCTCTCATAGACCCCAGGACATCCACCGCCTCGGCTGGCATCAGTTCCTGAAACTCCCCCCACAAAGTTGGACCAGGCGGGACCTCTGTCACCTCGCGCTCTCCACCTATTGCCCCCAACCCAGCGTCAAAGTCCCTCTGAATCTGAGCGATCTTGCCCACGAAGTAGATGACAAATTCCTCACAGCAGGCCTGGGACAAGTCCCTATCCAGGCAGAGGGAGGCTGGACTGACCAGCCCCCGCACCACCCGAAAAAGGTCCGCCGGGTGTGACTTCACGGACGCTATGAGGGCAGCAAAGAACTCCTTCTTTGCTGTCCTCACAGCCTCAACATAGGACCGCAAATGGGCCCTATGGAGAAGTCGGTCGGAGTCAGAGCGAGTCCGACACCAGCATCGCTCTAGCCTCCTGCCTGCCTGCTTCATACACCGCAGCCCCTCAGTAAACCAAGGGACACTGCAATAATGAGACAGAGGCAGAGGGCATCTTGGAGCCACCCCGAGTATTTGCCCTGAGTATGGCATTGGCAGGGTGAACAATTTCCCTATATTTCTCCTCTTCTTT
This sequence comes from Sphenodon punctatus, assembly GCA_003113815.1. Classification (NCBI taxonomy): domain Eukaryota; kingdom Metazoa; phylum Chordata; class Lepidosauria; order Sphenodontia; family Sphenodontidae; genus Sphenodon; species Sphenodon punctatus. The sequence continues at coordinate 10,340,044 of QEPC01001533.1, forward strand.
CTACTCTTTTCCCCAGGGAGAGACTCCTTTCCCTAGAGTCCTTTTGTTCCTCACACCCAGAAATGGCTACATGAATTCTCCCCGTCGCCGCATGTAGGAATGACATGAACTTAGCTATGACTCTGAGTACAAGTGTATCCAAGCAAAGGGGGAAAGGATCTGCATTGTCTGTTTTTCCATTTTAGGCTTTAATCCTCAAAGCCCTGAACCAGCGCAAGGATAACTGAAGTGAATGGGGGGTTGTGCTTGGCATAGCTCTTGTTTAATTGCTGTTTAATGTATTCATTAATGATCTGGGAAAGGGCATTAAAAGTGAGGTGATCAAATCTGCAGATGACACCAAGTTATTCAAGGAAGTTAAAACACGAACAGACATTGAAGAACTGCAACAGGATCTTATGAGACTGAGAGCCTGGGCATCTAAATGGCAGATGAGATTTAATGTGTACAAGTGCAAAGTGATGCACATTGGGAAAAATAATCCAAACTATGCGTACACAATGCTGGGTACTAAGCTAGGAGTTACCACTCAGGAAAATGATCTGGGAGTGATTGTGGATATTACACTGAAATTCTCAGCCCAGTGTTCAGCAGCAGTCAGAAAAGCAAACAGAATGTTAGGAGTTATTCGCAAAGGGATAGAGAATAAAACTGAGGATGTCATAATGCCTCTATACAAATCAATAGTGCGACCGCACCTGGAACACTGTGTGCAGTTCTGGTCACCCCATCTCAAAAAAGACATAGCTGAACTAGAAAACGTACAGAGAAGGACAACGAGAATAATAAAAGGGTATGGAAGGGCTTCCATACAAAGAGAGGCTTGACAAGCTGGGTCTCTTCAGCTTAGAGAAGAGAAGACTGAGGCCATTTTTAGACGAGCGTGTGACCTGCTCATGCATGGTTTCAAAAATACCACGAGGCGGAATTACACAAGTCGCTGCCGGGGATCACGCGCATGGGAGGGGGGGCGCATATTCTTTTCCGCCCGCGAATTGACCGGGTCGGCGAGCCTGAGAGGGGACATGATGGAGGTTTATAAAATCTTGAGTGGTGCGAAATGAGTAGATAGGGAACAGTTATTTACCCTCTCAAATAGTACTAGAACTAGGGGACACTATGAAACTAGCTGCCGGCAGATTTAAAACAAATAAAAGGAAGTACTTTTTCACTCAACGTATAATTAACTTATGGAATTTGTTGCCAGAGAACATTGTCAAGGCCGGTAGTATAGCTGGGTTTAAAAAAAGGACTGCATACGTTCTTGGAGAGTAGGTCCATTAATGGCTATTAACCAAGTAGCTTACGGAATGAACTTCTTAGTGTCGCGAGCTGGGAGTGAGCACCGGGGAATGGATTGCCCATTGTGACTGTTGGTTCTTCTCTCATGCGATTGCTGTTGGCCACTGTCGGAGGACAGGATGCTGGGCTTGATGGACCATTGGTCTGACTCAGTCTGACACTTCTTATGATCAGCACCTTAAAGCATAGAATGGATATGTGTACAGAGATACTACGTTGTCATGTGGAGAAGTTCAGGTAAAACCTTGCCTGATGAGTAAGATCTAGGGAGGCAGAATGGGTTAATGTTTTTTGCTTAATATAGTCAAAAAAATTTCCCCTCAAGCTTTTGCCCAGTGATCAGTTTACATGTTGAATTCTTTCTTCACAGTAAAAAGGGTTATGCTTCTGATTCCCTTATTAAATGGAAACTTGGGTCGGATGACATGTGGCTTGTAGCATTCACAAGACTTCTCACAGAAATCTTGTGTCTGGAGACTAAAAATGTTTGCTTTCAACATGGAAAACATGGTTTTGTGAACTATATTTTAGCAACAGTTAGCATGTCAGGCCAAATGGTTTTGCGTTATGAGTGGGACAACTAGTTAGGAATCACATGTTTTGAAAACCTTCAATTCATGTTTTTTCAGTCTCAATACTGAGACAGCCTGTCTAATTAAACCTCAAGCTTTTCCCTTAATAAAGAAGCTGCCCAGTGGGCAAAGATTATACATCAAAATTTAGTGTGCAAAAGAATTTTTAGGGACTGGGGATCAAAATGAGGCTTAATAGAGAATCAGAAAAACTGAATTCCACCACATACAATTATATTCCATAATGCCATACGTCCAGAAGGTGGCGTAATCTCCCTTCTTAAATACTTTCAGTAACTGCAAACTCTTAATAGCAAATGTTGGATTTGCATTCCGCTGTGGTTCCTTTTACACCCTATATCCTGTTATGAGAAAAGAAAATAAGAATGTGAAAGCTAAAGGAATTCCCCCATTCCTCCCCCTCCTATGTCTGTGAGCTTTCAAAATTACGTACAAGAATGCTAATAGCCACACTGGCTAGAGCAGCTGGCTCATTTTATAAGTCATTGCTTAAGTAATGGTGACTGTTAAACTATGAAGTTCTAAATCCCTGGCTGTACAACCTAATCCTTACTCTAAAATGGGTTTGTAGTCTGGGAAGAGGAGGAGACCAGGGTAACCTACAGAAGAGAGAGACAGATATCTGTGGGGTTCCATATACACCTGCCATTTATTTATTTGCTAAATAAATACAATAATAGTTAGAAATTGCAAAATTATTAATTTGTGTTTAATAGTGAAAATAAAACATTGTGTTTGGTTAATGCAGGACCACTAGATCTAATGTGTGTCAGGCTTAAAAAAGAAAACCTATTCCATCTTTTGCACTGTGCGCCCATCAGCACCAATAAAATTATCATTCCATCTATGTTTTTCAGATGTCCTGAAAGGAGATTCTTTTGTCTTTAAAAGAAAGATTTTTATCTTAATTTTTTTTTTAAAACAACAACCTTATATTAAACATGATTTCTTAAAGGATATAGGAAACTGGTACAAAGGCCTTGGACCTTAATCTTTACTTTGGAAGCTCATCTCAAATGATCCAGGAACTGGACCAGATGCATCGCACAGTCTACAATGGCTTCTTCTCAGGGATCCGTAGCAGCAAAGAAATGATTGTGGCAGATCAAAACAGCACCAGTCTTTCCTCAACCAGCCTTATTCTCAAATTGCAGGCAGTTGGTCTCAGAAGGAAAGAAGCAAAGTTCTGCCAGCATTTGGGTACATGCTCCCTTCTCCTGTATCTCCCAAAACAAGAGAGAGAATTTATAATTCTCTGGACCAACTTCACGGACTTAACCCCTGAATACTTCCAATGGCAGTCAGTAGGAGTGTTGGTGATAGGATGGCTACAGCTCTGAGAGATGTTAATGACAAAGTGAAAAAGAGATGTAAATATTTCATATTTGCATTTCATGCACTCCGTGAAGGTCATCAAGCAAGGAAGACTATATTGTTAAGTAGAGCAGTTCCAAAATGTCAAATGGTGTATCTCAGGTCTTCAAGCAGATACCCGAAAGCTGATATAATGCAGGTGGCTGTGGGAGAAGGGGTGTTTTATGGTAGCAGCATCAGGCCCCAGGAGCAGCAAAGATGGCAGTAGGATCCAGGGGCCTGCTGCCACCTATACCACTTCTGGAGAGTGCTTTATCCGTCCAGAGCCTGCAGGGCTCTTACAGGCCTCTAGAGCCATGCCATAGGCCCACTCCATTACCCTTCACCCCACCAGACCCTACTTCATCTTGCCAGAGCCTGCAGCCCTGCTAAACCTGGGACTGTTATCAGATGTTACAGCCACTATGCACACTTCGCCTGCTCATGTTTGCCTGCAACATTTGTGGATGTACAAGAGGAGTATGCTCGTGGCAGACACGTAGCAAACACACACAGCAGGCTGCTTAGATGTAATGACCTACTGTGTTTACACCACTTGAATGAGTGGCAAGTGTTGCTTCTGATGTCACACTTAGATCTCAACTCTCTCCTCATTGCATCAGTTTTTCCCCATTGTCTGTAAAATTACTTCAAAATTTATCTGTACAACACAAATATTAAAAACGTGTATAAACTAAGATTTTTAAGGGAGCCCAATGGAGCTAAATCAACAACTCTTATTGAATTTCAGTAGGATTCAGGTCCATGAATCCATTCAACCCCATTGAAAGTCCACTAGTTAATATTTGTGTTGATATTAGAAGTGAGAACTTCTGTACATGGGATGTGCTGAGATAACATAAATCTACAACAAATAACACCCAAAACAAAAGCAAAAGCAATTATTTTTGTTTTTCATAGGCTTATTTTATCACCTTCTTCCTTAACATTTAGTTAAGGAAGATTCCCTATCTCTGATTTAGAGCAATAACCATGTTCCACCTGGCTTAACCATGTTCCACCTAGTTAAGGAAGATTCCCTATCTCTGATTTAGAGCAATAACCATGTTCCACCTGGCTGCCTTTGTTCCCATTGCTCTATAATTTCTATACTGTACAAAGAGGCGCACATTTCCTTTACATTAGAATCACAGAATTCTTGGGCTGGAAGGGACCTCCAGGGCCATCTAGTCCCACGTCCTTCTCCATGGCAGGATATCCCTTTTTAGGGAAGGTTATTGAACAGGTGGTGGCCCGGCAGTTGCAGGAACATCTGGATCGTGTCGGTTTTCTTGATCCCTCGCAGTCTGGATTTCGCCCGGGTTATGGCACTGAGACTGTGCTTGTGGCATTGGTTGATGACCTGCACCAGGAATTAGATCAGGGTTGTTCGGCCCTGCTGATTCTATTAGATCTGTCGGCTGCTTTTGATACTGTTGACCATGAGATGTTGGTGACGTGCCTGAGGGACCATGCAGGGATTGACAGAACAGTTCTGGACTGGTTCCGCTCTTTCCTGGCCGGAAGAACTCAGCGAGTGTGCTTGGGGATTATTTTGCATTATACTGAGACCTCTCGTGTGGAGTCCTGCAGAGTTCTGTTTTGTCCCCTCTCCTGTTCAACGTGTACATACAGCCGCTTGGCAAGGTGGTCAGGAGGTTTGGCGTGACGTGTCATCAATATGCTGATGACACCCAGCTTTACCTCTTTTTTTTCATCAGATCCAGGCCCAGAAGTCCTGGTGCTTACCGGGTGTCTGGCAGCCGTGGGGGATTGGATGAGGGCAAATCGACTGAGGCTGAATTCCAGCAAGACGGAGGTAATGCTGGTGGGTAAGGCAGTGGGGGTGATGGCCCCCATCATTGATGTGGTCTGCCCTCCATTGGTTCCTCAGGTACAGAGTCTGGGGGTGCTCCTTGTTTCGCAGCTCGGCTTGGATGTTCCAGTAGAGGCTGTGGCAAGGAGTGCCTTTCGCCAATTATATCTGGTGCATCGGATTCGGCCATATGTTTCAGACTCTGACCTGGCCACTGTCACCCATGCTTTCATCACCTCTAGTCTTGACTACTGTAACGCGCTCTACATGGGGCTACCCATGGTGACAGTTCAGAGACTCCAGCTGGTGCAGAATGCAGCGGCCCATCTTTTGGTGGAACTTGGCTGCCAGGAACATATTACACCAGTTCTTCGATCACTGCACTGGCTGCCTATAGTCTTCTGGGCCCAATTCAAGGTGTTGGTGCTTGCCTATAAAGCCCTAAACAACCTAGGCCTGACCTACCTGAAGAACCGCCTCATCCCTCAAGTCCTGGATCAGACCCTGTGGTCATCGGGAGGTGCTCTTCTCGAGGTGCCCCGAGTCTTCCAAGGGGCCACAATGGGGAGGACTTTCTTGGTGGCTGCTCCACAGCTGTGGAACTCCTTGCTGTTAGAGGCCCATTTGGCCCTGGATCTCCCCTCTTTTTGACATAGTTGTAAAACCTGGCTGTTCCCGATGGGTAGGGTGCGGTTGGGAGGGTTTGGTTTAGGGATAGGGTTTGGTTTGGGGGATAGGTTTTAGTCCTCCTATTCTGACGTTTTTAGTTTTATTGTGACTGTAAGCCGCCCCGAGCTGCTGTGCGGGAAGGGCAAGGTATTAAATCTGTTTAAATAAATAAATATCCCTGTCTGTGGTATCACGGACAGATGCTTACCCAGCCAGGTTTTGGAAACCTCCAAGGAAAGTTTCCCCAACCTCCGTGGAATAATTTGCTTATTCCGTTGCCCAGCAGTTCTCACAGTTAGGAAGTTTTCACGTGATCTTAGCTGAACCTGTCCTTTATTAATATGAATGAATGGGAGTGCCCTTCTTGATGTCCCCCAGGTGGTGCAGGGGGTTACAATGGAAAGGACATTCTCGGTGACAGCACCCAGGCTGTGGAACTCCCTTCCGGTGGAGGCCCGGGTGACCCCGAACCCTGCCTCGTTTCGGCAACAGTGCTAGACCTGGCTATTCTGCCAGGCCTTTGGTGAGGGTGGGTGGGGAGGATGGTTTTTTTTATTTTTTTACTCTTTATACATAAAATACATAAAAGGGAAGCATAAGAGTAAAAAAATAAAAAAACCCATCCTCCCCACCCACCCTCACCAAAGGCCTGGCAGAATAGCCAGGTCTAGCACTGTTGCCGAAACGATTTTATGTATTTTATGTATATTTTAAAATATTTTAATTTTTGTAAGCTGCCGAGGCAGGAGAGGCGAGATACAAATAATGAAAATAAATAAATAAAGTTCCTTCAGTAAAATGTATTTGTACCAGTGTAAGCTTTTCACTGTGGGGGTGCCCTCCCAACCTTTGTGCCAGTACAAATGTGTGCGCTCACACATGCTCCACTGGGTGGAGAGAAGTCCCACCTCAGTTCCCTTTCCCATCACCGCGCCCTCGCTTCCACACCCTTTCCTCCTGTCTTCCCACCAATACCCCTTTCCCATTACTCCTAACTCTCACTTTTTGTGATTAAAAGACAGCAGGAGCTGCTTTCTACATAGTGTTGTCTGCTATTGTCAGGCTTCAAGCCTGCCTACCCACTGTGAGCAATTTGCGGGCACATAGGAAGGGAGGAAAGAGAGATTCCACAGTCTGACCCCTTTCGCATGTGCCAGCAATTCCCCCCCCCCTTTACACCCGAGCCCATGCAGCTGTAGGAGGTGTTTGGCCCTAATGCCAGTCATGATTTGTACTATATTGCATTCTGAAAGCCCAGATCAACTTCAACATCTCCTCTATCTTAGTTCTGTTCTGAAATGAAAGACTTCAAGCTCCAGACCTTCTGTTTCATTACACATTTGCATGTTCTTGCATTGCTTTCAATTTGTTTTCATCAAAACTATTAACAGGATGTCAGGGGCAGGGGGGGCGGGGGGGAAGAGAGCTGGACTAAACTCATATGGATGTAATTTCATATTTTGGTGTAGTAAAAAAAAATATCTATCTGTGGCCTAGATCCACAAGGGATCAGCCAGCCAAACCCTTGCATCCTGCATATCAGTCAAGAATTCATGCATATTCTTTTGTGCCAGGAGATTGTTTCAGGAGTTCAGAATGCTGGAATTTTGCAGGCAATTGCAGCATTTATCTGACAAGCATAAGGGCCTCTTAAGAATAGTGCTGCCTTTAATCTGAGAATACTCCATTGTGCTGCTTGACAGAAGCCTCTTGAACATTTCCCATCTAGGGAAAGTCAGAAATCTTATAAGCAAGTAATGTGTGGGGGGGGGAGGGGGGTGTTGTTTTCTTTTTAAAAGTACCAGCTCACAAGGAAAACTGCATCCAGTGATAAGGTTAGCATATTGAATGTGCCTTGTGCGTAATCTAACACTGTGAATGATGGTGAAACTCCCATGTGTCTTGTTCTGAAGAATAATGTTTATGATGACACCAAGAGCAGTTAACCCCATCTTTAGTAAGTACCAGTGGAACTCAACTTCACTTTAAATAATGCTTAGTATAGCTTTATGGCTTCCTTTGCCTAGATATATAAAAGCGAATATCAAGTGTTTGGGGACACTGAAGGTGTGATTTTATTTCAGCGAATGCCAACGTTGGTTTGCAGCTCTCATTAAAATAGCTAGATTGTATGGCATATGGAGGGCTGCATTGCAAGTTCAGGTTAATCTTTTGTACTGAAGCTGCATGTTGCTAAGATAAGCAATGGGGAAAGGGATGTTATGGGATTTGTTTTCTCCCCCTCTCATATGCAGCTTAGGATAATACCTTGATATTTTTATTTTATTTATTTATTTAAAAGCATTTTTTAGCTGCCCCCTCATGCCTCCGGCATCTCGGGGCGGCTTGCAAAAATATAACAATTATTTTTTTAAAACCATCAACAAAGAGATTAAAAACAATCCACTCCAGCCCCCCCCACCCCACATCCCCAATATCCCCAACTACCCAACCCTCCCCTCCAAAGGCCTGGACAAACAGCCAGGTCTTGCAGGCTCGACGGAACGCCAGCAGACCTGGGGTCAGGTGGGCTTCCTCCGGGAGGGAGTTCCAGAGTCGCGGCCCGGCCACTGAGAACATCCTCTTCATTGTGGCCCCCCGTCTCACCTGGGGGACCTCCAAGAAGGCACCCCCAGCAGACTTAAGAAATGCACTTAAGAAATGCAGTTTGTTAATATGGCTGAGTGTTTCTAGGTTTCCAAGCCATTAGGTGCACAATTACGTTGGAAGGCGACAGGTGCATACTTCTGCTTAGAGAAATAATCTTCCACCATATTGTCCTAGCCTATAGAATCTCGACTCATGGCACATGATTTGCTGCTGGGCAGAACAGTATGTGGCTTTCTTTTGGACAGGCTGAGACACAAGTGTGGGGAGACATATTGGTGATGACTCTCGGTTTTTCAAATACTTGCTTCTGCCAAACAAAACAAAAATCTGCTAGAAGACTAATCAGGGAAGGGGGGATTAGTTAACAAATAAAATTACATTTTCAAGGTGCTGAGCTATTGCCAAACATACACATACCATTATCATCTGAAATTTTCTTTTCTTTTAATGTTATGTTTTCAGAATCAGAAGTATTTCTGTTGTTACACCTCTAATTTGCAGTTATTTTTCTAAATTTATGTTCCACCTAAACCAAGGATTGTCAGGAGGCTGCGCAATGTTAATTTTGCCATAAAACACTGAGCCTTGGTTGTCAGCTAGACTTAGCAGAGGAAAGCAAACCATTGAGAATGGTCTCCTGGTGGTTTAGCAGCAACAGCAGCTGTTTTGGTAGCAGCAGCTCATATAACAGATGTTTCATGATGATGCAAACAAAAGCCAACTCTGAAATTCCATCTCTCCTATGTACACATAAAATAAACCAATTCAGAATATCATGACCACTCAATTTAAGGGTTGTTTGTTTGTTTTTTTCTCCTTTTCTAAATAAATTCCATATGAAAATCAGTGCTTGATCTGTTAGGTTCTTGTAGGCTAATATTTTCTACATACTGACTGAAGAAATTGTTTGAGCATGAAATCAGACCAAAATAAAAACTCATTAAAATGTAATACAGGTGCAAGGTGTGTGGGTGTGGAGGAGGTTAAGTTACCAACCATGCAGACAGGAAGAAAGATCTGGAGAATTTCTTATATATACACCTCAATGCAGTCTGATTTGTTCAGGGAGTCATTGATTTTTGAAGGCAACTTCACTTGTAGCAATGTATTTTCTCTCCAATGTAGCACGTGAGTTCACATATAGCTGGGAATTTCCATGGTATGTAAGCAGGTGAGTTGCTTAAGTGATGATCAGCAGTAGATAGTGCAAGGCAGAGCTCATACAAAGGGCTAAGGAGAAAGAACAATGTACTCAAGGTTGTGAAAGAAAATAGTGGGGCTGTCCTGAGGAGCAGTTTCTGAAGTTCTCCCCTATAAGTAAAGAGCCAAATGAAACATTACATTCACTCATGTTTCTTTTCTTTCCTGGATTATTTCTTTCTTTGAGGATGGGACTCACTGTGGTCATCTTTTTGTTATCTGATGCCTTCAGCTGTCTTTGCTACTAGGACTGTCACTACCACCATCATCATCTCCCCTTGTACTCTTTTATGCTACCTACTATTGGTAATTCGTAACCTGTCACTAAACTCTGCCACTGTACCAGAGTATTGTAGCTGATGCATTGGAAGGTATGTTGAGGTTTGCTGATGTATTGGAGGGTAGCTTATGTAACACGAATATTTTATAAGGGTTCCAGAGGTGATCCTGGAAACTACAGACAGCCTGACATCGGTGCCAGGCAAAGTGGTGGAATTACTGAGCATATTGATAAACGTGGCTTAATGAGGAAGAGTCAATATGGATTTAGGAACGGGAAGTCATGCCCCACTAATTTATTGGAGTTTTTTGAATGTGTAAATAGGCATATGGATAAGGGGGAGCTGACCGATATAATGTAAACTCAGAAGGAGTTTGAAAAGGTCCCTTACAAGAAAGAGACTTGAGGAAATTAAAGAGTCCAGGGATAAGAGGCAGTGTCCTAAGTAGTGTACAGTCCCAGGGATCTGTACTGGGACTGGTGGTGTTTAATATATTCATTAATGATTTGGAGAAAGAAGTAAAGAGTGAGGTGATCAAATTTGCAGATGACACAAAGCTATTCAAGGTAGTTAAAACCCGATCGGACTGTGAAGAATTTCAGAAGGATCTTGGCAAGACTGGGTGACTGGGCATCTAAATGGCAGATTAAATTTAATGTGGACAAGTGTAAAGTGATCCACATAGGGAAAAATAACCCAAACTATATGTATAATACAATGCTGGGTTCTAAATTAGGAGTTACCACTCAGGAAAAGGATCTTGGAGTCATTGTGACCAAGACATTGAAATCCTCAGCTCCCTGTGCAGCAGCAATCAATGTTGGGAATTATTCAGAAAGAGGTAAAGAATAAAACTGAAAATATCGTAATGTCTCTCTATAAATCTATGCTGCTACAACCGCACCTGGAATATTGTGTGCAGTTCTGATGGCTACATCTAAAAAAATAAAAAGAGATAGTAGAACTAGAAAAGGTACAGAAAAGGGCAACAGAAATGATCAAGGGTATGGAACGGCTCCTGTATGAAGAGAGGCTTGATAGGTTGGGACTCTTCAGTTTGGGGATGACTGAAAGGGGATATGATAGAAGTTTATAAAATTATGTGCTCCACGCCACTCATGAAGAGACTATGAAATTAACTGGCAGCAGATTTAAAACAAATAAGAGAGAGTATTTTTTTCACTCAGCGTACAATTAACTTGTGGAATTTGCTTCTAGAGGAAGTGGTCAAGGCCGGTAGTGTAGCTAGTTTTAAAAAGGGATTGGATAAGTTCTTGGAGGATAGTTTCATTAATGGCAATTAGCCAAGTAGGTTTTGGGGACGTAACCTCTTATTGTTGAGGGCTGGAACAACAGGGAATGGATTGCCCGTTGTAACCTGTTGGGTACTTCTCCCAAGAGACAGAAATTGGCCACTGTCGGAGACTGGATGCTGGGCTTGATGGATCATTGGTCTTACCCAGTGCTGCACTACTTAGGTTCTTATAACCCAAGGAGTGATTGGCGGGCAACGGTGTCAATATATTTATTCATTCATTCATTCATTTAAATATATCGTCCGCCATATATCAAGGACTCAAGGCAGGTAACATCATAACGCAGGTAACATCATAAAACAGATTAAGACAACTAAAACTAAATTATATAAAACCAGTATAAACTTGCATACAAACCTGTTCCCACCCACTAAATGCTTGACCTGATCTAAAAAAAAAAAAGTGTTACATTTCTTCCAAAAGATGATCAAATTCTGACACATCTGTAGGGGAAGGGGTTCCAAAGTAGGGGAGAAGGCACCAAAAATGCGCCTCTCTTTTGCCATACAGACCTGGCACATAATTACAATTATTAAAAAACATTAAAAATGAGGAAATAGAAAAAACAACCCCCCTACCCCACCAATTCCATCGTCTTACCCACTAACATCACCTCCGTCTTGTCAGGATTCAGCCATAGTCGATTAGTCCTCATCCAATCCCTCACAGCCACCAGGCACCGAGTAAGCACCGAGACTGCCGGGCCTGGCTCTGTTGAAAAAGAGAGGTATAGTTGGGTGTCGTCAGCATATTGATGACACCACACACTGAATCCCCTAATCACCTCGCCAAGCGGCTGTATATACAAGTTGAACAGGAGAGGGGACAGAACAGAACCCTGCGGAACTCCACACGAGAGGTCTCGGTATGATGAAAAACAGTCCCCAAGAACCACCCACTGGGTTCTTCCAGTCAGAAACGAGCGGAAGCATTCAAGAACAATCCCGCCCACTCCTGCACAGACCCGCAGGTGTGTCACCAATATCTCATGATTAATGGTATCAAACACAGCCGACTGATCTAACAGGATCAGCAGGGTCAAACGACCCCAATCCATATCTCGGCGCAGGTCATCTACCAAAGCCACAAGTGCAGTCTCAGTGCTATAACCCGGACAAAAGCCAGACTGAGGGATCAAGAAAACCAATGTGATCAAGATGCCCCTGCAGCTGCCGAGCCATTACCCATTCAGTAACCTTCCCTAAAAAGGGAAGGTTAGAGACAGGACGATAGCTGGCAGTGGAGCCAGCATCAAGCAATGGTTTCTTGAGCAGAGGCCGCACCACCGCCTCCTTGAGACAGCCTGGCACTCTGCCCTCCCACAGGGAGGTGTTGACCACCCCAGCCAGCAATGGCCCCATTGTCTCCCAGCAGATCTTAACCAGCCAGGGAGGGTAAGGGTCTAATTCACAAGAAGTGGCCCTGACCACCCCAAGAACATCCACCGCATTGGTGGGCATCACTGACTGAAACTGATCCCAGAAAACCGGACATGACGGGGCTTCCATAACCCCTGGTTCCCCTAGTGTAATAAATGCTGCGTCGAAATCGTGGTGAATAAGAGTGATTTTGTCCACAAAATAATCCACAAACGTGTGTCAGCAGGCAGTAGATGACTCCACTCCAAGGTTGAGGGAGGCCGGACTGACCAGCCCCCGCACTACCCAGAACAGCTCCGTTGGATGGGATTTTGCGGACGCTATGAGGGCAGCAAAGAACTCCCTCTTTGCTGCCCGCATAGCCACGGCATAGGCTCGTAAACTGGCTCTATGCCGTAATCTATCGGCTTCAGCACGCGAACGATGCCACCATCACTCCAACCGCCGCCCATCTCGCTTCAGCAACCACAGCTCCTCGGAAAACCAAGGAGGTCTGCGGAGCTGCTGCTGAATAGAAAGAAGGGCCACATAGAAGGAACTACCAAGAGACTGTTGTTGTCTGACCTCTGGGGTCACAGTGGAGCATGGGGGATGGGGGTGGCAGTCTTCCACACTCCCCTGCTGCTCACGCTCCTCTGCTCCTTCCGCATTCCTCCAGGGTGCTGGTAACCATGGGACTTGACAGATATTTTTGTTTGTCAGTGCTACTTCATGACCCACATGAGTTGAGGGTCACATTGCTTAGGTGAGGTAGTGCTGGTCTAATTCTCTCAATTATGTTTACCCCTATCAGTGCTTTGTCCAGTCTTAAAGAAACCAGGTGGTGTGCTCCAGCCAGTTCCTTTGGGTTGTTTTTCCATAAACTTTAATAGATCTTTTACTCAGACTTTTTCCTGATATTCAGTTTAAAAAATTTCCTCTTAATTTCATCCCATGAAGATTATAGTTTACCACTAAAATGCTTGTGGCTCCTGTTTAATACCACTAGAGACAGGGTATAATCTGGGGAATCTTGGACCTGATGATAGGCTGGTGCAACATCTGGAAAATACTTTTGAGGAAGTTGCAGACCTTCCCATGTTTTGGCAATTATTTTGTTCTTTGGTACTAGAGGTTTCCTCCTTAAACTGGTCACTTTATACACATTCTTTATAGACCATTACAAAGGTTAAAAACAATGGCTCTTGAAGTTGAGGGAGAGCAGAGTGAGCACTGCTAGAGGCCACGCTCTATGGAGGGGTGTGACTCATTAGTTCAGTCCAAGGCATAGTACCTCCTGGGCACTGGGAGCAGCTGTCCCTGAGATTGCTTGCCATTTCTCCAGGAGCACAAAAGATCAGTCCAAGAGCTGTTGTCCCCAGATAGAGCTCTTAGTTCTGTGAGTGTAAAAATGGGAGGAGGGGAACATGTACTGCATTCACACCTGATACCTGGCGTTATTAAAATGACTCGCAGGCAAAGAGGAGCCTAATGCCGGCAGTGGAGCCGGTGCGAATGGGGATCTGCGCGTCGAATGGGATTCTGCCATGTCTTTGCTCATGCATAACAGGTCTGGATTTTTGCTCCCTGTCATGCGTGAGGTTAGCCACGGCAGATCCCCATTCACACCAGCTCTACTGCCGGCATCTGGCCCCTCCCCGCTGCCACGTCTTTGCCTGCACATCATTTTAGTAACGTCAGGTGTGAATGCAGTCTCTCTTCCTGAATTTGAGGTACAAGGCACAGTTCCTTCTTTAATTTGGGGGTGGATGAACCAGCCCTGCATAGAGGGAGAGATGTAGACCACACATCTTGAAAAGGTGCAGAGAGGGCCACAAAAATGATCAGAGGTTTGGAATGGCTTCCGTACGAAGAGAGGCTTTATAGGTTAGGGCTCTTCAGCTTGTAGAAGAGACAGCAGAGAGGGGATATGATAGAAGTTTACAAAATCTTGAGTGGAGTAGAACAAGTAGATAGGGAACATTTATTTACCCTCTCAAGTAGCACTAGAACTAGGGGACACTCCATGAAACTAACTGGTGGGAGATTTAAAACAAAAGGAAGTGTTTTTTTTCACTCAATGCACAGTTAAATTATGGAATTGGTTGCCAGGGTAGATTGTCAGGGCTAGTAGTATAGCTGCGTTTAAAAAACGACTGGATACGTTTTTGGAGAATAGGGCCATAAACGGCTATTAACCAAGTAGATTATGAGATCTGAACTTCTTACTGTTGGGAGCAGGGAGTGATCAGCAGGGAATGGATTGCCCATTATGACTGCTGGTACTTCTCCCATGCAACCAAAATTGGCCACTGTCAAGAGACAGAATGCTGGGCTTGATGGACCATTGGTCTGACTCACTATGGCACTTCTTATGTTCTTATCTCTGGAAGACTTGGGGAGTATTCATGGAGCAGGAAAACATCAGGTTGTGAGTGTAATATATTGTACACTGTAGTTACCAATGACTATGTTAGCTGTATACACAATGTTCTCTGTACTTGCCTGACAAATTCTTGTAACTGCTTTCTTGGAAGTACTCAATAAAAGATCTTTTCATTCCTTTAAAAAAAAAAAAAAAGAGGTTGTGAGTGTAAATGTTGCTTTCACAGACACCCCCTCCCCCCCGCCCCCCCCCCCGATCTACCCCTGCCCGTTAAATGGTTTGCTGAATAAATCTTACACTGCCTCCGGAAGATGCTCAAATCATGGCTTAGGTGAACCTCCAGGAGGAGTTCCAAAACTGTGGAGCAGCCACCAAGAACGCCTCTCTACATGCCTGGGACACACAGACCTGGGCCACTGGTGGAACTTGCAGGCCAGTGGGGGAATAAGGGGAAGGTGGTCCTTTTAAATATGTAGGGCCCAGGCCGTTTAGGGCTTTATAAGTCAAAACCAGCACCTTGAATTGTGCCCAGAACACTACTGGAAGCCAGTGGAGACTCTAAAGCACTGGTGTTATGTGCTCCCAGCAACCCACCCCCATCACAAGGCAGGCTTCTGCGCGTAAGTTGCAGCTCCCAAACAGTCTTCAAGGGCAGCCCCACATAGAGTGCTTTGCAGTAGACTAGCCTCGAGGAAACGAAGACATGGATGACTATGGCCAGTTCTCTATTGAAAGAAAGGGACGCAGCCTTCCCACCAGATGAAGTTGGTGAAAGGCACCCCTGACCACCGCTGTGACCTGATGTTCCAGACGCAACTCAGGATCCAGGAGCACTCCAAGACTGCAAACCTGAATACCTAGGAGAGGTTGTACCCCATCAATGATTTCCCCCCCCCTCCCTTCACAGGTCACAAGACCAGCCAGCCAGCATCATTCTTGTCTGGATTCAGCTTCAGTTGGCTCACTCCCATCCAGTTCCGTATGGCATCCAGGCACTAAGTAAGCACCAACACCATTGGACCTGGGTCAGATGAAAAAGATAAATAGATTTGAATGTTGTCTGCATATTGATGGCAGTGCATCCCAAATCTACGCACTGTCTTGACCAGTGTCCTTAGATACACATTGAACAGGAGGGGAGATAGAATAGAACTCTGTGGGATCCCACAGGAGAGGAGCCAGGAGGATGTCACTATCACCACCTGCTGAAACCTCCCCGACAAGAATGAGTGGAACCACTCAGTAGCTATCCAGCACAGCAGACTCCTGACTGGTCCCGCAGTCATGTCATCAACACTTCATTATCAGCTGTATTTAATTTGAAAGCTTTTTAAAGTGTTTTAAATAATAAAAAGCCCCCTCCCCCTGGCCTGTCCTTTGTGTAGGGGAGGTCTAGGAGGCAGAACTGTCCCCTCCCCAAAAGCTTGGACTGTTAATCTATTGATTATCTTTATAAAGTTCCATGTTTCAAATCTCTGTTGTATTGTCTACATTGGTGATTTTCCCTGGTTACAGCCTTTGATGGGCAGTATATCCTACACTACACTGTGAGAGTGCATCCACACACCTCACCAATGTGCACAAGAAAAATTGCAATCAACTACAACTTAGAACAGAACAAGTTGAAGTTTATTGCAGTTTATTGCAGCTTCAAGCATGATTAAAGTCCATCAGTACAAACCACGGCGTATAGTGGTTTTACCTGTCTGTGCTAGGGAGCTGTATCAGTGACCAGGACACCAGAGTAGCTGGCGCTGCTACAGTGGATGAAGTCTCCAATCAGGTCTTCTGATATTCTTGCACATTGAAACAAGCTGTCTACCCAGCCTCACCTTGTATTTTTTAATAACAGAACAGAAATCAAGTTCCAAAGCGCATTTGTCTGTGTGCTGAATTTCAATACTCAGTTGCCATTGCCTTTTGCTGGTGGACTCTCCTTGAAGTCTCCTTGTTGGTTCCAGGGTGTTTTTTCTAGCTGTTGTGAAATAGTCCCTATAGGTTGTTTTTGAAGGGCAAGTTTATGGGGAGATATTTTGCTTTGACTTGATGTGAAATTATTTTCTTTGCTGTATGTTTTGAAAACTGTTAATTGAAATCCCTGGCTAAGGTTTAATATAAATTCAGATATTTAATTCATAGGAGACATATGTTAGCCGTACTGACCACATCCTGCTGCATATCCTGCTTGTTCAACAAGATTTTTTGAATAAAAGTCAAAAATAAGAACCCATACACATGTCGCCTGTGCAAAGAAGCAAAATGTACACGTGCCTTTTTATGTTGTGTGCACAAGTGAGTAATTTTATGAATAAATGGTGCTTAATATTTTTGTGTTAGCACTGGATAATGCCAGATCAATATTCTGACATTTTTAATTGGTGGAGAAACACATTAA
This sequence comes from Sphenodon punctatus, assembly GCA_003113815.1. Classification (NCBI taxonomy): domain Eukaryota; kingdom Metazoa; phylum Chordata; class Lepidosauria; order Sphenodontia; family Sphenodontidae; genus Sphenodon; species Sphenodon punctatus. The sequence continues at coordinate 10,357,323 of QEPC01001533.1, forward strand.
AATTGCAGAATGAATCTCTAGCAGTGATCTCTGAGTCTGAAGCTTAACACACAAACTGGGTAGCCAGGGACAAGTGGGAATACAGGGAAAGTATTTGTATAAGCTGTTGAACAATTTAAACTGCTGAGTCCCAATTTATTTTTTCCATAATAGTCATCTTTTGTTCTTGCAAACTCTTACATTCCTGAATCCCACTATCATCTGAACCATGTTCACAGCAAACAAAACAAGCATAAGAAAATACATTCTAGAGGTTTACTATGTCTTCCAACTGTTTTCCGACATTTAAAGTAAATGTTCATTCAAGAATGAGATGGCTGAGGACTAAACCAGCTGCATGAGCTGGGAGCCTGGTTTTCTGACCTACTGCAGCAAGTAGATCTAAAACAAGGTACACATGGGATGACTGTGGCTAAAGGGGTGGGGGGTGCATTAGGGGGTACTTCCCCCCCCCCCCCAGTCTTTGCCCTAGAAATAGGTTGTTACATGTTTTCCCCCACAGTTTCTTAAGCCCTTTTTACATGAGACGCACCCATGCATGAATACCCAGAAATCTGGGTGTTCATGCGTGGGTGAGTCTTGTGTAAAAGACACAGTGGGTGCACGTGCAGTGGGTAGGGGGAGGGTTTAGACAGGCGCACACGCATCCCTACCCATCAGCATGCACGGAGCACCTGGCGAAAACAGTGGTTGCTCCGTGAATGGGGATGCATGTGCACCCATCTAAACCCTTCCCCCACCCATCACTCACCGGAATAAATATGAACCCACCCCACGCAGCCCATGTAAAAAGGACCATAGTCTGCAGAAATTGTCCCTTTTGTTATGCAGTCTGCCCCTCCCACTGTGTCATGTCCTTAGTATGGACCTGGTCACCATCCAATTTGATGTGATAAATTCAAGTGTGTATCGTCTAACTTCTTAAGAAGTCGCTAATGGAGCTGTACAAATCTCTTCTGGTTTGGGATTTTCTTGCAAGCTTGAAATTCAGTTCTAATGCTGCTGATCTTTGCAAATCGTTTGAGCAAACTTGGATCAAGTTCCAAGCAAATCCTTTCACTCTCCCACAATTTGCAGGCAAAGATGTGTTTTGTGTGAAGCCATGTGACACTCAGCAGATTTTTATGGCTTTAACTATAATCCATGCAAAAAGTTTTGGTGGTTTCAACTAAGTTTTGCTTTACATTTTGAGTTCACAGTGAAATTTCATTTGGCTTTTAGCATAAGGTGTAAAACAGATCAGAGTCATATTTTACAGGGGTGGTCTTACATATGGAATTGCGGTTCAGATCCATTTGTGGTTCTGATCCCACAATTTCTGGATTTAAATACAGATCAGTATTACAGATCCATATTTATCTATTTATTTTTTCCCTCCAACTTTTCTCTTTACAGATGAGCACAGAAATTTATGGTTATGCGTTTTCAGTATCTTTATGTTCCATAAATTCAGTTACATATATGTTTCTCTCATCAAGTAACAGAAATATACACTCTGTCTTTTCAGGAACAGACATTAAAACTTTGGTTCTTATTATCTTCATTCTTTGGAATCAGTTGTACCTGGATCGTCAATACGTTTATATTCATTGCGTGTCATTTCAATAAAAATAAAATGTTCTCAAAAATAATGGTCAAACAGTATTGTCCTGTCGTTCTTTGCAAATTCTTCTCCTTCTATGGCCGCGCTAACATTAAGCCATGTTGTCTCAATTTTCTCTCGTTTATTTTTCAGGTTTGCCATCATTTTTTCCATTGTATAGAAATACCAAACACGACTGATTGTACAGGAATATCTCCCTGCGATTTCCAGTGTTTGGCAATTACACTAGCAGCAGCTAAGCATAAGATTTTACATGAGTCCTGATGTCTTTTCAGGGTTCCTTCACCCAGGAATATCCCCAGCAGTGCAATTTCAGGCTTAAAAATGGACCAATGTGTTTGAAAACCTGTTCATGAATTCCCATACTTTTCTCCAAAACTGTTGCACAAAAATACATTCCTATAGGCAATGGAGCAGAGATCCTACTTGCCCACATCCTTTCCAGCATAGGCCCTTGGGTTCTACCCCTGTATATTTTAACTGAATAGGGGTAAAATAATACTTAGTTGTAATTTTAAGTTGGGTTTCCTTCACCTCCATAGCAGTTGCGCATGTTTGCATGTGACTCCAGAGTTGTTTTATCTCATTTTCTGTACATTTACGGGCCAGCTCCTGCTCCCATTTCCTTATATAATTATTACCTTGGGGTATATAAACTCTTTTAATACTTTATAGATCCTTGAAAGCCGACCTTTTGTACCTGTCAGGTTGATTATAGTTGATTCAATCCCTAATGGCTCTCTCCTAAAACTTTTAATTAAATCTGTATTTAAATCCATTAAAAAATGTTAAAATCCATTTAAAAAATAAAATAAAAAGCACTGCGCATGTATAAATGGCTGTCAGACCATTCTGTGCATGTGTGTCCTCTTCCAAAATGGCAGTGGCTGTGTTGCCACCATTTTGGGAAAAGGCAGCCCGTCTGCACATGCACAGACCTGCTGCCCTTTTCCAAAATGGTGGCAACACAGCCACTGCCATTTTGGAAGAGGACACGCATGCACAGAATGGTCTGACGGCCATTTTGTGCACATGTAGAGAAATTATTTTTTTTTAATGGATTTTAAACCAAACCACTGCTAGCTTTTTTGGCACAGTTTCAGTTCGGTACATATTGATCCTTAAGGGCTTCTTACGAGCACTTAAAGATCAGTACAAATCCGTAAGACCGGCACTCACATTTGGGACCTAACTTACAAGAAACCTCAACATGCAGTTAGCAAGATAACATGGTGTAGCAGCCGCCCTGGCGCAGTCCTCATGAGAACGCCCTCAATAGGAAATTAGCATGAGCAGCTGCCACCACTCTGTCTCAGGAACACCATTTTGGGATTAGTTTCCCTTTTGGCCCATAGATCACAGGTCCACTCATTGGGAGTTCACTTCTCAAGTGTTCATTTATTTACAGTGTCCTTTAAGCATCCTTCACCAGGCATATATACAATAAGTAAGTTCTGGTCTCACCACATAATAGAGCTCCAGCTCCTCACAACCCTTCTAGTCTCTCAGGCTCTCAGCCTCTTGGCTCCAGTCTCTCAGATCTGGGCCCTTCTCATCTCCCCAATGAACTTTACCTGGTCTTAGCCACTTCCTTTTATATGCCAGGCCCCACCCCAAGCCCACTGGCTTCCTGTTGGCAGCCATCTTGTCCATTTTGGCTTTCCTTTTGAATACAGGGCTCCAGAGGCACTTCTAAGCACCTTGTGTAAAAGTGGCCTTTCAGAGCTTGTTTTAAGACTTCAAAATGTAAATTTTAGTGCTTGTTTAGTATCGAAGTCCAAACTGGATTTTGCAGTATCAGGCCATTGCCATGTTACAGTAATTGTTGTGGAAATCTTGAGTCACACCACTTTCTTATTCTTTTTCATCGTTTGATGTTTTTCTTAGAACTATACTGACAGACACTCCTATTTTAAGAAAATAAAATACAAACATTCAGTAGTACATTTTGGAAAAATTCAGGTTTTTTTAAAAAACCTTATTTATGGTTTCAGTGTTGTTTTTAAATTTCATTTGGCAAGAGTAAAAACGGAGGCATTTCTCCAGCTTAGATAGATGCTAAGTTTAGCAAGTTTAATAGTTTTCATAAATTCCATGAGCCCAAATAATTTTTCTTATTAAAAAGGAACAAAGGACGAATGCTCTAAAAAGTCTCTCTCAATGGCTGCTTTCCTAAATATAACTCGGTATTTTCGATTTTGATGTGAATTGTTCGTCTTGCCAGCTCAGTTAATTTGGCTTGTTCATATTTGTAAGCTGCCATTTTTCCTCAGCTTTTCTTTTTCCTTAGGTTGCTTTTAAAATCCACTCTTCTGTGAGTGAATGTTGTTAGTTTGTAAAAACCCTGTGGCCGCAGCTATATAATGCCAAAGAGATACAAGTTGCAACCCCTTATCGAAGAATGCAGCTGTAATAAGACTGAGACAACAGGTTTAATAGGAACTACTTTTTTCTTCCAAAAATTGTAATATTCTTCAGGGGAGCATTCTGCCAGAAGTTCATAGAAAGGAGTGTGGGAAGTTTGCTTCCCCACTTTCAGATGACAGTATCTCTCACGATCATTTTCTAGACAAATTCAGAAGTGATATATTAGCTGCCTGCTAGTAAACAGGCATAAAGAAGTCTAAATACAGTTGATAAACCCAGTTAAAGTGGGGAGGAATTCTCCCTGCTTTACTCCCTGGTAAATACCCTTGCTTCTGAGAACAAGCCTTTAAAGCAGGGGTGGCCAGACTTATAGTACATTAAATCCACTTGATCCAAGCATCAGCCTGGGGTAATGTACCAAGACCCCTCATGTTGGCTCCAGCACTCCAGGCCAAAACCCCTCACACTGATCCCAGATCTAGGGCACCTCAGCAACTGGTCTCAGGAGAAGGGATGGGAAATCTATTGAAAATTGGGATCGGTTCAAAATCGTATCATCCCGACTTTCAATTCGATTTTAGATGGTATTAATCTGAATCGGATCAGATTCCAGTCAATCTGGCCTAAATCCAGTGTCTGCCCCCAGCTCTGCCTCATCCAGAATCCTGCTGGTCCCAGGTCCTAGGCAGGGTCATGGGGAGACAGAGCTGGGGGTAGCGGGGCTGTGCTGCGCAGGGGTAGGGAGAGGGGGTAGAGTTGCCTCCCAGGACCTCTGTCCAGTATCTACCTCCCCCGAATCCCTGCCCATGCCCACTCGCTCCAGCACCTGCCGCAACAGCACTGGGGTGGGTGGCTGGGCAGGAGTCTGGAGAAGCGTGCGGTGCCAGGCAGGGGTGTTGGGAGACAGAGGTGGCTGGGTGAGAAGGGGTATAGTTAATTAACTTACCTTTTCACCTTTAGGCTTTGGAGTCAGTCTAGCAGTGCCCCTTGGTGCAAGACTGTGCCAGGCAGAAATACTAAGAAAAACTCTGCATGTGCAAAATGGCCACCATGAACATTCTGCGCGTGCACAGCCATTTTTCAAAATGGCGCTGGCAGCGTTGGTGCCATTTTGGAAAATGACAGCCAGTCTGCACATTCCCAGGTCTGCGCACAGCCAGTCTGAGGCCGCGCCAGGCACCACAGGGCACTCCCGAGTCTAAGTGGGAAATGGTGCATTAACTACCCCCCTTTCCCTCCCCACCCAGCCACCTATGCCTCCCAGCACCCCTGCATGGTGCCACATGCCTCCCCTGGAGTCCTGTCTGGCCACCCATCCCAGCACTGCAGCAGCTGGGGCAGGTGGGCACTTGTCCAGGGGAGGCAGATGCTGGGTAGGGGTTCTGGGAGGCAATTACCCTCCTCTCCCTATTCCTGCATGACCCTGGTCCGGGGGAGGCAGAGCTAGGGCTCCCTGAAAGCTCCTTGGAGTGACACCAGTGCCGCTCCAAGGAGCTTTGATAGACCCCGCCAGGGAGACCCTATCCCTTTGGATTGTATTCCTTGGCAGGATCGGATTCTTTGGATCAATACAATTAGTCCAAAAATAGAGTCAATCATATTGAACTGATTCAAATATTCCCATCCCTACTCAGGAGCAGAGAGGAACGCTCCCTTTAGAGACAGAGGATTTATTGATCTTTTGGAGTCCAACAGTGGTTTTCTGGCATCAGTTGATAGTGATCTTTCTTTGTCTTTTCTTTTCTTATAATTTCAAAGTTTGATTAATGGTATCAAACAGTAGTACAAGCACATTCTCTATGCTTCTGAGGTAACAGGAATGTTTGACACTAGGCCATGTTCTCAAATAAGTTCCCAGACATTGAAAAGCCATAAAAATTACTCTCAGGAATGTTAAACCAGTGAGTTTGTTACAACATGCCTAGAGTGGTTAACTATACACAAGTCAAATGACCACTCGTTATTGGTTGGAGGCTGCATACCGCAAAAATATGATGGAGGTACATTGGGCCCTTGAGGGGAGGATCTTCACTCAGGAAAACATTTCTAAACAGTGCATTAATTCCTGTGGTGCAGAGGGGCATTAACCTAGACAGAAGTAGTCAAAAGCCATAGAGCAGAGGTGGGGAACCGCAGGCCCAGGGGCCAAATGCAGGAAGGTTTTATATGGCCCTTTTCCAGTGCCTAGATCTGGCTTCTGGATCCAGTCTCTGCCCCTAAGCACCTGTTAAGCACCCCCCACCCCCAAACTCTATGTTGCCTCAGAGCTCATACTAATTTTCAATGTGGCCCCCATGACAGAAAAGCTTCCTCACTCCTGCCATAAAGGAATTAGGCTGCACAATTCTGCAACACAAGACATTTAGCAAATGACAAGTTTGGCAGTCTAATAGTAATGTGAACTCCTAGTTTGTGGAAAATTCATTTCTTGAATTCTTAACACTTTGTTTTGTTAGAACTTTCATTGCCTTTCTTTGGGATGGTTTGCCTATGTCTTGTTTATTACAGTCCCACAGCTGGCTGCTGTTCAGAACTCTGTCTCCCTGTGCTAGACCTGCTATATTATTAGCTTCCTAATGCCCTGTGCCATAAGCCCACTCTCATTGTAGTGACCCCAAATCAGAGACTGCAGGCTCCAGTTTAACAGTCTTTATTAGGATAACTAAAAACCTCAGCACAAGGCCCCAACTGACTGCAGCCAGTTCCCTCAGGCCCCCTAGCTGTATTTTCTGGTTCTCTTAAAGGGGCCACTCCACGACATCCCCCCCATGTAAATCAGATCGTAGAGACAAAGTAGTGTAGAGATATCTTTTATTGGACCAACTTTTAGGGAGGACTGGCCAGTTAGGAGATATCCAGTTCAGGAGATTCCAGGTGTGGAGGCCCTCCATGTGCTGTTTGTTTTGGCTGGGGGCAAGCTTGGGATGCTGCTGGTATACCGGATCCAGGGTAGTTTTTAAAATTATTTATACTGTCTTTTTAGTATTTTTATTATTATTTTAGTTGTTGTAAGCTGCCCCGAGATGCCGTAGGCTAATAAATGTTAAGAAAATTAATAAACTTAGGTTGGTGGAGGCTTGCAAGCTTTCAGACCTCACAGGATCCTTCATCAGGCAAGTCAGAAATCCAAGCTGTATGGGATTTTCAGGATGTAAATCAGGAACATACATAAAACATAAAGGAGCAAAACAACTAACAGAAACCATAACAAAACAACTGTTGTACACTATAACTTGATGACATTGTATGGGCAACTGCAGAATGGAGTCAGAGGTCACAAGTACTTGACCCTCCATTGGGAATGGTCTTTACCACCACTCTCTTATAGCACATAGTCTTGCAATCATGCTGGCAAATTAATCACCCTTCCACGGGATGTTATCTGGGTTCCTGGAGCCTCTACCTCAGCCGAATCACCACGTTCAGTTACTGTGTTGTCCTGTACTATTATCTCTGCCTCTGAGGCATTCATAGGTTCACTCAACTGCCCTTGTTCTTTTCTGATGCTGGACTCATCCTGCTTGGGCTGCTCCCTTTCATCTTGCTCTGGTATCTCACCCCTTGCTTTCAAATGCCTCCTGTTTCGGCGGTATCGGAGCCCTTCAGGAGTCACCACTTGATATGATCGAGGTTGTGTGCATCTTTTCTCCACAACAGCAGGCATCCAACCAGCACTCATCTCCATCCTGACCAGATCTCTGTCCTTTAACTCCTTAAGTGGTTTTGCAGTATGGTCATAGAACCTCTTTTGTGTGTTCTGAGCCTTCTGTAGACCTGCCTTTACCTCATAGAGGGTCTTTGCTCTCAACAAGGCTTCTGTCACTGGGAGTCTCCCTCTGAGCGTCCTCCCCATCAGCATCTGTGCTGATGAGTATGGCATGCCAGTCACCGGTGTACTGCTGTATTCCATCAAGGCTAAGTGCAGGTCTTTTCCAGAAGCCTCTGCTTTCTTTAGCAGGGCCTTCACTGACTGTATTGCCCTTTCAGCCATTCCATTGGACTGAAGGTATTCTGGGCTGCTGAGGCATAGCTGAAAACCCCACTCCTGTGCAAACCCTTGAAACTCAAGGCTTGCAAATGGAACATGGTCACTTACAACTATCCCAAGGGATGCCATGCTGAGCAAACACACTTTTTAATTTGGCAATCGTTGTTCTGGCTGTCTTGTCTGGGAGCCTTAATACTTCTGGATACTTTGAGAAGTAGTCAACCGCAAGGAGGAATGGGCAAGACCGATATTCAATGCCCAGCGTTTCCCATCAGGTACCTCATGGGGCAGCCGTGGCTCTTTTTGATTGCTGCAACTACACACACAGAACATCTTTCAACAAGCGTTTCAATGTCTCTGGACATACCTGACCAGTACATTGTAGCCTTTGGCCTGGTCCTGTGAACACCCTGATGAGCTTCATGCATTCGAGATAATGCTGTCTTTCTTTGGAACTCGGGGATCACTACCCATTCCCCTATGAAAAGGATGTCATCCTGACAACGCGGCTGATCCCTTAAGGACCAGTAAGGTTTTGCTGCAGGGGGAACGTGTCTCAAGTATTTTGGCCATCCCTTCTGTGTAAGGGCCTTCACTTCTTGGCGCTGGGAATCTCTTTTAGTGGCTTCCTTAAGTTTCATTAGATCCCATACCCAGAATGGTCAGTGCATGTATTATTCTCTCCTCATCCAGTGAGCCACAGTCATCTGAGGGGGACTCTACAGTAGCTCTGGAGAGTGTGTCTGCAAGGTACATCTGGTTGCCAGGTGTGTATTGCACAGTGAGGACATACCGTTGGAGTTGTAGCAGCATTCTTTGCAAGCGAGCTGGTGCACTGCCTATTGGCTTCTTAAAGATTGCTTCCAGGGGCTTATGATCAGTTTGAACCAAGACATTTCGACCAAACACATATTGGTGAAACTTACTCATGGCATATAAAAACTGCCAGAAGTTCTTTCTCAATCTGCACATAATTTTGCTCTGCAGTACAAGCGCTCTTGAAGCATAAGAGACAGGCCTGTCATCTTGCATCAAGCATGCTCCTAAGCCATCCTTTGCAGCATCAGCTTGAACTATTATTGGCTTGGTCACATCAAAATACTGAAGCACAGGGGCCTGACACAGCTGACGTTTCACTTCATCAAAGGCATTCTGGTGTTCTGGCATCCGCTGAAACAGAACATTGTTCTTTAGCAGGTTCCTCAAAGGGGGTGAGATTTGCTTCATTTGGGATGTACTGTGATCGATATCGTACTGAGCCCAAGAACCTGAGTCTACCTTGCTTATCTTGTGGGGGAGCCATGTCTTTAATGAGTCTGACTTTGTCCTCATCAGGCCTGACTCCTTCACTACATGACCCATATATTTCACAGAAGTTACTTTGAACTGAATCTTCTCTTTGTTGAACTTAGTGGTTTTTTGCACGTGCAGTTTCCATGACTTGATGAAGGATTTAGTCATGCTGCTCTGCTGTCTCTGCGGCTATGATCATATCATCTGCTAGAGTTGGGACCCCGGGGCAATTACCGGATACCGGATTTACCGGTTTTCCGGTTCTCAAAGAACCGGATTCTCGGATTAAATCCTGTACCGGTTTTATTCCATTGATTTCAATGGGGCACTGTGTCCCCATTGAAATCAATGGAATACAATTCCTCCCCCCTCCCAGGCTGCGCGGGTGGAAGGGGGGACACCCCCCACCCACCCTGCCCAGCCTGGATTTTTGTTAAAAAAAGAGCCCACCCCCCCAGCGGCAGCGGCGTCCCTGCAGCTGCCGGTAAGTATAGACCCGATCCCTGGGGGGGGGTGTTTAACACCCCCCAGGGATCACCCCTACTACAAGTTGACTGTACCTTTGTATTTCAGCGGAGCTCCGGGTGCGGCGGCGGGCGGTCCGGCGGCCTCAGCGCCGGCTGTGGCTGCCAGCGTCAGAGACGCTCTAGGCCTTCCGGGGAAACCCCCATGGCTTGTAGCCTGCTTGGGGTTTGCCTGGGCACCTACAAATAAACTGCCCATGTCCAGTTCATGCACCTGACGTTTTGATTGCTCCTTCTGGGGCTGCTTGAGCTCTGCTTTGCATGCCCTGGCAAAATGATTCTGAGTCCCACACTTATAACAAGACTTCCCATATGCTGGGCAACATCATGGGGCATGCACCTTTTCACAGCATGGGCAAATCCTGCATTGGCTCAGTTTTTCCCATGGTTTTGGCAGCACCTTGACCACTTCAACATTTCTAGCAGGGGTCTTCTCTTGGACACATTCACATGCAGTTACTGCATTCAATTCCCTCTCCACAGTGCTGCCTTGCTTCACCATGGCTTGGAGCTGGGCCTTTGTAGCCTCAGCTGCACAACATATATCCACTGCTTTTTCAAGTGTGAGGTTAGCATCTCGCAGGAGCCTCTCCTTCAGTCTTTCCTCTTTTGTGCTAAAAACAATTTTATCCCGACTCATCTCACTCATGGTGGGGCCAAACTCACAATTCTTTGCTTTTATTTTAAGTTCAGTGATGAACTGCTCCATGCTGTCTCCCAGGGTCTGTTTATGAATCCAGAATGTGTACTTCTCAAACACCACATTTCTATGTGGGTTGCAGTAAGCTCTGAATTTTGCAAAGATCTCCCCTATGTCCTTTGGGTCCTCAGCATCAGGGAAAGTGAAGGTATTGCAGCAGGTAAGTGTACCAGTACTGTACTGATCCCTGGGGTGGGGTGGGGGTTTAACACCCCACCCCAGGGATCAGTACAGTACTGGTACACTTACCTGCTGGTGCTGGCTCTGGGTCACTGGCGGCGGCCCGGAGCCCGCACTAGGGGGGAACTTAGGGGGAAAAAATTTGTTTGTTTAAATCCAGGTTGGGCAGGGTTGGTGGGGGGTGTCCCCCCTTCCACCTGCACAGTCTGGGAGGGGGAGGGGGGAGGTTTTTGTTTTTTTCCATTGATTTCAATGGGGACAGTTCCCCATTGAAATCAATGGAAAAGATCCAGTACCGGTAAACCGGTATTAATCAGGTAAGCCGGTTTTTTTTAAATCTGGGAACCGGTAAAACCGGTACCCGGTATTTGCCCTAATGTCCCACCCCTAGTATTGAATAGCTCAAGGGCGTTTTCCCCAATACAGTGTAACAAAATGACCACTTGCCTTTCCTTGGCCTCTTCCTTCGCTGCAGATGCTGCCAGGTATCCATATCCATATCCATATTTATTTATACCCCGCACTCTTTCCGAAGACTCGAGGCGGCATTACAACATAACAAAATACATTTATGGGCAATCCACACAGGGAGCCCAAGTCATTGTCACATAAGCATTTACATAATATACAGTCTCAAAAACACAATAATATAACACAATACTCAATATACAATCTCAATATCACAAAAACCACAATTCTCAACCCACCCCCTTATGACTCACCCAATGTCCCATTCTATGATCTCCCCCACCACAACGGGGGAGATCCCACACAACATCACAACCTCCCCTGCTGCCACCAGGGAATGCCTCACCACCTCCACCCCTCAGGTTGAAGCGTTGTTCCCAGCGCCTCCAGTTCTCTGCCATGTTTCTATGCAGGGCAAGTGGCTCTGGAGGCTTGAAATGATCCATTTGCATGAGCACTCAGTTTCTGTCTTCCTCTTCTCCTGCAAACTAGTGCCTCTGTTGTCTGAGGAGGCACAGGTTCTCTTTTTAGGGGTGGGACTATCGGTATCAGATAAATCCGATACAACCGATAATCAGGTGTATTGGATTATATCTGATAATCTGATATTCACCGGTATCGGCATACCGGATTTTTAACATTGTCCGCTTTACCATTTTTTTTACATTGCGGCCATTGATGGCCGCAATGTAAAAAAACCGGTAAAGTGGCCAATGTTAAAAATCTAGTATGCTGATACCGGTAAATCCGATCCCGTGGAAATCCGATACCGGTCAATCCAGTATTCTCCCTGGTGTCCCACCCCTACTTTTCATATTCTGACACCATGTAGTGACCCCAAATCAGAAACTGCAGACTCCAGAGGCTGTAGTTTAACAGTTAACAGATTCCTCAGGCCCCCTAGTTGTATTTTCTCGTTCTTTTAAAGAGGACCCTTCACCACACTCATGCCTGCTACATCATACATACTCTTCAACTTGGGCTTCTTTGGTAAGAGTACATAGAAACTCTCGCCTCATAGTCACATGCATAAGTGTTGGCAGGACTGGGTCCTTGGTTTGTAAAGGTGTTCTGCTTTATTTCAGTATAAATGAGCTAAACAACATAAATCTCTATTACCTGGGAGGTGGCAATGATTAAAACCTAAGGAGTTCTTGAACCAGTAAGCACTCTTCGGCTGAAATCTGTCCACAACCTATACATTTGCTTTCTGTTTAACTAATTGAGAATGCTGCTACTCATATCAAAAGGAACAATATGGGTGTGGATAATCTGAGGCTCCAGTCCTACATGAGGTCTACATGGGCAAACCCCTGCATTCAGGAGGAACCATGATGAATTCAAGTTAACTTTGTATGGGGTCTGGTCCCCCAGGGTTCACCCTCATTGCCATAAGAGCCGATTGCTCTTACTTTCTTCTCCATGAACACAAATTTTTGTGCAAGCTGGTCAAAAGCTGTAGTCACTATAAATTCGTTAAGTGAGCGCCTCATTTTATAGTCAACTAAAATGAACTGAGTATTTAAAAATAGCAATATTAGATTATTTTTTAAATTTGTTTGCTTTGTAATCTTTCCTGGCACATTCCTTGGAAGAAACCTAGTGGAAAACTCACTTAATGGTTTTTAGGAAGTTAGATTGACTATTTCTTAAAGCAAAATTTTGTGACATTAAAAGCTCTCCTTGGAAAATCCAGTTTATATATCTTTTCCCCCTTGGCCAATATTTAGTGTCATCAGTATTGTCTGTTTGAATGTATGTCTCTTGTGGCCTTTAAGTCTAACACTTCTGATTATTTCATATGTTTCCACCATCCTGACAAATAAAGAATATTATTAATTAACAATTATTGCATACTGAAGAACTCCTAGGCTTTGAAAAAATGTTTCTGAAAGAAAAGCTTTAAAATAAACTAATGAATTTTAAATGAGTTTTGGTGAAATAATACATACCCATACATTTTATAATATATTTGTACAGTTTAGTATTAAAATAGGTTACTAAGGCTGAGATTACATCCTAATGAGTAAGGGCTTTTACTAATGCTGAGGAAGCAAAATAACTTGAAATGTCAGCTTAAAAAACATAAAATAAATTGAAGACTACACTTCACTTCTTGCTGCCAAATTTTAGTGACATTTTTCTGTTTTTAAAACGTGCTTACAGCCACAAAGTAGAAAATCTGCATAAACTGGTTTTTAAAAACTCACTAACTCTAAACACAGGGGAAGTACTTATATTTGCTGCAGTTTGTTGTTGTTTTTTGTATGATAACTAACACAAGTGATAGGATTTCAGTGGGATCAAGACTTGATCTATGCTGTATGTTGTACATGCTCCATGCTGAGTAACGCAGGACATGGGCTAATTTCTTCCCCAAAAGTTCTGTCCTGCACCAGAAAAGCTGTTCAGTTTGGAGTCTGAAACAGGAGAAGTTCCACCTGGGCTCATTAAGGAAGGTATATAAACAGAAAGTAGCAGCTTGGGCATTCCCAGGGGGAAGGAAGAAGTGTGTTCTCTCTATCTCCTACTAATTCAGAGAGAGAACAAAGCCAGGAGACACAATCCTTGGGAATCTTAATAATTTAGTCATGCTGAAAGACTGTACTAATACTTCCTTTTTCCCAGTCTAAGAAGTGAGAGAGAGAGCCAAGAGTGTCCCTGACCAAGAGACAAGACCCTGGGAAAGAGCTGCTTCTGTCAAGAGACTTTGAGCTAAGATAATTCCCCCTTCCACTTTTATTTTGTTTCACTTTACTGAAGCAAGCTTGCCTGTGCTTGATAGTGGGCTCTCTTCCCCTTAGGACCAAGCTGAGGAAAGCCTTGGTCTTGGCCAACTCCTGGAAGTTGGCCAGAGCAGATGGGCTCTATGCCAAAAGGGGTGTGCATTTAAAGAGACAGGGTTTTCCTTCCCTTGGTTTCCCCCCTTTTGTTTTTGTAGTGCCAGATACAGCAGCCCATGATCACCCTCCTAGACTGACTATACAATGCTGTCAAATGTGCAAAACAAATGTAATTATTATTGGATTCACTTGTAATTAAACTGCTTAAAAGAATCAGACAAAACTTAACGGTGTCCCCCTTTTAACCATCCCACCTCAGTGTTCCTTATAGGCAGACTCTGATAGAGAATTCCTCAAACTTATGCAAATTGACTTGCCTACCACTTTATAACATCTGCAGTCATTTATCTGGAAGAATCTGTGTTCCTTTGGAGCAGGAATGGGGACCTTCCCAACTTGGAAGCCAAATCCATCCTGCAACTGTTTTGTATTTGGCCTTCTTCCAGTTTCTGGAAGAGGTCCATGGATCCAGTCCTTTTCCTTGCCTTCAAGCACTGAAAGAGTGAGTTCAAGGAAAGGGAGCAGGGATGAGAGCATGCACTCAAGCCTAGGGAATGGATCTATGGTATATATCCATGCTCTGGACCCTCCCCACTCTGAGCACACCTCCCCCAACTCAAATTCAACCTGGAGAACTTACACAAATGTTCATAGCAGCCCATGGGAAGGAAAATGTTTCCCACCCTTGCTCTAGACCAGTGATTCTCTCCACCATTTTTTCAACTGTGCCCCCCTCCCACTTGTCTGTTGTAGTTGAGGCCTCACATCACGCATACATACATCTTGCTTTCTCTCTCTTCCCCCCCCCCCCCCCTTCATATCCTCCTATTGCTGCTCCTCTCTCTGCTCCTCTCTGCCTTTTCCCTCCTTGCCACCCAGTTATTTTGGAGATTCCTCCTAGTTCAGTGAAGTGTTTATCAGCTTGGGATCCTTCTCATACCTCTCCAGAACACCTTCCATGCCCCCTGGCTTGAGATTATAGGCTTTAGAGGCTCCCACTCGCCTCCCCAAAGTCTCCATTTGTTTTTAGATTTCATGTGAGGATGGCTTGTAGTGTTAACAGTAGTAAGTCTCATCAACTAAATCTTTTCCTGAGGTACGACCGTTACTGAAGCTCTCAATGTTGGGAACCCTTTTGTTCTTTGTACTTTCTATTCAAATTTATTTTCTTTGACTCATCTTTGTGTTACGCTTCTTTGCAACTTGTTCATTGTGCAAAATTGAATAAAACATACCGAAGCAAATTTCTTATGAACTGCTAACAAAAGCATTTCTCTCTGTGATTTAAACTAGAGTATCCTGGCATTTCTTCTGCAGATGATTTTGGTTTTGGCACAGTCACCTCTGTCTAGTTAACTTAGAAGTCTCTCTCAAGCAATAAAAGTATTTAACCACACTATAAGTATTTACCATTTCATGCTCTCAATATGGACACTAATCCTTTCTGTGGTAGTTTACTTGAGTGTGCCACGTTTCAAATGCAAGGTGGTACTTTAAAAATTCTTTGGAGATGTAATATCTGATCATGTAATGCAGGGAGTCGGGACTATAATTTTATCCTTTTTATTGGGGGGAGGTTCCTCTCTCTTTCCTCTCTAATTCATTTTGTGTGTTTCTGATCAATTAAATATAGTGTGATTTTAATTATAAAATGCAAATCTGTTTCCTAGTGGCAGTGCAAGGGTCTTCATGATGCTGTTTCTGTACTATGCTATGTAATTCTTCTCTGTCTTTGTTGTCTGCACCTTTGCATATTAGAGCACTTTCACACTTCCCCCCGCGTGCATATTTTGGCTGCCGGGGGGAATGCGCAGCCAGGATATGCTCAGGGTGCCACCGGTCTGAAAGCCCGGCCCCCCGCATGGCTTTGCTGGCAAACACCCACAGTAGTACAGAGCAGGAAATCCTGCCCTGTATCGGCAAACGCCCGCAACAATACTGCTTTGTATTGCTGCGGGTGTTTGCTGGCAAAGCCACACCGGTGGTGGGACTTGCAGACTGGCGGCACCCCGTGCATATCCTGGCTGCACTTCCCTCACGTAGCCAGAATATGCCTGGGGGGGAAGGTCTGAAAGTGACCTGAGTCAA
Organism: Sphenodon punctatus; assembly: GCA_003113815.1. Lineage (NCBI taxonomy): Eukaryota > Metazoa > Chordata > Lepidosauria > Sphenodontia > Sphenodontidae > Sphenodon > Sphenodon punctatus. The sequence continues at coordinate 10,373,377 of QEPC01001533.1, forward strand.
TGGCTGTCACCTCTCTCCATTCCAAAGCAAACTCTTTACTTTCTTAACACTTCTGCTTTTGGTGAGCTCCTGGTTGGCCGATTTAAACATTATTATTAATCTATCTCTGTTCTCTATCTCTTGTTTCTTAAAAAATGACTAGCAGGGAGCAAGCTGTTTGGACTGTGGACCTTTTAACAGGGTAGGACTAACAGCAAGTTAGCAAAGTTCTAGGCACTATGTAGAGTGAAGGAGAGCACCTCATGAAGCACAGCCGAGCCTGGGCGTGACAGAGCCAGTCAAAGGCTAAAAGCCTGAGCAAAGCTCAGTACTGAGAGAGGAAGTATGAAGAAGCAGGAACTGGGGAGAGCTCTGCCTCAGACAAGGAGAGCTGCTGGGGAGTAGCCAGAGGCAGTGCTTCATCCCTGCTTGGGAGGGTGGCCCATGCCATAGGGTTGTACCGAGACTGTGAGAAACTAATCTCTGGCCTGAGGAGGGACAGTGCCCGACCAGAGAGGGACTAAGATGGAGAAGCCCCATATCCTCCAATTTATAGAGTGTTTAGTGTTTACTGTTGTATGTGTTTAGAGAGAACTGCTTATGGTAGAGGACTGCTTGTGGAAATAAAGGGCTTGAGCTAATGATTCCCTAAGGATGTGATTGTGGACAGTATGCTGAAAGGACTTTTCCAGGTACCAGCCAACCCCATTACATTGGTGGAGAATGAGGGCACCCCTAACATCGGCCAAAGGGGGGTGATCCTGCATGGGGAAAAGGCATATCTGAGTGTAATGAGCAGCTCCCTTGGTGAAGGTCAAGCCAAAAGGATTAGTGTGCCCGGAAGCTCCCTTGGTGGGTAGAACTGCTAGGAGCCAAGATGGTAACTGGAGGAATGTGCCCACAACGAGGGCAGTACAGCGACTTGCAGAGCTGGATACAGCTGAAACTGTGACATTTCTGGCTTGGGGGGTCCAGGAGAAGTGAGCTATTGGGATGCTGGGAACTCCTTCTGAGTGGTGGCCCCAGGCCTGAGGAGCACCTAGACACCCGTGGCAAGACCAGTGAAAACCCACAGCAACAGCGACATGGAAAAGCAGGGTGGTACAAGAGACCCGAAACACCAGCGAGGAAGCCACACAATGTCTTCCCTGGAGAATGAAGGTATTGGGGACTCAAAGGGATGGGTATCACAAAGGCCTGCTATGGTTGTGGGTATTTTGGAGCACTTGTGGAGGGAGTGTCCCTGAGTAGCATACCCAGCGCAGAATTTGAGGACTCTGGGGTTCCAGAGAGGGGGGACTGCAAAAAAAATGTAATACCTGTTGGTAACAGGGGCATCTAGGGAGACTTTGCTTCTTCTGGAGAAGTAGAGTCAGAAAAGCTCTGGAGGTCCAGAGAGGGGGAGTCTGTGGCTGAGATAAACGATGTTGGGGTTGCCACAAAAGAGGACACATACAGTGGGCTTGTCCCCAGAGGGGGAGAAAGGGACATCCCTAAAGCAAGTAGAGAGACTAGGGATGTGTGTTTCGGTTTCAGAAATGTAATTCCAAAACCGAAATTTTCTATTTCAGAATTTGGAACTAATTCTGAATTCCAAAATCAGAATTTCCAAAATAATTCTGAAATTTTGGAATTCAGAATTGTCTGGAAAGAAGCCCTCATGGCAGCCTTTTGGACGAGAAAAACGTGGTAAACAAGTCCTGGGAGAGGAGGGAGGAAGTGGGAGGGAGATAAGGTGGGTTGGGTTGGGTTAGGGAGGTCTGGGGTTTGAATTGTTTTTAATTGGGGAATTTTAGGTTTTTAATTGTATTTTGATGCCATTTATTTTAACTAGTATTTTAAAATATTAGCTGCCCCGAGATGCTTTTAGCAGGAGGGGGCGGCATACAGATGTTATTAATAAATAATAAGTAAAGAGCACTGAGCCAGGAGAATTGATTGGTGTCTATGCTGGTCAATGAGCATCAAGTATTTTCCACTGACACTCGCATTGCACTCTGTGATACTGTATGGCATACCATATCTATGACCACCATTATATTCAGAGGGTGATTTCAGATGAGGCGGGCAGCATTCGCCCCATCCAGGAATCACCCAGATGATTCCCCGCTGGGATAACTCCGGCACGCCCAACAGACGTGCCAGCTGATTCCTGCTGGGAATCGGGGAGGGGGAGGGCCCGCACGACCCCGCCCCCCCCCCACGCTCCCCTGCCGCCCGCCCTCTGGGGAGATGGTCGGGTGCCGTGGCCAATGCAGCCACAGCGCCTGCCCGATTTGACCACGGGATTCCGGGCCGTGGTCACTGGCCAGACGTTACTTTTTGTTGGTTCCCGCCGGGGGATCTCTTTGACCACACTTCCAGCGTGGTTGAAATTGACCCCATGTGGGAATTGACTGTGGTGAACATCTGGGCCGCCTAATAGACGTTCAGGGCGCTTTGGCCCCATGTGGGTATTGACCGTGGTTCACTGTGATCTCGTCACGTCTGAAAATACCCAGTGTGTCCACGTGGGAGAACAGGGACACTGGCTCCCCTGCCGTTGTGTGCTGCAACAAGCTGGCCATCATCAGCCGTATAGATTTTTCATTTCCTCTTGTGCACCCGTATTGTGTAAGGTACTTGTCACTCTCATTTCATACCAATTTCAATTAGACGAGAGAACTCCAGATGAGGCCTGTCAGCCATCCTAAATGCAAAAATTAGGTCATGTATGTATTCCTAAATTCCCTGTTCAGCAGAGAACTACTTTATGCTCTTTTTAAATAGTATAGCTATCCAGTGTTGTTTTATGGAGGAGATGTATAAAATGCCCTCTTGCCTTCACTTTGGATTTCCACTGGTGTAGTGCTATGAGGAACATGTTTTTTCAGCATGGTAAATATTTGTCACCACGTTGCTGCCTTTAATTTTTATTTATTTATTTATCCGTAATTGCATATCACTCTAACAATGCCAGCTTGGAAATGTTAGTGCTAATCATGTTCCAACTGTTTTATGCATGTTTTGATCACTGTTTAGTATATTACTTTTAGTAAATTAAATGCCAAAGCAAACACCTTTGATTTTTTTCAAAAAAGGGTGGGGGGGAGGGGGTTCCCAGAAAGTAAATGGTGCAGTTTGTTGCTGGCCATATGGTTAACTGTCTAGAAGGTCATAAAGTGGGGGTGCCCTGTTCTCTGGTGGAACAGCTGGGTTTACATAACATTTCCAGATTGTTTACTCTGGCTTGGAGCCAGTTCTGCATAATTTCTCCATTAGGTTTGTTTGACAGATGAAGAGACAGCAGTGGGGGCAACTTCATGGAACAGACCTGTGATTTCCTTCTTTTGTGTATTAAAGGGGCCTTTCAATAGAGTTGAAGACTACAGTGTAAGCAAATGTGGATACATAAAAAGGTAGAGTGCTCTTGCTTTACCAATAGGCCTAGATGTAAGGCAGGCATACAGACTTTGGGTGTTAAAAACATGATAGCGGGCAACTTTGGCGCGCTCTGTCATGCTTTGGCTCAGACCTCACCTGCACATTTGTGCAGGTGATGCCAGATGTTGGCCCAGGATTGCCCCGGGCAGGTAGCCTGGACTGTAGTCCCAGAGACCTACGGGGTCACAGCCCAGGCAAAGGTCCTCCCGATTGGGCCACAGCGGGCTATAACATTTGGTTATGGCCCACCATGACCCAGCCCAGATCAGGTCTGTTATGGCATGGGGCGGGGAGTGGTACGAGAATGGGGCTGGGCCACGCATTTGTGTGACTTCCTGGTGTCTGGCCTGACCTGGTCCGGACCATGTCAGCAGCAGTTCTCCAAACCAGACCAGTTGCAAGAAGAACCTTGTGGCGTTTCCTCCTCTCCTTGTCCAGAAGACCCTTTCATAGCAGGAAGGTGGCAAGATCTTAATGAAATTAAGTGGAATTGATGGTGCTAGAAACAAGGATTCTCAATGGGGCTTCAACGAGACCATGTATAGAGAATTGTTGTTCCTAGTTCTTTTTGGCACTGTGATGCCTCTTAATCTTTGTGCTCCTGTCTGTGCATCATTGCAGTGGAGAGTCAGGTGTCCAAAGGAAGAAGGCAGAGTGGAGGACATGCAAATGAAGCAGCAATTCTTCCCTTCAGTTCCTTTCCTTTTATCCCTGAAAGCCATGCCCTCCTCTCTTTTAATGGAATTGTAGAAGTACAATAGTTCAATGACTGCTAAGCAGTGGGGAATAAGAGTAAAACATCTCTCAGCTTTTAATTTTATGTAGCACGAAAACGTGACAGTTGCCATACAGTCAAATACAAGTATTATATGGTCCTCATTCTGAAGCATTTGCAGGCTCAAACTTTGAATGACCCTGTTTACCATTAACGTTCTCTAACAAGAAAGAAGCCTTTGACCACAGTTGTAAGTTGTATTGTCCAAGAAGCAGGCTGCATGTATATGCATTTAGCTGTATTATATTTCCATTCAGCTGCATTTTAAATTTTCGCAGGTGCAAGTGCTACATTATTTTTACTTATTTACCAAGTTAAACTTTGCTTTTTTGTCGAATGATTTGGTTACTGGGTCCTCCTGGTGGACTCTCTCTCCCCCCCTCCCCCAAATCAGTGCTTTTTCAAAGCTTTGTATATTTGATTTAAAATTGCACTGTTCTCTGAAATTCATCAGTGATCGTTTTTGTTGGATGCATACATGGCTATTGGTGTACACACTACAGACAAGAACCACCTCAGTGCTCCCCTTCGGACCTCTGCCTTTCTCACTACTTTACTAATCTGATCTATAAACATATTTTTAAACAATTCTTAAAATATAGATCTGCTCAGACCATGACCCTCTAAGGCCAACATCCTGTTTACACTTCTCACGCAGGCAAAATTATGTTTTACATATTGTTTTAAATATGTTTCCAGAACAAAGTAGTAGGTTCAAAGGCAGAGTTCCTGAGATGAACAGGGAAGCAGCTCTCTAGACAGATACCAACAGTGACCTAGCATTTAAGTTCATTGCTCTTGTTGTGTAAGCAAAGTTACACACGATTAAGTGCTTTGTAGGCTCATTAAGCTGCAGTGGCGCTGTTTGATGGAACACTTGAATGAAAAATGGCCATTCTTAATCATACTAATCCCAGGTGATGGACTGCCCCATAGTTATGGAAGTCCCTTCCCTTGGAGGTTCGTCTGCTCATCGTCTAGGATCCACTGGTGGTTCGGTTCCTCTTAATGCATTTTGTTCTCCCTCTTTATCTTCCCCTTTTACATCGTTTTATTGTGTTCCTATTGTGTGGATTTTTGTAAAGCCTCTTGGCAAGGGGTACTATAAAAATAAAGTTGTTATCTTATGGGGTGGGCCATGGCTCAGATGGTAGAGCGCATGCTTTGCATGTATAAGGTCCTAAATTCAATCCCTGGCATTCCGATTCAGGATCTCAGGTAGCACGCCTCGGTGTCTGGGTGAGGCTCTGCTGGGATGCTGGAAGAGTCTCAGGTAGCACGCCTGGGTGGGGCCTCTGCCAAAGACCCTGGAAAGCCAGATTTGAAACCCTGCTGCCGTGTCAGGTTGTGACAATACTGGGCTAAGACGAATCATTGGTCTGACTCAGGCAGCTCCTTATATCTTCTGGAAGCAATGTAAGTCCTTTCTGTTTAGTCAGCCATTTGGCAAACAAGGTGTGGTAGGGGATTTTATTTGACATTTCTTGGTTTACTTGTGTATTTTGAATATATATGGGGGGGAGTATTTGGTTTTATCTGTGTATCTTTGAATATATTTGTATGTATTCTAACCCACTCAGAGCCTTAAGGGAAGGGCAGGATAAAAATGTGAATGAATATGAATGATAGTATTGCCTAAGCTTTCAGGTATTTGAAGTTCTGTTACTTCTCTTTGCCTTCCCAAGTGATGTTAGTTAACAATAAATTTCCCCCTAATTTTGCTAGCCTGCTTTTGGTGCCAAACATAGCAGAATTATATCCTAAGACACAAGGTCTTGCATGTTGGCCACTTCCACTTGATGTACATTTGCTCTCCAGCATACTCCATTCCTGTTTTGGTCTTTGTTCTGACTTGGATGAGTTTCTCAAAGTGTCTCTGACAATAAAAAACAAAACACAAAATCCCTAGGAAAATGGATGGAGGCCAAATGCTTCTGTTAGAAGACTAGTTCTTTATCAGATGTTTTGCTTTCATGTGGATTCAGCACTTGTGAAAGGTTCTGGGTAGGGGGAAAGGTTATCTGAAAGTCCTGCATCAGACAAAACAGAGCAGGTGCAGCATCAGCAATGATAGGGCTGGGTTCGCTATGTCATGGAACCAGCATGCTTAAGTAAATTAAGAGGACATGAGAGGTGACAAGACTCAATCTTTATTCTTCCTTCAATGGTGCTACTCTAGGAACTGACTGAAATCCACCTAAACTATTTCATGTGGACAAGCAAACAGACATCAAGTGATAACTATTGATTCTACTCATCTAGGGTTGAGTTCAGACTGGGGAAACAGTAGCATAAGGCTTAGTGTCCCTTTAGTACTAATCCCCTTCTTAACTTGATGTCTAGTTTAAAATAATAAAGAAACAGAAAGTATTTGGCACACTTTTAAATTGTTAAGCACAACTAAAAAAAATTCATAGCTAATGTATACTGCAGATAGAAATGACCATTTAAGATTGCTTAGGAGATGATCATTTCAGGCTGCCCTCTCAAGTGTGTGATACATAGGAGGCCACATTTCCAAGTAAGAGTGGCTGTGTTCATCCATTTAGAGTGATTTCATCCATCTAATTTACACAGTTATTTGCATGTGAAGACAAAATAGGAGTCTAGCAGGTTCAAGTTGCAAGCATATTGGATATTTATGTACATAAATACACAAATGCAAATGTAATGTGCAAAACTAGCTTTGAAAATCAAGCCTGCTCTACTACTCTATCGCCTTCTCCAAGAGCTAGCATTAGAAATTACTATTCACGTATAAAGGAATGGTCTTTCTTTCCTACAGTTCAGTAGGACAGAGTCTGAGCTCTAGTGGAAAAGGATATGTTTGGTTCACAGATGTTGATCATATTGCATTTCTTTTTTTCTTTTCTTTTTACAGAACATAGGAAACTCGGTAATCTGACTGTGACGGTGAAAAAGACTGTCCCTTCTCCAGAAGCTGTACAGATCCTCTACCAGCGCATGAGATATGAATATGAATTCTACTATTACGTCAAAGAACAGTTCCACCTCCTAAAGCGCAAGTTTGGACTTAAGTCTCATGTCGGCAAATCCCTTCTCAGGCCGGAGTTCTTTATTCCTTCTCCTTTGGAAACTGAAGAGCCAATTGATGATGAGGAACAAGATGATGAGAAGTGGTTAGAGAATATCTATAGGAGGTGATGGAAGCACTACATTTTTTTCTGGTGATCCTTCCAGCTTCCTCAAGAACCTTAAGGAACTCACTTAATGCACAGCAGCATTTTAATAATGCGGAACAAAATTTTCCCACAGATTGAGGTGGGAACCCGAGAAACCCGGTTTTGCGGGTTTTTATTTGTTTAATTTGATTTTGTTTTCCTTGGCTCCATAGGATACTTGCTAGGACATACTTTAAAAGAAACCATCTCTTAGCTTATCACAAAATAACTTTTGCAGCGTAAAATACTTCTGTATATGTTACCTATTTGCAGTGTCGCGTAATCACAGCATACGTTATTAGCAAAGTCTGTCCATTTCAGGTGTTTATATCCCATCTGTTGCTGTGGTACATGAGCAGGTTGATGGCACATGAAACTTAGCAAGGTTGTCACTGAAGGAAGTTGACGTTATTCAGAGAGGGAAAGCTATTCTGCTAAAATAGTAGAGAAACTGTTTTCTAAATTGTTTTGATCAGAACCATTATTAAAACACCATGTAAGGATAAAATTTTACTGCCGCTAAGCAGTTTATGTGACTCTTCTAAGGAGGGAATTGGCTAACATTACTGTTCAAGCAGATATGGAGGGAAATAAACCAAATTAGCCCATTTAGCTAGTAGGATTCACAAGGAAGGAACTGACTGGCATTGATCATTTGGATGATGGATAGCCGAAAACCCATAGGAGAGATGCCATCTTGGGAATTCTGCTTCTGAGACCAAGAATATTGTTGCTAGCCCCAGAGAGGAAGATGCAGAGCATGATTTTTTTAAAAGGAAAGCTGATTTGCATAGTCGTATCATAACTACTATAGGACAAAAACCCTAAATGAGGGACACTTGAAGTTTTTTCATGCACAAATATTAAAATGACAGGAGGCTTGTTCATTTTACCATAAAGAACAGTTTTATTAATAATTCCATTCTAGACAAATGATCAATAATAAAATATGATCAAATAAACAAGGCAGGGCTGGGAGGTGAAAGGGGAAATGCATACTCGAGTCTTCTCCGATGGGCGTTAGTGCTCTGTCTTTCAGGTGTCCCAGGATTTCTGGCACAATTTATTGTTGGCATTTAGGGCTAGATTGCCAGCTAGCCATGCAAAGGAATTGAAACCCCTGATTTACCCTCCTAGGGAGAAGAGAGGCTGCCAGGATACTGGGTCCAGGCAGGCAGGGCTACTCACTTGTTCTCATCCACCTAGCAGCAAGTCACGTCCTGGCTTTAGCCACACGCTTGTTGAACAGCATATCTGAGCCAGTACAGGAATGTGCAGGGTTAAATTTAAGTAGAATAAGGGGGAGTTGTTGTGATTCAGGGTGGCTTTCCTGGGGTGATGCAGCTTGTCAACAACTTTCATGGGGCTTTGGTTAAAATCACAACCTAGTTCGTGAGACGGCATCTAATTAACAATTTGTTTGCTCACCCTTTAGATAATAACTTTGAAAATTAGTACAAGCAGGCGAGTTAGGAGCTGGGACATGGGTGGAGGGCTTAAGGGGTGTGCTCAGGATGGAGGAAGAAAGGGGAGGGTCCAGTTCATGGGTCTGTGCCATGCAACCATCCCCGGCCCATGAATACATGCCCTCATCTCTGCTTTCGTCCCTTCAGCTTTGCTTGGATCCAGGAATTGGAAAGGGACAAAATAATTTGAGGTGGATTTGGCTCACGGGCCACAAGTTTCCCACCCCTGCCTTAGATGACTGTTGAAGGAAAGTTTGGCTGTACTTAAGCAATATGCAAAATGGATAACTACAAAGCAAACGTTATTTTGTGATAGATGAGATACAAGTGCTAGACTTGGCTCTTCCAATGAGGTACTTTCAAGAGGCTTCCCCTTCCCAGAGCCAGCAGGAAACCAATAAATGTTGGGGACCATCTTGATCATTCTTCCAGTTGTTGCTGTACTTCCCTGGAGAAGTCAAGTAAAGAGAAATAACCAGTTAAAAGGATTCACAGAAAATATTGTCAATTGATTTTCATTCTCGCTGGCTACATCGTATTTTGTGGTATCAACGCACTACGCTGAAAGAACATGTTGAAAGGGAGCAGAAAATGGTACAGATAACAATCAACGTAGAAGCTAACATATGAATCTGATGCACTGTATATTTTAAGTGGTTTCTATGAAATTACATTTAAAGAGTAATGATTAGTTTACACACTGTGGAACTGTAGAAAATGAATATTCTCACCCTAAAAAAAGAGTGGGGGGGAACTGTTTGGATTTTTACCAGTGTCATAACAGAACTGACCACTTAACAGACTCACTCTTCCTGCAAGTTCACTGCCGCATAACATAGACATTCAAGTCTATTTTTATCTGTTTAACATTATTTTCAGCCATGAATACTTTGAAATGTTATAAGCAAGAACTGTTAAGTGATTTATTTGCTAAGTTTTAATGTTGTTGTATTTGCCTGAATATCAACCTGGCTGCTTCTCCCTGAAAAAGGTACTTCATAAATTAAATTTAGCACATAAGCTTTTTAAGATTCCTGACCAAACAGTCCATTTATCTGTCATGGAATAGATTTTATATATTACTTTAAAGATTTTTAAAGTGCATTTTAAGCTTGTTAATCTTTGACTGACTTATTTATTGTAACTTTTCAGCACATTCCAAATTCTAAGTTGCTCAGGAAGGAGTTGATTTAAATGATTTTATTTTGGTCTGATGGATATATTTTTAAAAAGCAAGAATCACTATTATATAAGCCTTCAGCCCACATCAGCCTTGTAGAAAGTGCCATATAAATATTTGTAAATCTTTGTCAGGAAAAAAGGAAAAAAAAAAGGTGGGTGCTCAGCATTTATGAAAATAAGAGAGCATATATGTACATTCGTCTAGTTGTAAATGAAAGCAATCTCTGTTTGGGGAAGCATCCTTTAACTTATTCACTACATTGATTAAGATGCTAAAATATAAAGAAGCCATATATCTTTTAGCCCCGACCCCATTCTGACTGAGTATAAACTTGTGCAGTTTCTCACAGCACCAGAGTCTACTTGGTTACCTAAACTTTTGTTTTTGAGTGTAAAGGTCATGTACAACGACTCATTTTGAATCTTGCCCAGTAGAACAGTATTTTTATACAGCATAGTTTATTAACTTAAAGACCATGCTTCAGGCAGATTGTTTTTGGGTGGATTATACTACACTTTGAATTGCCTTGAGGCAAAAGGCCTGGAAACCAAGTTAGTTTAACCACTTGAGAAGAGCAGTAAAACACCCAGAAACCCATTGCCTGGTGTGCTTTACTGCTATTCAGTGGAACTTATTTTTATGTATAAGGGAAGGAGCTTAGACCCATGCATTGCATTTTACTAGTCATTATAGACGTGGGTATGATGATATTTGATAGCCAGACCCAAAGCTCCAATTTTCCAGAGTCCTAAAAAATTTTATAATGTAAAAGAACCACCAACGCTTTCATGCGAAACAAAAAAAGTATAGCTGTAGTTGGGGGAGAGGAGATTGGTTAACAGTCTCCGATGGTGGTAGTAATTGGTGCATTTTTGTTACTATTTAACTTATTTTCTTGCCCATGCAAATCATGCTGATGAAGCATAGCTGCATCATAAAATCAAACATTCCCTTATATGAAGAGCAGCAAATGTGAATGTGCATAAACAACCCCAACGGTACATTTGGAGTCTTACTGTTTGTTTGAACTTCTTTGTCACCTGGTCTTTGTGATGAATGACATTGGTTTTGTGTTATGATTTTAATAATCAAAGCTGTTTAAGAGGAGGGTAAACTTCAACCTTTTGAGAATAGAGTTCTAGGTTCAAGTTAATCAAAGTCATTCAAGTCTGATTCCTATCAGTATTTACTACAGTAAAACTGATTTTAAGTTGGATGATACAGTGTACTGATAAAGGAGACCCAAGTTGAATAGTAGATTGTACGCTCACACAAAAAATGCCTATTGTCTACAAAAAGTACAGTGAAAAAAAGATTGAGTTCTGTACACAACAATAAAGACTAGCATTCACAAATAAGGATGAACAGTGCTTTTTGTCCTTTGCCTTGTGTCCTTCCCTACTCCAAGAAATTCCAGTAGACATTTATTACCAGGTATATTTACTGTAAATATAATGGGACTACTTGTCGTAGTGAGCACTGCTCTTGTTAGTCAGTGTTCTCTCAGATATCCCAGAATCTGCGCCAAAGAAAAACCTCCCGATGTACACCGCAGCATTCAGGAAACCTGACGAAGAGCGTGACCCTCCATGTTCAGTGCCAACATTAGCACTCAGTGCTGGCACAAGTCCAATTGAAGTGAATGAGACTGGCACGAATGCTAACAATTGGCACCATTTCTAAGCAGTTGGAGGATGTGCATTGTAAATATTAATATTCTGACTTGAAAACTATGTCTGTTCAAAATCGATATTTGGTCCAAAATAGATCCAATTTGCTGACCTTCTGAGCATTTTGTAAAATCTGCTTATTTGACAGTGAGAGAGGTTGAGGTTTTATCCCTGTAGTGTAGTAGTTAAAGGTAATCTTGGCTGCTCTGATATGCTGGCTGACTGAGCTAATTCAATACCTGTCATTTTAAAATTTGTTTTATATTTTGCTGCTGGACAGTCATCGTGTGCAATTGTCAGTACAGATAACATTCAAAGAACCTAAGAAAGTGGCAGGAGACTGGGAATCAGGGTTTGTTAGAAAGTAGAGCAGAGCTAGGGGATGACTTTTTGATAGCCTGTAGAGATATTGCTCTGACTGTGCCTTGGAGCATGATGGTCCTGCTGGATTTAACTACTCTGAAAATACTTTTTGTGCCCTCCCTTCCTATAATTGATGTCCCAGAAAGAGTACCATTTCCAAATAAATAGTTCATCTATCCGATAGTGGTAATCCTGACCACAAGTCTATGTCCGGTTCCCTAGACAGCACTGCTCACTTAATGAGTAAGTTGTATGTTCAGTTTCAGTTTAGTTTTATTGTTGATGAAACGGCCACAGGCTTTTATAACATAAACAAATAAATAAATTAAAAATCAAATATTAAAATAAGTTAAAAAGTAAATTACAAAATTCAGAACAAGATGAAATACAGGACATCAGGAATCAATAGCTTTCTTATAAAGCTTATATAGCTTTCTTACCACGCCTTACGACTCTTAAGCGCCGCTACTAGAAATTTGACAACCTGCAAGGTAGTGAATGGATCAGATCCCTGGAGGAGGAAAACCAACACATCAAGCTGGCTGCAAGGGGGCATATTAGTAATTAGCAGGTTAAGAAGACACTGTCGAGGGCCAGCATATAACTGACAGTCAAAAATGACATGGACCAAAGATTCAATCACCCCTTGGCAACAACCCTTGCAGAATCTCTGTGAATGGGGGATATTAGACATTCCGCCTTCCGTTACTGCCGAAGGCAACAAACTAAATCTCCCAAGCATAAACACATGCCTAAATTTCCATATGTAAAGAAAATTCTAATAGGCTGCCCCGTTGAGTTGCAAAGTGAATGACCGATAGATGGGCAAAATCTTCTGGGCATTCACTACCGCTAGGAAAGATTGCTTTCCTGGTCAGAAACACACTGCCTAACCAGACTTAAGGTGGCAGATGCATTCATACCCAAGAGAAACTCTCTTGAGAAGCCCAGGTTATATAGTACGGTCTCCATTCTCTGCTCCCAGGGGGCCCACGCCCTTCATGTTGAGTGCTAAATAGTGGAAGCTGTCGGGGAGAAAAATTAGCCTGTAACGAAAATTTGACAACAGCAAGCTTAATTAAGGAAGCCACAGATGGAAGGCCAGTTTCAGCTTGCAATCAATACATTTATTAGGCAAGCTTCTGCCGATTAGCCAAAAAGCAGAAAACACGTAAAATATATAAAAAGTACAGAATATAAATATCAGAAAAATATAAAATGATATGTACAATTAAAATTGATGAAACAAACAAATACAAAATTTCACAGAAGAACAATCATTCCAGACCTTACTTAGGGGTCAGGGGAAAGGAGTTATGCCAAAAGTTGCAGGTCACTTTCCCTCTCTTGCTGCCAAGTGGGCATAGGTCACAACTGCCTGAATTACCTCCTCCTCCTTGGCTGCAAGAAGCTTCCCAAGCCTAACCTGGCCAGGTAGATATATATCTCCCTCATTCCAAAGAGGAGCCAACCACACCTCTCTCAATACCTTATAGCATGTACAAGAGAACAGGATGTGGGCAACATCCTCAACTTCCGACAAGTTACACCAACACAGACGCTGCTCATATAGGGTCTACTCTGCTGGTATCGTCCTGTTGTTATTGCTGACTCCATTAACTGCATGCGCAAAAGGATGTAAGCCCTACGCACATCTCGATTACTGAGAGCGTCTAAGTACCTCTCAAAGACATGACACCCTTTGCTATACTGAAGGTGTAGTGCTACCTTCCATCCTGAAATCCTAGCAATATCTTTGCTTCGCTACATCACTCAAAGGAGTTTTAATAATCAATTTCTGTTGCCTGGGAGATTTCTCCAATAAAAATTCTGAAGAAAGACCTATGCCATTTATTTGGCGCATGGTCTCCTTTATCCATGGATAAGTTGGTGGACATATTAGATTCAGTTCCTCCTGCAAGCATAGATAAATTGAGGAGGATTCTGGCCGTACGAGTTTCAGCTCGCATTAGGGCTACTGGTGTGCCTTTTGGTACATGTAATATTGACCAAAGAAGAGCATTCTGCATTTTATCTAAGACATTGACATTAAGCTAGACCCAAGACTTTAACTCCATACAATAACTGGGAGAGAACGTTTGCTCTGTAGATTCTTACCTCTGGGGCAGTCATTTTCCCACCCCTTGAAAAATAAAAAGTGTTAGTTCTCCTGCATGTGGAATTAACGACCTCAATGGCAGTTTCTAAGTGGGTTCGCCATGATAGTCTGTGCAAACACAACCCCCAAGTATTTAAATCATTTAACTTGCTCTATGCGGTGAGCCTTCATATACCATGTATGCACTACAGGACTCTTCCCCATGATTACTACTTTAGTTTGAGGTTCCGCCCCATCCTCCTTGGAGGAGTGAGAGAGGGTGAAGGAGGGGGGCACTGAGTTTGAGGAGGAGAGCGGGGCTCAGGAGAGTCTAGGGGTCAACACCACCACAGCCACTTTGGAGGAGCATGAGAGGGTGAAGGACGGTGCCCCTGAGTGTGAGGAGAGCGAAGCTCAGGAGAGGCTAGGGGTTTCCACCTCAGACTCTTGGGAGGAGGGTGAAGGAGGGGGGGTGTGCACGCACGCCACGCATGCAAGCACGCACTGTGCATGCCGCACACCCCACAGAAAAATAATGGGGTTCAAGCAGAGGAACCTGAGTGGGGCTCTGAAACAGCTCCTGAAAGAGCTCTGAATAAAAAATTATTTCCTTGCCCTTCCCGGTGGAATGGGGTTGAAGGGGGGAATAAAAATGCAATCCTCGGGGGTCCGGCCAGCAGACACCCAAGTGGCAGACAAATAATATCATTCATCTGTAAATGGGAAGGAAGTAGTACTAATTCTGTACTACTTTTCCCTGGTGGTGTGGTCGGACTGGGAATGCTGCCATGCTGCAGTTTAAGCGCAAACCAAGGGCTGCTGCTGCTGCAAGCTTGTCGATGCCACCACTGACCGATTTGTAGGCTGATGGAATTGCCTGAATCTTGTCAGGATGGACACAGGTTCAGGGGAGTGAAGGTAGCAGGAGATATCCACTGGGCTGGGGAATCAGACATCACCAGGCCCCACGTCAAGGGTATCGCCCTCCATGAATCCAAGAAGGGGAAGGTTGGTCTTGAGAGAGACCAACTGTTTCACAGTCTTCGGGTCCATCTTGGAACGATGTGGGTTGACGATGTCTCCAGCCACACTGTATACCTGCTCCGATGATACACTCGTTGGGGGGAAAGGAAATGTATCGCAATGCTACCTTTGCAAGCGGGGTCACACCTGCATTTTCTGGGACCAGTAAGCCAAGGGGTCGGTGTCAACAGGGCAGGAAGGCTCGGCAGCATATTGAGACACAAATGTGTCTGCCATATCCTGTTGCTCCACCGCACCACCGTCATCTGTTTCCTCCTCCACCAAGTCCGAATACCATCAGGTGGATCGGCCCGCACTTGCAACCCCTGTAGAAACAGTAATTTCTTTGCCAGCACCCTCACAGACGCATGCAGGTCAGTGCGAGAGAGCACAACTCGCATACATCAAAGCAAGATCAGGAAGGCCGGTATCACCTGGCTCAGAGTGGCGACCTCTGCGCTAAGCTCACCAGTGGTCTGGTGAAACAGCTCCAGAACCTGCGTCAGCTACTCCACCACTGTCCAGTCCTCCCTGGTCAGTGGTGTTGCTCCAATGCTCCGTGTCAAGCAATGCTCCTTCTGCTCCAGGAGACGTTCCAGCATCAAAAAGGTGGCGTTCCACCTTGTGGACACATCCTGTACCAGCCGGTGAAGTGGTGAGGCTAACTCCTCCTGCTTCTCTCACAGCGCCCGGCTGGCTGAAACTGACCGATGGAAGAAGCCGGCAATCTTCCTGGCAGTTTCAAGGAGCACCTCAAAGTCCTTGGTACCACTCAAGGCATCCTGAACTACAAGGTTCAGGAGGTGCACGCCACAGCCAATATGAGTATAGCTACGACGAGTAATGGCTGCAATCATGTTCTTGGCATGATTGGTTACAGAGTAACCAACCTCGATGCTTGCACCTTGGCAGCGGACCCACCCATCCAGCATGCCATTCACCGCATCGAGAATATTGTCCTCCGTCTGCTGGCTGTCAAGCACCTGGACATTCAACCATGCCCATTGATGCTTTCCAGCCAACACTGCTCCCCCAATGCTGCTGCTGCTGCCCGCTGCTGCGCCAGTGACAGGCACTGGTGACGACTGCCACCGGTCTGCGGTCAATGACAAATAGGCATGGACTGCACTCTGGCTAGTCCACAGGTCCGTGGTAAAATATACCACTGATCCCTCCGCACAGGAGAACTCCACGTGGAGGTGGGACCTAACCCTCCCATACAGAGATGGGATAACTTCCGAGCAGAAGGTTTTGCGGCAGGGGACACGGTAATGGGACTCCAGCAACTGAAGCAGCCATTTTGAAACTGACACCCTCAAACAGGTTGAAAGGCCTGTCATCCAGGGCAATCACTTCTGCAATTGCCTTGGTGATGGCCTCAGCCCGAGGGTGGCTAGATGTAAACAGCATCTTCCTTTTCCAGAGCGCAGTTACAGTGGGCTGTGACAAGGGCTGGGAACCTGAAGGGGTGGGCCGGGTGGAGCGGCTAGCGCTCCTCCTCTTCGGGGGCTGGGTGGTGGGTGTAGAACCGTCACCAGACGGCCCAGCAGTAGCAGTTGCAGTGGAAGTAGAAGAGGGTTCCTCCTTCTCTGAACTCTCATCCACACCCTCTGCAACTGGAACCTCCCCACATTGTCACTTGGAACGGCACTCCATAGGGTCACAAATGTTCCCGTGGTGCCGTCTCAAGGCACTGCGAAGGCCAGAGGTGCCATATCTGTTACGATCTGTGCCACCACCACTGACCTTGCAGTGCACGCACACTACCTTGGAGGTATCTTCCGCCCAGATATCAAAATGAGACCACACCCAGGATGTGATCTTCGTGCTGGTTCCTGGGAGGGCAGGAGCAGCACGAGTGGCGGTCGACCTCTCCAAGGTAGTGGTCATAACACTTGCGGGAGGGGTGGTGGTAGCTGGCGCAGCAGAGTGTGTGGGTGGTAGCTGGCACAGCAGAGTGTGTGGGTGTGGTAGGCGGGGCCTGAGCGGGCACACTAGGCTGCGTGTTGGCAAGGGGAGAGGGCGGGGAAGCGGGCACACTAGGATGCGTGTCAGAATGGGGCGAGGGCGGGGAAGCAGGCGTCTGAATGAGGGAAAGCACCTGTGCAAAGGAGAGCTGCGCACTAGGAGCAACAGCAGCAGTGGAGGTAGCCGGCAGATGGACCACTGCACTAGCAGAGGAAGAAGGAGCCACCTTCGCCTTGCTGATAGGCAGCGCCAGGGAGGAGGAAGCACCCTCCCCGCCATCCCAGCCTCTTTAGAGCCTTCAAGACATGTCTAGATCCCGTAACCTTGGGTGTGCTTGAAGCTGGTGTGTGGGAGGTAGGGGCCACAGGTGGTCCTACTCAGGTGTCTCCATGACAGACTGAGTGGGCTGCCTAGGAAGAGGCTGGCCTCTTCCAGCACTCCCACTCTTGGTAGGTCTCTTCATTCCTCGACCACTCATATCAGCCACAAAAAAGAAGAGAGTATCACTGGCAACAGAGGATGGGTGTGTTGATGTGGGTGTACATGTGGTAGCTACAGGCGAGTATCTACCTTGGTGTGTGTGGGGCAACTATATACTGGGGGAGAAGCAACTATCTACTGGGGGTGTAGGAGGGGGTGGGGCTAGAACTCTGAGTGTGGAACTAGAGCTGTGGGGGTGGGTGTAGAAGGGTGTGGGGCTAGAGCTGTGGGTGGGTTTGGGGCTAGAGCTGTGGGGGCAGATGTAGAAGGGTGTGGGGCTAAAGCTGTGGGNATCAAACGCTTCCTGGAACTCCAGGTACACTATATCTACTGGGTCTCCCTTGTCCACGTGCTTATTTACACCCTCAAAGAATTCCAACAGGTTAGTGAGGCATGACTAATCAGACTAACCTACCATCTGGGGCTTGTTCCCGTGCTGCCGTTGCTGCTCCCGCTGCTGTTCTCATGGCTGAGGGGTCCCGCAGGGCACCTGTGGAAAGAAGGGGCGTAAGTGAGGGGGTTTTGGACAGTTTGGACACACACACCCGGCCCGCTCCCCCCACACTGAACACCGGAAGTGCCGGGAGGCACTTAAAGGAAGACCCGGCAGCTGCGCTGGTGGCCGCCAGTTGGCGGCCATGAGCCAAAGGGCCACGGCCAAAGGGTGCGGCCCTTTGGGGCCTGGAGGGACCTGGACAGGGGGAGGAGGGAGTTATGGAGAGGGATGGTTGGATGGATGTAGAAGAGGGGAAAGGGGAATTGTGCTATGGTGGGGTGACGTGGATAGGGCTGGGGAAGGAGTTAGGAGATTGCGAAGAGCTATATGAGTTAGTAGTGACCAGTGATGTGGGGTTACTGCTGTCTCTTATACACATCTAGATGTGTATAAGAGACAGGGCTAGAGCTGTGGGTGGGTGTGGGTGTAGAAGGGTGTGGGGCTAGAGCTGTGGGGGTGGGGGTGAAGGGGGGTGGGGCTAGAGGTGGGGTGTGTGGTTGAAGAAGTGGGTGGGGCTAGAGCTCTGGGTGGGTGTAGGTGGAGAAGGGTGGGGTGAAGGGGTGTCGCTTACCCAGTGGCCGGATACTCGTGCGTCACGTCCGACACATTGCCAACGGTGAATCACCAAAAGGTGCACCAAAAAGTGGTTTGGGTTTGGAAAAGAAAAGAAAATGTATTTTAATAACTCTCAGGGCACCCCCAATTAATTCCCCAAGCATCTAGCCTTGGGCCACCCCACCCCCACCCCTACCCCCCCCCCACCAGGACAGGACCCCGGCAGCAAGCAACCAAAGCGTTGAGTGAGCAGCATGCACATCGCGCACACACTGCTGCAGGACACACAGTGGAGTTCCACAGGTTAACGGGTCAGTTCTGGCCTATGGGGACAATGGCACCCCACCCCCAACTACCATCTAGCCTTCGGGGGGGCACTCATACCAGGGCATGACCCGACAAGAAGCAAGCACCCAAGGAGGCAGTACCTGAAAGCACCCCCCAGAAACCTGCACCTCCACAAGATGTGGCATGCTGCAGCCAAAACTCTCAGGGCACCTCCAATTAATTCCACAAGCATCTAGACTTGGGGCACCCCACCCCCACCGGGACCAGACCCCCGCAGCAAGCAACCAAAGCGAGCAGCATGCACGTCGCACGCACACTGCTGCAGGACA
Source organism: Sphenodon punctatus (assembly GCA_003113815.1). Lineage (NCBI taxonomy): Eukaryota > Metazoa > Chordata > Lepidosauria > Sphenodontia > Sphenodontidae > Sphenodon > Sphenodon punctatus. Next base: position 10,392,655 of record QEPC01001533.1, read on the forward strand.
CACAGTGGCGTGGGGTTCCACAGGCTGCAAAAGTGCATCCCCAATTCCACAACACACATTGCAAAACACAAGTTTTGCAACTGGCTTGGCTTATGCAAAGACTGCAATGTTTTGCAAGGGCACCCCCACACAAAAGTAAAATCACACCCCCACCAAAAAAATAAATAAAACCAAAGTCCACATCAAAACATTAAAACAACAACCTTGAGGCAACCCACACACACACAAATACATTTATCACATCCCCCCAAAAGGAACCCCCCAAAACCAAACCAAAAAAAATGACCAAACCATCCCCCCCCCCCC
>QEPC01001533.1:10395631-10424010 GCA_003113815.1 Sphenodon punctatus
ACCAAAAATACCCCACCAAAGTCCACACCAAAACCACCACCTTGGGGCAACCCCTCACAAAAATACATCATGACATTTATTTTACCACATCCCCCCAAAAGGAAACAGACCAGGACAAAACCACTGCCTTGGTGCACCCCCACCCCCAAACATAAGATGGCACACAACCAACTCACCACTATGGAGGAGCCAGCTACGTTTCCCCCTCCCCCATGGGCAGAGCTTCAAGTTCCAAGCCTCCAATTGCATGCTCCAACATGGCCTGGCCTCATGGCCTGCACACCACCACACCCCCGGGATCCCACTAGGTTCCCATTCAATTACATCTCTTCCCTTGCTAAGAGGCACCAGGGGGTCCCTAATAAAATAACTTAAAACCCCAAAGGAAATCAAACTTACCAACAGTCTCACGAATACACGCCTCCAGCAGAGTCTGTGGCAGTCCTTCTGGCTGCCCAACCTGCTGTACAAATGGCTTCCAAGCCCAAGGTCCAGAAGGTCCCAGAAGGAAAAAAAAATTCTACATTACTATTGGCCAGCTCAGCCAAATGCCCAACGCCCTAGTCACATCCCTACCCCCTCTAAAAATTGTAGGAAACCTTCAGGATTGGATGCCTTGATTGAATGTTAAAAAGGCAACCAATCCAAGGCAGGCAGAGTTTTTTTTTTAAAGTGTCAAATGTAACAGTTAGTTACACAGGGAGGGGGCAGTGAGGGACTCAACTCAACTGCCAAACAAAAAACCTGAGCCCAACTGCCCAAGACCAAAAAAGTCTTTTTAAAAAAACCAAGATCCAAGACCAATACAAAAAAAACAGTACAGTCTGTATTATCGGATCTCGGTTTTAAATCCGGTACAGCCAAATACCGGCAATATCGGATCTTGGCAGAACCGGAATTCCCTCCCCTAGTGAAAACTGACCATTTAGTCCCACCCTTTGTTTCCTATCTTTCAACCAGTTTCTGATCCATAGTAAGGCACTACCTCCTATCCCATGACATTTTAATTTTTTCAAGAGTCTCTCATGAGGGACCTTATCAAACGCTTCCTGGAACTCCAGGTACACTATATCTACTGGGTCTCCCTTGTCCACGTGCTTATTTACACCCTCAAAGAATTCCAACAGGTTAGTGAGGCATGACTAATCATACTAACCTACCATCTGGGGCTTGTTCCCGTGCTGCCGTTGCTGCTCCCGCTGCTGTTCTCATGGCTGAGGGGTCCCGCAGGGCACCTGTGGAAAGAAGGGGCGTAAGTGAGGGGGTTTTGGACAGTTTGGACACACACACCCGGCCCGCTCCCCCCACACTGAACACCGGAAGTGCCGGGAGGCACTTAAAGGAAGACCCGGCAGCTGCGCTGGTGGCCGCCAGTTGGCGGCCATGAGCCAAAGGGCCACGGCCAAAGGGTGCGGCCCTTTGGGGCCTGGAGGGACCTGGACAGGGGGAGGAGGGAGTTATGGAGAGGGATGGTTGGATGGATGTAGAAGAGGGGAAAGGGGAATTGTGCTATGATGGGGTGACGTAGGTAGGGCTGGGGAAGGAGTTATGAGATTGGGAAGAGCTAGATGAGTTAGTAATGACCAGTGATGTGGGGTTACTGGGGCCTCCTCCTCCTGGTGTGAGGGGGATGGAGGTGGTACGGTTCCTCTCGGGGGTAGGAGGAAATGAGTTGGCAGTGGGTGGGACCTACCTTGTTTTTGCAGGGGAGACTACAGAGTGGGATGTAAACTAAGGCACAGGGAATGTGATTATTGTAAATTATTTTTGGTTATGCTTAAATTGTTTATTATGTTAGGAATGTTGTTGTTTTGGGCCCCTGCGTAGAATACCCAGAATTTGATATGTTGAGTTATTCTTATAATGTTAGTGGTTCACTTGGCCCATTGTGGGACCAAAGTGGGCTTCTATTGGGGTTGTATGGGAAGGGTGGCTATTCTATTAGAAAGAAGTGGAGTTGGCTGACTCCTCCCAGTGAGAGAGGGGTGGAGTCATCCGAATATCCTGGTGGCAGCAGGGTATTTAAGAAGATGGGACCATTGCCGGATTGTAGGGATGGTCAGAAATGGTATTAGTAGGGAGGCTGTGTTAATATGTATTGAGTTGTGATATTGTGTATGCTGGGTCCCCTGTGTGGGAAAGGATCCCCGGCAAATGTCTTAATGTTGTTGTACGCCGCCTCGAGTCTTCGGAAAGAGTGCGGGATATAAATTAAAGAATGATGATGACTTACCTTTACTAAATCCATGTTAGGATTGGGACACCGGGGAGAATACCAGATACCGTATGTACCGGTATCGGATCTCCCTGGTACCGGATTTACCGGTATCGGCATACCAGATTTTTAACATTGGCCGTGGTACCGGATTTTTTACATTGCGGCTATTGACTTCAATGGCCGCAATGTAAAAAATCTGGTACCGCATCCAGTGTTAAAAATCCCATATGCCAGTACAGGTAAACATCAGATTTATCGGATTAAACCGATACACCCAAATACCGGCAATATCGGATCTCGGGAGAACCGGAATTCCCACCCCAGGGTTGACTCTTCCCCATTAAGCCATGTTTGTCAACATGCCCTGTAATTCTGTCCTTAATGATAGTTTTCACCATTTTGCCCAGCACAGACGTCGAGTTTACTGGTCTGTAGTTTCCAGGATCGCCTCTGAATCCCTTTTTAAATATCGGGGTTACATTTGCCACCCCCAGTCCTCGGGTACAGTGGCAGATTTTAGTGGCAGGTTACGAATTACTAACAGTAGGTCTGCAACTTCATATTTGAGCTCCTTCAGAACTCTGGGGTGAATACCATCTGGCCCTGGTGACTTGTTAGTATTCAGTTTGTCAATTTACCCTAGAACATCCTCCAACGTCACATTGATTTGTAACCGCTCTTCCAATTCCTTACCCACAAAGCAAGGATCCAGCATGGGTACCTCCCCAAAATCCTCCACAGTGAAGACCAACGCAAAGAACTCATTCAGCTTCTCTGCAATGTCCTTATCTTCCCTGAGCACCCCTTTTACTCCCTTGTCGTCTAATGGCCCAACTGACTCCCTACAGGCCTCTTGCTTCTGATGTATTTGAAAAAGTTTTTGTTGCTTGTTTTTGCCTCTTCAGCAAGCCTCCCTTCAAAATCTCTCTTGGCCTACCTTATTAACATTTTACATGTGTGTTGCCAGTGTTTATGCTCTTTTGTATTATTTTCATTGGGACTAGTCTTCCATTTCTTAAAAGATGCCTTTTTGGCTCTAATAGTTTCCTTCACCTCCCCATTTAGCCACAGTGGAAGACGTTTGGTCTTCCTGCTTCCTTTTTCAACTTGCAGGATGCATTTAATCTGGACTTCCAGCAGGGTGCTTTTAAACAGTCTCCACACCTCTTACAAACTTGTAGCCCTTGCAACAGGGCTTTTTAGTTTCTTTTTAACTAGTTTCCTCATTTTAACTAGTTTCCTCATTTTGTCATAGTCTCCCTTTTTAAAGTTTAATGCTACTGCTGTACTTTTGTTTGTCTTTCTCCCTCCAGAAATTGTCAAATTTGATCATATTATGATCGCTATTGCCTAGTGGCTCCACCATAGTAAAGAAACAGTTCGCCGGCTTCTTCCCATGGTTTGCTGCAGCTGTGAGTCATGGCAGAGGGCGGGATACTGAAAAGCGAGAGTTAGGCAGGGGAAGAGCACCTACCATGTATTAGGCTAGTCATGGTAAAACTGTACGCGGGGGCTGCTCAGACACACTACATGCAAGGGGCTGCCTGTTCGTTAGACTGAGGCTGAGGCTCTACACACGAAATGTGAGGGGGCTGCACGGACCAAATCCGGACTCCAGCAGGCTATCGTCTCGTTTGTTGGCACCCTATGAGGTCAGAAGGCCATATTGTCCCTTCTAGTCAGGAAAACCCCATTCCACACAAAGGGACAATTTGTCAGGAACTTTGTGCGAAGACTCCCTGAATTTTCTACATAGCTTTGGCACGCCTGCAGGTTTTACATTATAGACAGCATGCAAGCATGATTTGGTCTCAGAGATGTGGGTCGGAAGCAAAGCTTACTAGTGACTCTACAATCCAAGCCTTTGCAGTCATGGTACATTGAACAGTGCATGGGGCTCTTTGTGATGAACCTCCCTGGAATTTGGAAACTTGTCAGCAGATTTGACCTCGGCTTTGTCTTATAAATATCAGAGTGTCAAGCAGCATTGCGCATGTCTCCAATATCACTTAAGAACTGGAAGACGGAGAAGGAATTATTGTGTAGTGAGCTCTGTTTTTCCAAAACAATATCCTTTGAGTCAGAGGGAAAGCACTAATGTTCTTTACTTAACTGAAGGGAAAGAGTCTCTCTGCTCTCTATTTTAGCCTGAAAGAAAAAGTAACTGTTCTGAAGCTCTTGTGACTTAATCAATTTGCATTTATATGCAGGATACCAAACCACTTTATAATCTATATTGGTACTGCCAGAGCCAGCCTAGCCAACTAGATCTTTGCAGTGTAGATGGGGTGAAAGGTAATATTGGCCAAGAACACAGGCCTAAGGACTAGGATTGCCATATCTAAATTTCAAAAACAAAGGACACTATCACGCTGAGGGATACTGAAATAAGGCTCATCCATTATGTTGTATAGAGCTGGGAGAGTCCGAATAAGAGACATCTTTTATGTAAATGAGGGATGCTAATTTTGTTCTATAGAGCTCTAGGATAAGGGATGCTTCCTTAAAATAAAGGGCATACCTTTAAGATAAGAGGCACTTGGCCATCACTCTTTTGTACCAAACTTCAGAGGATCATTTACAGCTTCCCACAACAGGCAGAACTTCATTCTACAGTCTTGTCCTATTATTAAACAGCTGCCAAAGTCTTACAGTTAACTCGCAGAAAAACCCCAACTTTCTGGTTGAATCCAATCCTGCTTCTCTCAAACACTTGGCATGTGCTAAAAATATGGTCCTTATTTCCTAAACGTCAGTCTTTCCTTGATGTTTTTCTCCATTTAAAATTGCCTCTTTCTGACATTGCATTTGCAAGCGGCTGTAGTTATTGTGACGTTGCAAGCATAGGATTATCAGGAAAGGGAGGTGTTTTCTAGTGGATATAACACACAAACTGGAATACGGGATTGTCCCTGAATTACTGTGTGGCCTTGGGATGCAAGTGTTGCCATAATTTAAATAAAACATTGATTTCAGTGAAATCACAATTGGGCCCAGTGCTAGTATTTTTTATTTTATTTTTTAAAAGATACATGCTGGGGAGGGAGACAGGGAAAGTCCGTTAGCTTTTAGATCTGATAACAATGAACTTGTCAGTTGGCACAAGAACTGGCTCCCCTGCCATAATGCCAGGTAGCAGCAAAAGTTTCTGGAAATTCCCTGTACCCCAGTCCATAGAGGGCATTTTCAAAGGAGTAAATTCAGCTTATTGCACTGCAAGAATGACCTCATTTCCCTGTGTTATGAGTTAAGAACAAATCAAAGATATTTTCTGTGGTGAGAAAAGCTTTAGCGGAAAACACTCAGAGCACAATATTCATCCTGGTGTCCTCTGATAACTGTCAGTGGACCCCATTAAGTTGATTATTTATCTGTATCCCAGTAGCATCTAAGCAGCCAGGATCAGTGTCAGGACCTTATTGTACAAGGATGTATAATGAAAGATGGCCTCTGTCCCAAGGAACTTACAATGTAATTCTGTGGTGAGATAAAAGCGGTAGATACAAGGAGTGTACAGCATGGAACATCTGTGAGACTATTACGATGAATAGCATAATGAATGGCAGTCACAGCACATGGATGCCCAGCTATTTATACAGTTTGCATAGAACTTTTAATCCTGGAAACTGATGGTTGTTACAAGCTGGAAGTACTTGGGTTGTAACAAGTGGAGCCAGGAACATAACTTCCTGTTTTACAGCAGTGAAAGTTGTTGGTGCATAGTAAATCATGTGTTTACTAAACAATAGTAGAAACTTGGTTATAAAACCTCCAGGTTTTTTTCTAAAGACCTAATAGTGTCAGCTTTGTGTAGAGCTGCTATCATCAATCATCATCCCCCCCCCCCAAAAAAAAATATCGTTAATCGTGTCAGTGTCTGGAAAGCCATTGTGCTGATTTTTTTTCTATTGAAAGGATGTCTCCCCCCACCTTCACTCCCATATCCCTTTGCATTTCAGCATCTAAAGGAAGAACTTGCACTCTCCAAAAATGCCTTCCACATGTTCAGGAATGTGTGTGTTTATATTACCTCTTGGTGTTCCAACATCCTGTTTTGGGAAAATATCTCTCATAATGTGAGAGCAGAGAGGCTTTATTCAGAGGGAAACAAAAAACGTTTTCAGTGGAATGGCCAAGAGGTGAGCACTTTCCTGTTCCCCTTAACTTTCCTTCTATTTACTCAAATAAATAGCTCACTGGGGGAAAGTTTACAAGTAGACACAACAAACAAGCACTTGAAGCTGTGGTACTGTTATCTCAGGATCTCATGTCAGTCCTCCCAGGCCTTTAAAATCAGAAGTTAAATCCCCATTAAACTGCAGTGACCTCTCTATCCTGATCCACTCTGCAGGACTTTTATCTAAACAGATTATCTGAGTATGACAATTCTGAACAGCCTAATGTTTCTGGTATTTCTCTCAGGAAAATATCCAGGTGAATATTTTTCCTTATTGAACTAATTAGCTGTGTAACTATGGAAAAGAAAGGCTTCTCGGTGGTCACAGAACAGGTGGGGTACAAGCAGCAGCCTGGCGTGAATCAGTCTGATGTTGGCTTACTATAAATGCTAGTTATCATGTCATGAATCCAAGATGTTACTGTGTTTTGATGTGCACTAGGGGGAGCCCCCAACACAGCTATCATGTTAAACGTGCTGTAGTAGCAGAGACTCCCAAGTTCTCCCATTGCAGTTTCTCTTCAGGGGTTTATATAAACATTATTAGCATACCCATTTAAAACTCAAAACAAAATGTATTTCCCCCCTAAAAAGGGCAATTAAAATGTAGCTTCCATTTAAGATCTATATATAGTACTATTCTTATGGGATTATAAAATAGTCCTGTTTAAATGTGGCATTATTTTCACGGTAGCTATTTAAAACCGAGAGGTCAACACACCAGGTTTTCCTACTGGGCATGCTGCCTTTGGATTTCTAAGGCACAACACAAGTGTTCATTTCTGAGCTTGGGGGCCCCTTGCTTAAAGAGCCATCTGTCCTATCCATGGGTTGACTGGGAAAGGATCCGAAGATCTTGGTCCTGGATACAGTCTACATTCCAATAAAAACGTGAGTGCATGATAACCTTTGCAGGAAGGATCAAAAAGACTCCATTAAAGGAAGGAAACCAGTTGAAAAGAATGTGAAAGGGCCTTTCCCAAGAGTGGCTTAGACTGTTAGCTGTTTAAAATCTACCCAAACCTGTTCATGCTGATTTTGAAAACCAGTGATACTGTACACACACACACCCCTGCCATCTGGAATCACAAAGTGGTTCAAAAATATTAGTGAATTAAGCCTTATAACTCCACTGATAGTTCATGGCACAAGTGGAAAGAGAATCTAGATTTCCTCTCAGTCCCATACTTTAGTCAGGAAACCATCTCCCCTCAAGCGCAGCTTTACTTGTTTTTCATTCTCAATGACTATCCACAGGCATCGTGACATGGGATGAGTTTTTAGTGCCATTCAATTAAGGTTACTGGTTCCAGTATTGCTATTCTGCTAGTAACTGAACGCAGAGAGTAACCCAAATCAATTGCTCCTAATTTGCACCTCAATTTAATGACAAAGCACTATCTTTTGGGGGCAGGACGGTTCACAGTGGTGATTTAAACTGATTTCAATACGAAGTGGTTGAGCTGTATCAGTCTGTGCGTTTATTGTCATGTTATGGCACAGTCAGGATGAAGGTGATTGTATGTGCTGTATTGAGTTCCTGAAAATGATATAGAAGCATCACTTTCTCCTCATCAGTAAGACCTATGATGTAAACTCTTTAAGCCAGCCTACACAACACTACTACTAAGTAAAGATCTTTAAATTATGCTACATAGTACATAAGGCATTGTTGGCATCTGTCCACAACAGTTATTTGTGTTTGGATTCATATAAAGTGTTTGTTTTGAAAGGAACTAGTTTTCTAACTATATGATGCCAGATTTAATCAGGGGTGTTAAATGAACTTTATATTTTTCTTCCTAACACTGAATGACCACAGGTGCAGGAAAGTAATCTAAAAACTGCCTGCTTGCCCACTGTAGCAATTGAACTATTAGATCACAGAACATTCAGAATTATTTCAGCTGCTGCAATGTCGCAGAGCACTCAGAATCATGTGAGGTCAGGGAATAATAAGTAGGAATTAATTATTTAGTAACTATTGCCCAAGAAGAATGAGTTTATATGTCGGTATCCAATACTAATGAGGTTGTCAGTCCTTTGGGGGAATAGTTCTTGGTAGCTTTCTATACTCTAAAGCTTTTAGGTTTCTTGTTGCTGGCTGCATGACACGAAAGCTGACTATGATTAAGTAAGCATGTTATGCAGCTTTGCATCAGAAGGGAGAACTTCCAATAAAAAAAACCTTTCTCATTTGTATGCAGGGGTAAACAATGAATTTTACTTTTTAAATCTCTCACACTTCTCTCAGTAGGTGAACTGTGCACCCATTGCAACAGAAAGAAAAATAAGTAGATGCAGAAAAAATGTTGCCAAATTATTCACCCAAACTAATCACTAGTCTATTTAAATCAGGGGTGGGGAACCCTCAGGCCCAGGGACCAAATGCAGTCCATAGGTGGCCCCTTTCTGGTTCCTGGATCTGGCCCCTGGATCCACTTTCTACTCCCAAGAATTGAAAGATTGAGCTCAGGGGAAGGGAATGGAGGAGATGAGGGCATGCACTTAAGGACAGGGAACAGATCCATGATCTGGACCCTCTTCTTCCTGAGCACACTAGTGGTTACACACACACACGCCCCTTCTATGTGGCCTCTCAGAGTTTGTACTCATTTTCAAAGTGGCCCCTAAGAGGGAAAAGGTTCCCCATTACTGATTTAAATAAACCATTTTCTGTAGTAAGTTATGCAAAAGTCTGTTCTAAAGCTCACTTCAGCTCCCATTGACATTGGGTGTTTTTAGACAAAACCACCCAGTGGGTGGGTGCGTTAGCATAGCTCAAGTGGTAAGCGTGCATGCTTTGCATGTATAAGGTCCCAGGTTCAATCCCCAGCATCTCCACTTTAGGATCCCTGGTAGCATGCCTGGGGGAGGCCTCTGCTGGGGCTTGGAGGGGTTTCAGGTAGCATGCCAGGATGGCCTCTGCCGGAGACCCTGTAAGAGCTGAACTTGAAACCCTTGCTGCCGTGTCAGGTTGTGACAATACTTGAGCTAAGATGGCTCATTGGTCTAATTCAGGCAGTTTAGTTTAGTTTAGACGAAGGGAATTTGTGGGTTGATTCCTGCCATTCTGCCCCCACCCCCGGGCATGTGAGATAGCAGGTATGCTTTTAAATGCACAGCCTTCTCACACAAATGACAGAGGAGAGGGAAGGGGGGTCTGGAGAAGTGTGCCTTTCCCTGGCTCCCCAACAAACAGCTGATGGGGGCGGAGGGAGCCCGGAGCAGCACTCACTTTCCCCAGCTGTCCCAACAAATGGCTGATGGGGCAGGCGCGAAGAGCGTGTGCTACTCCGGGCGCCCTCCCCCAACAGAAACCTGCGGCACCTAAACATGAAGATTAGTAAAACCTCCCCTGTCGAGGTTTTACTAATCTGGGAGTTTTCACGCACAGCTCCTGGCAGAAGTGTTTAAGCATGCAGGCAATATGTGTGTTTACCTGCAACCTCCCAGGACAGTGCCATGTCTAAAAACACCCTGTCACGGGTTGGAGGTCTGCACCCCCACTTTACCGAGTTTGAGTGACTCAGTTTCCCTCGCGTACAGCCCACTTGAATCAGTTTTCCTCTCTGGCCGATTCAAGCCTGCCGCAGGGACAACCCCTTTGACACCCAAGGGCCCAATCCTTCCCGTTTAGACTCTTTAATCTCTGGGTTCGCAAGAGCTTGAAAGCCCTTGTTGCTTACTTGTGTTCCAATATTAGACTTCTTCATAAAGATAAGAAGTAAGTTTATTGATTACATAAGCAAGATTGTTGATACAGAGTGGTTACTAGAAATCAAAGGTAAATATAACGCATTCCTAACCTATACTGGTTGAGTTCCTAAATAAGCATCTTACTCTACAAAGGTCTATAAGTTCTTCTCAGTCCTTGATGTAAGCAACTGGGTCTTCAGTCTTAAGAGTTGCTAGAAAGCAAAGTCATGTCTCAGCCCATGTCTTCCAGCCTTGTTTGCTGGCAAGATGCAGGATGCAGATGAGAGTGCTTCAAGATGGCTCTGGCCAAGTGATAGCGAAGCTGGCTTAATGGCCCTTGCTTAAGTACCTTTCATGGTCTCTTTGTCTCGGCTTTCCCGCTCATGAGCCTGTGTCTTTCCTCACATAGCCAACCCAGGCAAACATGAAGATCCATTTGCATCTCCATAGGCTTCCGTCTGGCAAGGGTTGCCAATACACAATCTTTTAACTGTCCCTACTTCCTTGAGTTTGGTCAGTGTCACAGTCTTGATTTGAGTTTTACAGTTTTCAGTTGTAACATTACATACATGTTGAACCATTTGCTTCATATATTTACTAGACTTGTAGTTTACATGTAGGCCAGTATCACACGTGTGTGACCCTATGTTTCTCCGTGACACACCCATTTTTAGGGGGGCCTAGAGACTCAGTTGCCCAAGATATCGTATGGTCTCTTCAAACATTTGGAAGTGTTCTCAGTGCACCACCCTCAGTCCATGTAGGAAGGAATTTAGCTAAAGTTTCAAATAGCCTCTCTTTTTGGCTCTTCCAATGAGTTCAACTCTTCTCTCCTCCCTCCTGCTTTTATTGCGCTCCTTTGTCAGGGAGATGGAGCAGGAAGATGCCCTCTTGGAGGTGGAAGTTGATTAAACCCCACAAACAAGTAAGAGTAACCAGATGCCGTTCCCTAAGGCTTCTCTCTCTCCAACACTGAACATTGGAGAATTTACATGTTTAGATTTAAAATGGATGTCCTATGAATATCTGTGCTGCTGTGGAGATGCCAATTAGCCAACTCTCCAGGTTCGATGGCACCTGGGTATCAGAAAGAGATGAAGGTGAGTTTTGTAGAATTACACGCCTCCAAGGGGAAGGGAAGCTTGCAGCTGTTTCAAGTCCCTGGGTAAGGAGGTTCAAAAGAATAAAAGAATTATCAGCAGCTCTTTTGCATGGTTGATTAGGGCAATGGAATGTCAAATTCAGCAGGGAAAGGTTGCTTATCTAGCTGCAGATTGATTAAATCTGTTCCAGATTTACATTGCTCCATTTGAGTCTACCAGAGCTGTAATGCTTAATGCAGCCTATAGCAATTTAATACTCTCTTCCAAATCATTGGAAACTTTAAAACAGAAAAATATGTCAGGGCTTAAGCCATAGGAAGAAGGGGAACTCGTGTAAAAACAGAACAAAAGGAGTGCACATCTCAAGCAGAATATTAACATCCAAAGATGTGCAGCGTTGTACTGATTTCCAAGAACATGAGTGAGATCGTAACAGGCTGCATTGAAAAGGCATGATCAAAATAATTTGCAACACCAGTTTCCGAACATCAGAGCTAAAAACCACAAGTGCCACCCAATGCTTTTCAGTTCCTCAAGAACCATGTCTTTCTCATTTTATCAGTTCCCAAGGATTACATGGAAAATATCAAGAAGATGGGGGAATCTCTTCTTTCTTTTGAGGAATGGACCATGTTCTAGCTTTATATCAAACTGGAACTATTGCTGTCGTTCAAAAGTTTGCCAATTTAATACTATTCTCAAGGGTAAAAACGTGCTCCACTGCATAAGCATATGGAGGATAATTCTGGTACTTCATATAACAGCTAAGTGAGCATTCTTTACACACAGTTTGTCTCTGCAGTTCTAAAACCCGATTTAAACATATGCAGTGCCAGTGGTGATGAAGGGGGATTAATGGAAGGTACTATAGTATTTTGTAGTTTGTCACTGCTGTTTGAAAAAATGTGAAGCAAAGGTTCTCAAAAAATCTTTTCTAAATTCATAAATTGAAGTCCAAATGGGGCTTCCACCAGCACAAGTTTTTTGAGATGTTCGTTACTGAATGGAAATACACATGAGTAAGTTATTTGTGGACTGAAGAGGAGGAGATAGATAAAGATCGGGCCCTACCATGAGCCCCTGTCAAGGGACATTAAGAAGGTGAGAATTTAGATTGAGAAAAGATTGAGAATTTAGTTACTATGTTTATCTGAACTTACGAATGAGCATGCATAAGACCAGATCATGACCACTTACACCTGAGTTACCAAATAATCTAAGGCCTAAATAATGGCTTGGTACTGTTTTCAATAATAATATCTATTATAACAGTGCTAAGTATATTTAAATGTGGCTATTATATTATCAATGCTGTATCAATAAACTGTTTTGCATGATGGTTGGCTGGATTAACCTAATATTAGAATTCTGCTTTCTTATTCATACTCAGAAAGGTCATCAACTGGTAAGTAACTCTTCTTCACACCTGAATATCTTAGTGTTTTGAAAAAGTAGGTAAGTGGCACGTACCACATTTATGTGCATATTTTATTTCCCTGCATGTTTGGACATATCGGAATGCTCTACTATGTGTGTTTCAGCTGAGATGTGGAGTAGGTTTTTATGTACATGACCAGGTGCCCAAATCCGACTTTTACAAGGACAGGTGTTAAAACATGCAGTGATTTTTTTTCCGTGGGAATGGGAAAATGCGGGTGGAGATCACTCCTCCAGGCAACGGCCATTTTCTGCAAGCACAGTGGGAGGGAGGCTAAATGCAGACCAGGATATCGGGGATTGTGGCTTTGGCACTGCCAGCATAAAGGACTAACAGGAGCAGGGGGCCCCTGACATGTGCTGGGCCACCACCAGGAGACACACTCCCCGGATACCATCCCACTCAGAAAGCTCCCCTGCCTTGGCTCTCTGGCCAGGATGGAGTTGGGAGTCTGCCCACTCCAACAGCACTGCTGCCCTGGCTCCCTTGCCACGGTAGGATAGAAGCAGGAGCCCACACGCTCCAACAGCTCCACTGCCCCGCAGCCACTGTGAGCAGAGTCAGGACAGGAGGGGGCCAGAAAATATGCCTAATGTGTATGTGAGAGTGCTAAACTGTGTGGATAGTAACGTGCCTAAAAGGAAATATGCACAGAAAATATGACGTGAGAAACGGGGTGGCTAATTTTTATGCACATTTACATTTCTGCGCAAGATAAATTAAGTGCATTTTTGGGTATGTGAAAATGTGTCCTATCTTATATTCCCATTGTAGTGGTGGAGAAACTCAGGCTCTGAGGTTATCTGGCATGACAATTCAAAGGCAATGCTGGCGGTAGCACCCAGGTCTTCCCTGTCCCATTAGATTCTAAAGCTTCTTGCTTTCCGTGTCCTGCTAAACAGCCAGTAATGTGCATGATTGCTTGTTAAAGATTTCCCACCCAATCTCAAACAGCTTTGTGCTGAAGAGAGATGAACTCCCCTCAGTACAAGCAGTGTTTTAAATGTCCCTGGAAAAGAAATAAACTATGTATGGTCTCTTTAACTTGCCATAGAGCTGTGGGGCAACAAAAAAACAAACTACATGGGAGACTAGAGAAACAGGGTATAAATGAACAAGACAGGGTATAAATGAATAAATGAACATTAGCCCACGTTAGATTACACCATTTCTTAGGTGTTCACTAGATATATTATTATATATATTATAAATATTTATTAGTCACCCCCTCGTGCCTACAGCATCTCAGGGCGGCTTACAGCATAAAACACACAAATAAAATACCCAAAAGATCCATTTAAAAATACATAGCCCCATAAACTTTAAAATATCATAACTATATCTTTAAAATATCCCCCAACTACCCATCCTCCCCTCCGAAGGCCTGGGCGAACAGCCAGGTCTTACAGGCTCGACGAAATGCCAACAAACCTGGGACCAGGCGGGCTTCCTCCGGGAGGGAATTCCAAAGCCGCGACCCGACCACCGAGAACACACTCTCCATTGTGGCCCCCCATTTTACACGGGGGACCTCCAAAAAGGTGCCCCCGGTGGACCGAAGGGATCGCTCTGAGGTGCGGAGGGCAAGGCGGTCCCTGAGGTATGAGGGGCCAAGACCGTGCAGGACTTTATAGATCAACACTAACACCTTGAATATGACTCAGTATGCTATAGGCAGCCAGTGCAGAGTACGGAGCACAGGTGTTATGTGCTCCCACCGCGCCGTCCCCGTAAGGAGATGCGCTGCCATATTCTGCACCAGCTGCTGCCTCTGAACCAGAAACAAGGGAGGACCCACTTAAAGCACATTGCAGTAGTCTAGCCTCAAGGTAATGAAGGCGTGAATGAGAGTGGCCAGGTCAGGTCCAGAGATGTATGGGCACAGCCTCCGCACCAGATACAGCTGGTGGAAGGCAGCTTTAGCCACCATCTCCACCTGCTGATCCAGACGGAGGCCTGAGTCCAACACCACCCCCAGACTCTGAACCTGCTGGGCTACCGGAAGATGGACCCCCCCTACAAGGGGAGCCAGTACCTCCCTCACCCTTCCCACCACCATCACCTCCATCTTATCAGGATTAAGCTTCAGTCTGCTCTGCCGCATCCAATCCTCCACTGCCTCCAAATATTGGGAAAGTAATGAGACCGCAGGACCTGGGTCAGTTGAAAATGAGAGGTACAGCTGAGTATCATCAGCATATTGGTGACATCGCACCCTGAACCCTCTCACGATCTCCCCCAGGGTCTGCATCTACACATTAAATAATAGTGGAGACAAGATCGAACCCTGCGGAATGCCACAGGTCAAAGCCCGTGGGCTTGATGTTTCAGCCCCCAGCACCACCCGCTGGAATCTCCCCGAGAGGAATGAGCAGAACCACCCTAAGGCAATATCGTCCAGCCCCCCCACCCCAGGTCTCACAGTGATCTCAGCAGCGGTCCATGGTGTCAAACGTGGCTGAAAAATCTAGGAGGATCAGAAATACTGAACATCCTGCGTCCATCTCCCGGCGGAGATCATCCACCAAGGCCACCAATGCCGTCTCAGTACCATACCCGGGGCAGAACCCAGACTGAAAAGGGTCAAGGAAACTGATGCTTTCCAAATGCGCCTGGAGCTGCAGTGCCACTGCCCGTTCAATAACCTTCCCTAAAAAGGGAAGATTAGAGACAGGTCGGTAACTGGCGAGTGCGTCCACATCCAAATATGGCTTTTCAGCAGGGGGTGCACCACAGCCTCCTTGAGACTGGGTGACAGCCTCCCCTGCCGAAGGGACGCGTTCACTACCCTCACCAGCACTGTCCCCAAAGTCTCCCTGGAGGCTTTCAGCAACCAGGATGGGCATGGATCTAATTCACAACTAGTGGCTCTAACAGATCCCAGGACATTCACCGCATTGGCTGGCGTCACTTCCTGAAACTCATCCCAGAAAGATCGATCAGACGGTGCCTCCATAACCTCGTGCCCCTTGCCCATATACAAGTCATCCTCCTCAGCCCATATACAGGTCCGCCAGGACCATAGAGTCCTGGGTGCAGTGCCTAGAGTGGTCTGAGGAGTGAGCATGCTCTCCACTGGCACTCTGTTTACTTTCGCTTGTGGAGTGCTCATAAAGGGTGCTTCAAGAAAGAGAGAAAAGAGACTCAAAATACAGCATGGGTTCCTGTTCCCAGAGTTTGCCACGGCTGTGAATCATGGGAGAGGAGACACCACATGGCGCTTCCCTGTTTGTTTGTTTCATCTGCTGAATGATGCAAGTAGCGACTGCGTGGGGGCTGGATAAAGTGAACCTGGGCTCCGCCAAGTTACCATCTCGTCACTTAACGCCCAAAGTAGTTCAGATAGCCTCTTTTATTGGGCCAACGTCTGCGTGGCTTCTCTAATTTGGCATGTAACATCCATGCAGAATGAGCCAGTAAAACAAACTGAGGGAATCGAGCAAGAGCAACTCTTTTGTAGCAGCCTGAAAAGGAAATGTCTCCTATCCTATTTACTTTATTTATGCACCCATTCAAATTTCTACCCTGCCCTTTCCCGAAGTCTAAGGGCAGCTTACAGAATCTGAGGTGAATGATCTTGAATACCCCCAAGTCTTTCTGTGATCTTCCCAGCAAATCTCTCATCACATAACTTAAGCAGCCCCAGTAGTACAAGAGGACATGTGAAAATAATGAGTACTCTGGTTAATGTAGCATTTAAAATAGGCAGCAGCTATCTTGGAAGTTTAAGAAAAGGGTATTATTATTTTTAACATGGTGCCAACATTAAATGAGATCAAGCCACTTGTTTTCAAGGACAGTATTTACAAGGTAATTTTTTTTTTGTATAGGAAATAGTTACAAACACCAAGAAACAAACAAAACTGAGCTGGTCTCCCTACCATGGTACCTACAGTATTGCTAAATAGCTTTGTTTTCTCTATAAGAGAGGGGAAGAGGTGAAATGATGACAGGTCTCCTGCATGGAGTTTAGATTAGGTAGGAGGGCTGAGAACTGGTCAGTGGGCAGGAAGACTTGTAGAGAAGAGAAGGAACAGGAAGGGGAGAGGGTGCTGGGCTGACAGTAACTATACTGCTAGGCTAGCTGAACTGCATTAAACAGAGAGGATGGGCTTCATTCTCATCTCACTTTGGTTTACAGTGGTGTTAAACCAGTAGAGTTACTGCCACTCTTGTTTACACACATCTATATTTGTGAGATGAGAATCAGTGTCTATGTCTTGCAGAAGCTCCTATGAATTTGAGAGAGTCTGGCCTGTGTTTGCGGTCACAGTGATTGTGATTACAGCTGAAGCTAGTTTGCTTTAGTTTTTCAATCAGAGGAGGAAGGTCTGGGTCTTTCCAGTGTATCAGCAAATTCTGCTCACAACAGCTAAATCTGTGTGTGCGCAGCTTGAGGTGTATTGCCAAACAGGGTTGCTGTCATGTTACTGTTACCAGTGGCCATTACCTGGCAGAGGGTTTGGAGCCCTGATCTAGGTTTATGATCGAGGGAGAATCCTTGTTTGTGCTGCCACCGGTAGTGAAGAAGTATAGCACAGGAATTGCTCAGTTTATGACAGAAGAATGAAAATTGGTGGACAGATTAAGATTTTTATGCTGAATAATTTGACATATAGGGCCAACGTACATTATCTCTCTATGCAAAGATATATGCATTCGTATACATTAATTATGCGGAAACAGATTTTTTTAAGTAGAAATGCTGTCAAACAATTAACAATGATGTATTGTATTCCATTAACTAGGACCACTTTCAGACATCGCCCCCCCCCCCAGCACATATTCTGGCTGTGGGGGGGAATGTGCAGCCAGGATATGCACGAGGATCGGCTGATCTGAACCCCAACACCACCACCACCCCCGGCGCAGCTTTGTCGGCAGACATGCACAGGGATGCAGAGTTTGATTTCCTGCTCTGCATCCCTGCGCGTGTCTGCCGGCAAAGTCATGAGGTGGGGAGGCTTTCAGACCAGCCGATCCCTGCACATATCCTGGCTGCGCATTCCCCCCTCCCGCAGCCAGAATATGCGGGGGGGTGGGGGAGTCTGAAAGTGGCCTATGTAAGCTCTATATTAAACAGTATCAAATATAAAATATTGAATTAAAAGTTAATCATTAAAATGTTTTTAATTCAATTTACTTCACATTGTCCATCGCATTTGCATAGGCTTGTACACTTGAGCAGTGGCAGGTCTCCTCAAGGGCACCCAGGGCAGTGCCCACCTTGTAACCCGTGGCCCCCCAGCGCGCACCCACGTCGCTCTAGCCCATGCGTGCTAGTTGTGCAAACCTTATAAAAAGCATTCCTCCCCAACAGCCAGCACCAGCATTTGTGTTGCCATCCTGCTTCTGCACATGCATCGGAGGCACCATGACGCATGCGCAGAAGAGCTAATACAGCATCCTGGATATGGCTGCCCCCAGGCTGCTGCACAGGCACAAGGGGTGAGTCGCTGATGAACAGTGACCCCACCCCACCCCCACCCAGAGCATCATAGCCTGGGGCATGGCTACTTTGAGGCAATGAGAACCCATTGCCCAGCAATTTCAGTGGGCTGGGAGGGCGATTTTGCCAAACGCCTCCCAGTCACAGAAGGCTCAAATGCACCTGCGCGAGATGCAAAATTGGCTTGGGGCAGGGGACCAAAAATGGGGAGAGTCTTCTGCTCACAACGCGTGAGATTGGCTTGCCTGACTACTCAAGTCCCTCAGCATCTGTCTCACTTGGACAGCTCTTACTTAGTCTCCTGCTCAGCTTGCTGTTTGTACTTGAGTTTTGTTTGCTGCAGCTGAGCTGACTAATCCTTCTTCTCCGCCCCATGTGTTGTGTGCTGGGGGAGCAGGCTGCTTGCCCGAGACTGCTACAGTAAGTTGAGGGCCCTTGGGGTCTATTGCATTGCACACTCGGGGGGTGGGGGGGGAGGGTAGAGAGAGGAAGAATGGGGATGGGGGAGTTTTTGTGCCTGCTTTTTTCAGGCAAAAATTCTTCCTCTCTCTACCCTCATGTTATTGAGCGAGCAGTGGCAATCCAGCTCCAGGCGCATCTAGATAGCATTGGTTTCCTGGACCCTTTTCAATCTGGGTTCCGCCCCGACTATGGCACCGAGACAGCGTTGGTGGCCTTGGTCGACGATCTCCACCGGAAGATGGGCGCAGGATGTTCGACATTTCTTATCCTGCTAGATCTCTTGGCCACTTTTGACACCGTGGACCATGGGCTGCTGTTGAGATGGCTACGTGACCTGGGGGGTCTGAACGGGACTGTTCTTGAATGGTTCCACTCATTCCTTTTGGGGAGAAGCCAGTGGGTAGTGTTGGGAACTGAAACATCTTGCCCCTGCGCTTTATCCTGTGGCGTTCTGCAGGGTTTCATTCTTTCTCCATTATTATTTAATGTTTATATGCAGCCCTTGGGGGAGGTCATGAGAGGGTTCAGGGTGCGATGTCACCAATATGCTGATGATACTCAGCTGTACGTCTCTTTTTTCAGCTGACCCAGACCCTGCTGTCTCATTGCTATCCCAGTGTCTGGAGGCCGTGGCAGAATGGATGTAGTAGAGCAGACTGAAGCTCAACCCCGATAAGACGGAGGTGATGGTGGTGGGGAGAGTGAGGGAGGTGTTGGCCCCCCTGATTGGGGGGGTTCACCCTCCTATAGCTCCGCAGGTTCGGAGTCTGGGGGTGGTATTGGACACAGATCTCCGCCTGGATCGACAGGTGGAGGTGGTGGCAAAGGCTGCCTTCCACCAGTTATATCTGGTGTGGAGGCTGCGCCCATACGTCTCCGGCCCGGACCTGGCCTCCCTCATCCATGCCTTTGTCACCTCGAAGCTGGACTAC
The DNA here is from genome assembly GCA_003113815.1 of Sphenodon punctatus. Lineage (NCBI taxonomy): Eukaryota > Metazoa > Chordata > Lepidosauria > Sphenodontia > Sphenodontidae > Sphenodon > Sphenodon punctatus. The sequence continues at coordinate 10,415,110 of QEPC01001533.1, forward strand.
TGCAATGCGCTCTGCATGGGGCTGCCCTTGCTCCTGGTTTGGAGACTGCAGCTAATGCAGAATGCGGCGGCCCGGCTCCTGTCGGGGGCGGGTCACCAGGATCACATAACACCTGTGCTCCGGACTCTGCACTGGTTGCCAATAGTGTGCCGAGCCAGGTTTAAGGTATTGGTATTGATCTATAAGGCCCTTCACAGTCTGGACCCCTCGTACCTCTGTGCCCCAGAGCGGCTCCTTCGGTCTGCCAGGGCTGTCTTCTTGGAGGTCCCCCGTATTAAGCGGGGGGCCACAATGGAGAGGGCATTCTCGGTGGCCAGGCTGCGCCTTTGGAATTCCCTCCCGGAGGCGAGTTTGTAAAACCTGGCTGTTTGTCCAGGCCTTTGGGGAGGGTGGGTTAGGGGTTTTTAATCTCCTCCTACCCTTATTTATTGTTTTATTGTGTGCCTAACCCTGTTTTAATATTATTATGATTGTTTTAAATTTTATACGATTGTATTTTTATGTTTTAAAATTATTAGCCACCCGAGCTGTTTTCAGGAGGGGCGGAATATAAATCGATTAAATAAATAAATAAATAAAGTTTGGCACAGGATGGTGTGAAAAGAAGACATGGCTATGTGGCAGTTTCTCCAAAAACACCTTGTTCTGCTTCCCCTGCTTGCTGTTTGGCAGTGAAACAGAGTGGACAAAGGTTGGAGTTAAGGACATAAAGCATCTCTCTGACAAAACAAAAAAACACGAATAATCTCAAAATCACATGGAGAACTGTGTACAGCTGGCACTGCTTGGGAATACAAACATCCTAGAAAAACTACATGAAAGACACCATGAACTAGTTCGAAAGCATAACAAGGAAGTAGAGCACAACTGCTACATTCTGTCACAAATAATAGACTGTATACTAGGGATGGGAATTCCGGATCTACCGGTATCCGATAATGCCGGTATCGGGCGTACCGGCATTATCGGATTCGGCCCGGTAATCCGGCCCCCGGTACCGGATTTCTGTGTGCCGGTTTTTTACATTGCAGCCATTTAAAAATGGCTGCAATGTAAAAAAATTTAAAGCCCCAGCCAAACTGTTTTAAAACAAAAAAACCCTCCCCGAGTCCAGGCTGCGCGGGTGGAAGGGGGGACACCCCCCACCCACCCTGCCCAGCCTGGCTTTTTGTTTTAAAAAAGAACAGAGTCAGACCCGGACCCGGAGGCGAAGGCGAAGGCGAGCCCACCCCCCAGCACCAGCGGCCGCGGCGTCCCCGCAGCCGCCGGTAAGTATGACCCGATCCCTGGGGGGGGTGTTTAACACCCCCCCAACCCCCCAGGGATCACCCCTACTAAAGTTCAGTGCGCTTACCTTGCGGAGCTCCGGCGGCGGCGGCGGGCGGTCCGGCGGCCTCAGCGCCGGCTGTGGCTGCCGGCGTCAGGACGCTCTAGGCCTTCCGGTGAAACCCGGAAGTTCCCCGGAAGGCCTAGAGCGTCCTGACGCCGGCAGCCACAGCCGGCGCTGAGGCCGCCGGACCGCCCGCCGCCGCCGGAGCTCCCAAAGGTAAGCGGCAAGCGCACTGTAGGGGTGATCCCTGGGGGGGGGGGGGTGTTAAACACCCCCCCCCGGGATCGGGTCATACTTACCGGCGGCTGCGGGGACGCCGCGGCCGCTGGTGCTGGGGGGTGCGCTCGCCTCTCAGTCTTTTTTTAAACAAAAATCCAGGCTGGGCAGGGTGGGTGGGGGGTGTCCCCCCTTCCACCCGCGCAGCCTGGGAGGGGGAGGGAATTTATTTTAATTAATTGCATTGGTTTCAATGGGGACACAGCGCCCCATTGAAACCAATGCAATAAATCCGGCACCGGTATACCGGATTTAATCCGGGAAACCGGTTTTTGTGAAACCGGTAACCGGTAAATCCGGTACCCGGTAATGGGTCCGGTGTCCCGCCCCTACTGTATACATTTCTGTGGTGGTTTTGAGCTAGCATTATGTGGAAATGATTAAACCAAGGACCCATTGAATCCTGGTGCGTTTTGAGGCCTGGTGAATCTGATGGCAACAATTGATAAAGCAATGGAAAAACACTTGAAAATTGCCAAGGTGTTCAAGGAACTCTCAAAAACTATTCAGGATGAGCTGCTGGACTGCATGCTGACAGTGGTTAGGGACTTCGTCATTCAGGAATTGAAGTCTACTGAATATGTGGCTATCCAGGCTGACGACACCACAGATGTGTCAACTCATTGCCAATCAATACTGATTTATCGGTACATTGATGGCAATGGCTTGGCTGTGGAATGATTTTATGGATTTACCAAACTGCCAGACTCGCGTGCTGAAACTGTTGCTGCAGCATTGCTACAACAGCTAGAATCCAGGGCACTAATGAGAATAATCTGATTGCTTAGAGTTATGATGGAGCGATCTTGATGCATGGAGTGCATGGAGGCGTCCAAATGCTGATACGTGATGTTGTACCCTAACACGCATTACATTCACTGCTATGCCCATCAGCTAAATTTAATCATGCTGCAAGCCGTGTCCAGGATCAAGGAAGTAAAGGTATTCTTTGCAGGCCTATCTGGCTTACCAGCTTTCTTTTCATCGTCTCCAAAAAGAACTGAAGTGCTGAATGTAATTGTTTAAAAAAAGACTTCCCAGAGCAACTGCAACACAGTGGAATTTCAATAACTGTATAGTGAATTTGATCAGAGGCCTTCATTGAGTGATTTGACAGCATAAGATCTGGGAATTTCAAGGCCGGTGGTGTTTGTGAGGCCAATGGTTTTTTTCACATGCTGCAAGATGACAGGCAGTTCATCTTGTTGTTCCTGTTCCACAAAATAATGCCACATGCTGATATACCCAACAACCAACTCTAGACAAGACATACACACTCTGTAGCCATCCAGAAATTTACTACAGACTTTATTTAAAAGCATTAATATGGTGAGAGAGTCCATTAAAGATCTGTGGTCAGAGTTGCCTGATAAGTCTTGGCTCCATGTACCAGGGAAGCCCTAGAACACTGGTTCCCAAACTGCGGTCCGTGGACCCCTGGGGGTTCATGACGCACCCCCAGGGGGTCTGTGACGCACCCCCAGGGGGTCTGTGACGCACCCCCAGGGGGTCCGTGACGCACCCCCAGGGGGTCCGCGGGCCTCCACTTGCGTCCTGCTTGGGGGATTTTTTGTGTGTTTTTTGTTTTGTGTTGCTGAGTCACGTGGCACGGTGACTGGGCTCGGTGTCGGCATGGCACAGACTCTGAGCTCAGCCACTTACACAAGCGGAAGAAGCTTAAGCCATTTCTGCCCTCAGCAATCCCTTCAAAGCAGTGGGTTTAAAAACCGAGCAGGTGCAGGCTGCAAGCAGGCAACGGGCGCAAACTTTGCAGTGTGGTTTGCCTCGCTCCCAGGAAGGGTGTCTGTCTGCAAGCCCAGCCCAATGAGCCTGGGGCTGCAGTGTGCAGCCTGGTGGGGGAGAGACTGCTTCCCTCCCACCCTACTTAACTGGAGGAGCCAGCAGCAATCCACAGAAAGTTGTAGCGGCGAGGAGCCACATCCTCCTGGAGCCGGACCTGCTGCGGCTGCTGGGCTGGGCTGTGGGACATCAGCATCACCCGCCTGCTGCCCACCTCCCTGGCACCGGGGGGGTTTCGCTCTGAATCTTCCGTAGTTTTAGTCTGGGCTTGAAACTCCGGTGAAGCTGGAGGGAGCCGGGCGGCAGGCGGGTATGAAGTGGGGGCAGGTGGAATTAACACGAAGAAGGGTGGCTGGGGAGAAATACTGGGGGATGAAGGGGGGGGGATGAACATGGAGAAGGGATGGCTAGGGAGAAATCATACTGGGGTATGAAGGGGTGAAATAAATGTGGAGAAGGGATCCTGCCTTGTAGTTTAATTGTAATTGTATAAGATTTTATCTTGTACTTGGAATTACAAGCATTTCATTATAAGCATTTTTTCACAAATGCTTACATTCATATTTGTTGTAGTATGCAAATTTAGGAGTGTCTTATGCAAATGTATGTAAATTTGGTGGGGGTCCGTAGCTCATTGGGAAATCTGAAAAGGGGTACTTGGTCACAAAAAGTTTGGGAACCACTGCCCTAGAACACCTAGCTGTGGAAGGCTGTGACATCATCATCTCCCATGCAAAGGAACAAATTGCATTCATCAAGCATCTGGTGAGTGCAACATTGATGCAAGCAGATTTGTCTGAAGCTCACAACAGACACTTTCCACTGCAAGCATTAAAAGAGGCAGTGGAAGCCTATCCGATGCTGCAGAAAGACTGGGCTTTCTATTTTGCATGTGAGGGAAGAATTCCATGGTGCGAAGGATGCCTCTGGGTTACTTCAAAAACTTCTTGATAACAATCTGCAGGAATGTTTCTCTGGGACTGTGACACCGCTTTGAAATTATTGTGACAATTCCTGTTACACCCATGACCACAGTGGAGTCAGGGAGAGCCTTCTCAGTTCTAAAGAGAATAAAAGATTTTCTGCGCAACACAATGTCCGAAGGACGACTAAATGCATTGGCAATGCTGTCAATAGAGAAAAGAATGATCAAAGAGATTCCAAACTTTAGTCACAGGACAATTGAACTCTTTGCTCAACTTAGAGACTGCTGGGCCAATTTTCTTTATAAGCGGTAAATTGTTGTTTACCCAGTAAATCCTTTCCTTGAGTTTGCCCAGTAAACACTTTCTTGAATCTAGGATACCCGTGTGTTCAATGCTTTCCCCCACCCTTCCACCCCATTTTATACTAATGTCAAACATTACTGTGTGTTTCTTAATCTTAATCTTTTTGATAAGTGTTCTGATGGTCTGATAAGTGTGTGTTTGATAAGTTCTGATAAGGTTTAAGTGTTTATAAGTGTTCTGATAGTTTGATATGTGTTCTGATAGTTATGGGGATGGACAATATAAATAAAGTTATTGTTATTAGCATTTCACATGGTCTCCTAATCATTTTTTAAATAAAAGTGTTTAAATTGGGGGAGATGAGTCTGTGCCCTGTAGCTGTCCCCTATCCTTTTGTGCATGTTCTATTCCATTGATCATGTGAAATTTTAAATTTGGCCCCGCCTGTCGTTGGCCCAGGCCGGCCCACTTTTGGCCCACCCAGTGACCGACCAGCCTCAGAACCCACCAGCCACCACTGCACTTGAGACCACTACGAACACGCTTGCAGTTCCCATGACACATGGTATTCTCGCATGCACAGCATATCGGCTTGCTGCAGTTTTTTGATGCCTCCATCAATGTTGTCCAAAGTGGCTGGTAGTAGCAGTCTTCATCTCTTGTTCAGCCCCAGTCAGTTGACAAAGGTAGAATTGGCCTTGCTACGGTTACCTGAGCCCAGTGGTGACTTGCCTGATGTAAAGCCCTGCGGATATGCTGCTCCAAAGCTGCAGCAGTTAGTGGTATGCCATCCAATAATCTGCCTTTTTTTGTGAGCATATACCTCTGAGCATCTTTAACATAGGGGACATCACTTGTTCAGTCATACAAGAGTAACACAAAGCATTTGAGAGTTTTCATGTCCTCTGGCATCAACTGTTGTACTGAAACTATTGGCAGTTGTCTAATTGTTGGTGACAGGTCAGGATATATGTCCCATACTGCCCATGTAGATATCTTTCCTCTTCCAGCAAAACCAGATACAGTCTCTGGTTAAACCTACAGTTTCACTGCTAGGGTGTGAAACATTAGCAGACCTTCAGACTTCACTCCAAGGATGTGGGCATATGTATAAGCAGGCACGTACCGGAAATGCTGTGACATCCCCAAAGCAATCTAGAACTCACTTAGTAATAGGCAATGAAATAAAGATGTTGCTAGAATAACCACATCAGTGTCTACTATGTTAACTTGGTCTGAAACATGTACAAAAATTCTTGCATCTGTCCCTTCATGGGTACGTGGTGCAAGTTATGATACATCTTCAGATGGAGGATAGCAGAGTACATCACCTACAAGAGTAATGATAATATTCTTATTTCCTGGCATGCAACTAAGCCTGCTTTGCAAGAAAACGGAACAGTTCATGCTTATTCTCCTCACTGCGGAGAAATCCCTGCCAGTTTCTAGGTATACTTGTAGATGGAGTCACTTTCCTCCTCTGTCCATCACCTCGCTTTTCTCTTGTCTGCATTTTGAGCAAGTCCTGCTTGAAGAAATACTGGTCCTGCACAATATCCATGCGCTGAACACACTGGAGATGAGATTGGATGTGTGGTATGAAAACCTTGGTTTGCATATTCTTGAAAAGTTCTGGCAGAACCTGGTTTTAACATATGAATAATACTTGCTCCATACATAATGTCACCAACAACCTGGGGTGCAGTAACGCTGTTGTCTGTGGATGCCAGGATTGAAAGGCAAGTGAGAAGATTGGCTTTTGTTGTCATGTAGAGTTTTCCATCCTGAGACAATACAGGGGGGCAGGCCTGGTTTTCATGTTTGAAAAAGGCATCAAAAGTCTCCTCCATGAGACTGACATCCAATGCAAAGCTTGGAAAATAGATCTGCATCATTTTTTGCTGCTATCTGCTTTCTGTTGCTGTTCTTGTGGACTACCATTGTTGCAGCACAAAACAAGACCAACTTATTCCGTGGTCGTACTGCATCCACTTTCGTCGTATGTTCTTCAAGCCTTTCCTTTACAAAAAGTTGATATTGCTTCTTTCCAATGTTCTTAATTTCTGTTACTGTTGCTGTCAGTGCAGGATCTGCAACATTTTTTCTTATCAAACAGAAATTGTCTGCTCTCTCCTTCAAATGTGGATTACCATCAGGGACCCAAGTTGACTGCGTTGCTGGAATTTGCATAGATTTTTGCAGAATCAGCCAGTCCTTGCAGAATCAGCCAATTCTCGCAGTGCCATGCTGAAATTGCAGTGACACTGCAGTGTGGGCTGTCTGCAGGATCTTTAAATCCTGGCTCAGACATAAACTTGTCGCCTGACCCCAAACTAAAACTGCTGCTACAGCTGCCGTTAGGCCGGGAGATGTGACCATGACCCGAGGGTAAATAGGCCCCTGGGAGATTAATTGTGGGTGGGTGGGGTCTGAAGATCCTATGTTTGGGTGAGGGAGGTCTGGGGTTTTAATATGGGGTGCTGAAATTCCAGAGGATTTGAGTTGTGTTTGATTATCAAAGTTGTGATTCTTTGTCAAACCTTTTGCAAATTTGCTTCCCAGCATGCATAGTTATGCAAATCAAGTTAATTATGCAAATATTAATGCTCGCGGTGAATTTGCAGAATTTGGTTTCACTGGTTGCAGAATTTAAGATTTTTTGGTGCAGTCAACTCGGGTCCCTGATTACCATGCTTCTCAATGCAGTTGACTAAGTTTCTGATATGTCTATCAAACTTTGCTTGGAAACCAGAAGTCTGCTCATAGTGATCCATATTTAAGACACCTTTGTGATGACTCAAGGAACTTTCAAATTCACTTACAAGGTGAGCAACTTCTGGGCCAGCAACCATAAAGGTGTGGAGGAGAGCATTTTCATTCTGCATAAGATGGATCGCACTCCCATCTTCTTTGACTGCAGCCTTTCGTTCTGCTCATGTGCATGATCCAGGCCTATAGCTGAAAAACACATAACTTGTCTTCCTCACTGTAAAATGACCTGCTTTGAATTGTTTCTCAATGAGAGGATGCACGTGAGCCAACCCCTTTAACTTCTTAATTTCAGTGGAGAGGTACCTGGCATAGTTAATGTGGTCCAGTGCAAAAATCAAACTACAGTTCTCTCTAGAGCTGCAACATACAACTTAAAATCTGACTGACCTCACTAACAGAAGGATGTCTTCTTGAAACTTTGTCAGGCTCCAGTAACAAAACATGGAAATTTCCCTTTCTCTCTGCTCACACCACAGGTCAAAGGAAAGGGCCTGTTCATGATAGAGTTTTTCATGCTGAACATTTTAAGATATTGGCCAAAAGTCAATTAATAATGACTATGAGAATAAATTGTGGTTTTTAATAGGTAGCAGGTCTGATCGGCAATCAGAAGACCATAGGTTTCGAATCCCAGTGGCAACCGAATATTTTATAAAGTATTACATTTAATTATTACTAATTATTTACTTATTGTTACTTCATCGTTATCTTTCTATCAAATTTCACATTTCCACCTTACACATTTCCACTTTGCAATGCAATTTTAACTAATTTATTGTTCAGACCCATTTTTTCTCATAGCCGATGAAAGAATTGGCATGAAATGGCTTTGGCCCTATATTTTAAAACGTTGTGTATGAAAAACTCTATCGTTGTGCCAATTTGCATACTTCTATCACTGTCCGAGCAATTCTTCATTATGGTTAAAGTGGAGCTAACGTTCTGTATTGAGAGTTCCATTGACTTCAATGGGGTTCCCTGGGGCAAATTCCTCTGTCTTGCAACCCTGAAGTTGGACGGGGTGTTCTCTTTGAGCACACACTTATAGTCACAGATGGCTGCATAGGACAGATATTGAGTATGCTAAGTATGTGCCTTGGTCCAATATTTCATGTTAGATGAGGTGTCAAGATGTCCCTGGCATTTAAAAAGCACTTGCGCTTGCTGAGGGAGCAGGACGAAATTGGAGTTGGATGAGGTGATGGGGCTGGGGGGTCTGTGAGGGGAAGGGGCTGAGGTAGCAGGAGGAGGAAGCAGAAGGGGGCTGGGGGGACAGGCTTGAAGAGAGCTGGCACTAGACAGCTCCTTCTTCCCTCCAGAACTAGGTGGGTGGAGTTTCCTGTTGAGTTGGTGTTTGGGAGCTGCAGGGTGCAGTCTCCATTTTGTGTTATTCAAGAGTTCCCTCTTACTAGGATCCTGTACTAGGCAATAGCAATAAATGTGTTTCCTGCTCCCTCCACCAAGTCTTGTGTGTGCTGACTGGAGAACAGAATA
>QEPC01001533.1:10448425-10467488 GCA_003113815.1 Sphenodon punctatus
CTGGGGAGGGGAAGCCCCGAGGGTTTTTTCATTCCCCTCCCCTCATGGAATCTCCTGCCCCGCGTCCCCGCAGCGCAGGCTGGAAATTCTGCGCTGGGGTAAGCGGGGCAGGAGATTCCGCGGGGGGAGGGGAATTCCGCGGGAAATCTGCGATTCGCGGACCCGCGTTTCCCTCGGGGCCCTGCCCAAGATTGCCCCTCTCATGGGATGGCGTGTGCCACTGCACCATCACTCCTTGTCCAGGGACAGCTCGGGGAATCCCAGCAGCGGAAGGTTCACCTTCAGGAACAGCAACTGCTCCACCAACCTGGCCCCCAGTCTCAGGCAGTGTGGGGAGCAAATGTCCCACGCCATGGAGAACACCCTCTTGCAGGGGACACTGGTTGGTGGGCAGGACAGGACAGGATACCCTTGGCCACTTTCAACAGGGCCAGCCATACATTGGCCTTGCCGGCCCGTAGGCCAAGGGATCGCTGCTGGGATCAATACATGGCTCCTCCTCCAGGTAGGTCTCCACTGCTGCTGAGGTGCCATCATACTCCCTCTGGTAGCTCTGGGTGGGCACCACCTGACCCACTGCCCTCACCCACGCTCGTGTGCCATGCTGCCCTTGATCCTGGGGTCCAGCATGGTTGCCAGGACATATTCCTCCCGGCACAGAAGCTCATCAAAGTGCGCACTCAGCCCTGCCTTCAGCTTCCGTGCAAGGTTGAGCACCTCATCTGAGAGTTTCCTGCCCAGAGGGCCACAATCCCACCCCCCAAGAATCTCGTCCAGGCTCCTCTTGAGACTATATGGACCAGCGGGGTCACCTGGCTGAAGGTGGCAGTGGAGATGCTCATGGTCTCTGTCACAGCCAGGAATGGTTGAGGACGAAGACCATGTGAGCTAGAATCTCCCATTCCTCCCTGTTGTACCCTGGAAGTGCCTCAATGTCTATCTCCAGTTCCACCTGATGCAGGGCAGCTTTCTGCTCAAGAAGCCGCTCGAGCATCAGGAAGGTGGAATTCCACCTGGTGGAGACATCCTGGATGAGTGTGTGCACTGGGGACCCTTGCTCAGCCTGCTTCTCCCTGAGGAGCTCACTGCCCTTCACGCTGCAGTTGAAGAACCCTGCCAGCTTCCTCCCCTGTTCAACCAGGGAGCTAAGGGCGCCTGGCCCAATCCCCTTCTCCCCCAAGCCCAGAGCATCCTTCACCCCAAGATTGAGGGTGTGTGCAGTGTAAGGGATGCTTGTGAAGCCCCTGTCATGGACTGTTTTGAGTATATTGTCCGCATTGTCCGTGACAACACACCCCTTGGTGAAGGCCACACCTGGCGTGACCCACTCCCTCACCATGGCAGCCAGGGCTGCCTCGAGGTTCCTTGAGGTGTGGGAGCTGTCCATGACTTGTGCCTGAAGCAGGGCTCACCTATACCCTGCTTCAAGACCCCTCCTGCCACTGCCAGGTAGGCATTCCTGGAGGACCACAGGTCAGTGGTGAAGTGTACCGTGGCCCCCCCAGCCCCTGACAACAGCTCCCTCACTCACTCCTTCAAAGCCCTATACAGCTGTGGCACCACAGTCCAACTCAGGGTGGAGCGGGAAGGCAGCTTAAAGTTGGGGGCTAGGAACCCAATCAGCCGCTGGAAGCCCTTGTCCTCCACAATTGACAAGGACTGGCCATCCAGGGTTATCATTTCTGCCAACAGGCGCTTCGCTTTCTCTTGGAAGCCAGTGCCACGGTGCCCTGTCGATGGCCTTGACAGATCCCCCCACCCCAGCTCCTCCATGGTGGACTGACGGCGCTGCTGGGGAGCCTCCTGCTGCTGTTCTGCCCCATACTGCTCCTGCTGCTAGAGGCAGCAGCAGTTGGTGCAGGATGCTGGCCCGCTGAAGGAGCCAGGCGACTGGACGCTGCAGTCAGAAACCTGCTGGCATCCACTTCCCCTGCCTTCCTGCTGAGCAGCAGAGCACTGGAGCATGACTTCAGGTGCCTCGCCATTGCAGTTGTCCCAAGACTGGCGAGCACCTGCCCACGCTTCACCAGCTTATTGCACAACGTGCACTGCACCTCTCTGGGATCATCTGCCCGCACCTGGTTAAAATGATCCCAGACTGATCCCAGGATTTTTTTCCCCCTCCTGCCTTCTTGCCCACCCCGGCTGACACACTGCTGCCAGCGCTGCTGGGAGGGGGAGAACTTGGTGGCTCTGGTGAAACAGCTCTGGGAGGAGGCTCAGCCTTCACCTCAGCTCCAGACATCTCTGCGGCACTAGTGTCTGCCTCTGACTCACTGTCCGCGATCATGGTGATGTCCCATGAAGGGGAGTACTGGGATCCTGAGGCTAGACTGCCCGTGCCCACCATGCTGCAGGCACTCTCCCTGTGCCCCCCTCTATAGCTGCTAGTGCTGCTGCTGCTGCTACTACTCCTCTCCCTACTGACATTGCCCTGGGATTGGGCCCTGCCTCTAGCAGCCGGGGTGGGATCCACCACCTCTGGACTGCTGGGAATCACCTCGACAATGGGGGACATTGGTGGCCCTGGAGGAACATCAGAAGCAGCACCAGCACCTGTTCCAGCACCACCACCAACAGAGACAGACGCAGCCTCAAGTCCTGCAGGCCTTCCAGTGCCCTGCGTGGAAGTGGAGGAGGACACTACCAGGAGGCGATGCTGAGCCGCTGAAGCCTGTTGCCCTAAAGCAGGCCTGCTGAGTTTGGGAGGGGGGTGATGTGCTCTGCCTCTAACTACTGCTGCTGTTTGCTGCCATTCCCTGGCACGGCGCCTCCCGCTCCTTCCCTTCCAAAATAATGTTTTTATATAATTATTTTATTTTATGTTTTGTTTTTGTTTTTAATTTAATATTATATATATATATATATATATATATATATATATATATATTATACACACACACTAAATCTAACTGCTATTAACTATTCTAAATGTTATGAACTAAATGGATTCTCTAATAAGTACAAAGGCCTACTCCTACAAACACTAAAACTAAATCACTAAACACCATCTCTATCGCTAAGCTAACGCCTACAACTCTACTCTCTCTCTCTCTCTATCTATCTATCTATCTATCTATATATACACACACATATATAGAGAGAGAGAGAGAAGGGGGGGAGGATGGGGGGGAATCACAAACAACACAAGGAGGGGTACAAAACTGAAATGAAACCTAAATCAATCTAATAATAATCCTACTCTAAATGAATAAAAAACAGGGGAAGGGAAGGGAATCAGGGATAGAATGTATGGGAGAGGGAAAGGATTCAATGGAGGGGGGAGGGAGGGAGGAAGGAAAATTGAACACAGGGAACACGGAGGGATAAAAACAAAAAATAACACCTAAATCTATCTAAGCTAAATAAATGAGAATATGGAGGTAGATAGGTTGGATGGGTGAAATAGGAGGAGGATGGCAATGGATTAGGAATAGGAAGGAACAAAAACTGCTGGGAGAGAGGGAGCTTTCTGAAACACCTGCTGTTCAGGAACAGTGACTAGCTCAGAAGGTGTTGGGAAGGGGGGAGGCAATCAGTTTTGTTTCTTGCTGTGCCCGCCTCACTGCAAGCCCCATTGGCTCCGTGCAGCCTAGCCTGTGGCCAATCGCAGACTGCGAAGCCAGTGGTCTGAGGTGAAAAGGGATGGTGATTGTGCAGGCTGGCTGCTACTCCAAACCTCTCCACCCCTGGTGCCTGGAAGTCTGCTTGCAGCTGACTCCCCCTCCCTGCCACGTTTGGCCTTCCAGTCACACCACGTTTTAGCCACCCGAACTCACCCGAACGCGATCCGAACTGACTGAACTGTTTGGTCATTTCAGCGTTCAGAATTGAGTTCGATTGGGTCAGTTCGTGTTTGGTTCCGGTCGTCCAAACAGGCCGAGTTCAGGCCGAACTCCAAACTTCTGAACCATGTTCGCCCATCCCTTTGCATCTGCAGTTTTTCTCCTCTCTTCCATACCTGCACAGGCAACTTGTAAGCAAAGTAAACAAGACAATGTAGTCCAGATACAGCCTGTACTAGTGTAGTCTGGAGTGGAGGTGACCCTGCATTCCATTCAGATTAAGGTTAACCCTAGGCCTTGTGATGATCCAAGGGATGGTAAATGACAGGCTAGTGTCCCGTACTGAGTAAGAGATGAAAGAGATTTTAACAGGATTTTTCATGAACGAAAGGAAGGCTTCAATGACAACACCACCAGGCCAGAAATATCCTCCCTTCAGTGGGGTATTGGTGGGAGATGTACGGCCAGGGTCACAACCAGAGAAAGAGAGTCCTAGGGCCCCCCAGGCACCCCCTTGGTCACAATACACCCTCTGGCTTTTGGTGAGGGTGCTGGGAGGGGGTAGAGGGTTAGGGCGGGTAGGTTTTTGTTTATATTCTTTTTAACTTTTTCTCATTGTTATAAATGTATGTTTTTATATTGTTCATACATTTATATTGTTAGCCGCCCCGAGCTGCCTGTGGCAGGAGGGGTGGGATACAAATTTTTAAAATAAAATAAACAAAATAAACCCCCAGCAGCTCCCCTGCCTGAGGATGACACCTCTGGTCAGGCAGAATGCAGCACTCCATGCCACTCTCCTCTGCTCTCCCTTGATGCCCTGTGTTGCAGCAAGCACAGGAGAGCACCTCTGGGTCTTTTCTTAATATCAAGACTGTCCTATCTCTTTCCCTATGGAATCACATGAATCACCTCTCTACCTGTTCATGAGAACATTATGTTCCTCAGCAGCTACCATGTTTTGGAATGAGGTGCAATCCTGACTCTGCTTACATTGATCATCATCATCATAGCCCCATTGAATCCTTCCACTAGACTTCTCCTATAGCCCTGCCTGGTATCCCAAATGCTCTGCCACTGGACTAGGACTTAACTATGCCTGCTTGCCTGACATATGAAGAACTTACTTTCCATTGGTTCCCCCCACACCCTCTCTTAGGACTGGTGTACCAGGTACTTGTGGTTACTAGCTCTGTCGTGCACATACCCCTTATTCCCAGTTTTCCCTCTCTCCAGTCCCCTATCCTTGAGTAAGGATAACCAGGTCTCGGCATCACTGGCAGCTTCCCAGGCGAGTTCCTTCCCCCTCACCACTCTCTGCAATGTGTGTATCTGCACTCTCCAGCTCATAAGAGACCTGCCTGTGTCACCTCATCCTGCCCACCTCCAGCCACTAACTTGCCAGGAAGCACCTAGGCGACCTTGGCCTCCGATAAGGTTAATGCTGTTACTTCAAGCCTTTAACTTTCCCATCCCTGGCCTGCCTAGGTTAGCATCACAGTCATCACCCCCACCCCCACGCCCTGGCACTTGTCACCTGTCTTTCCACCTGAGTTTCCAGCTCTACCACCCCCTACAGCCTTCTGATGGGCTCCAGAGACTATGGACAGTGATCTGGGTCCGCTTGAACCTCGTTCTGCCAGGACCTACTCAAGCACTTTGTCACAGGCAATTAACCACTTACACTGGAGTAGACCCCTTGAAACCTTCTTTACATTAAGTGGTTTGTGGATCACAGCCCAGTGTGTTAATTACGCTACTTTCTTCTGCCCCCGCCCCCCTCTTCTCATATTCCCTTCTCGTGCCTTCTGCCTCTCCCAGCTGGAAATAAGGGTCATGAAGAAATAACATGTGCTATTGTACTATGATGGGGTATGTCAGTGTGTGCGTATACATTATAATATTATGGGGCACCAGAACTAAATTTTGTCAGTGTTCGTGTAGGGTTTATATAGTAGCAAATGACAGCAAAATGCTGTTGATGTATTTGGGAATTAGTGGGGGGGGGGGGGGATTTTATCCTCCTTCCACAAAGAAAAAAGTTAGACAAAACATAGTTCCTTATAGTGGCTTCTCAGCCTAAAATGCCTGTAGTTTTTATTGGTAAGATCTGAGGAATATTATCTGGAATACAGTGTTCTGTATGTCTAACTTACACATTTATGATCATGGAACTGGAAGGTACAAGCCCAAATTCTCTCAACTAGCTAAGTAAAGCTCCTCAGCACAGTTGAATAAATCACCATTTCTTTCATTGATTTATTTTTCCTATTTTTAAAGTGTAGCTCCTTCAAGCCTCTATTATACTTATTGAGCAATTAGACAATCCATAGTGGGATTGCTCTGAGAGTAGGTTGCAGAACTGGGAGTAGAGAAAATTTAGACATAAAGCAGAACTCTGTCCTGAGGCATGAAAGAGAGATGAAGGTAACTCAAGACAATGAACAATTTACCGTACGTTACAACAGAAATAGTTTTCTTTTGGTGTGCCCAAGCAGATAAACTAACAATGTTGTGTATTCAGACACATCTTAGGGTATCCTTAAAAAAAGTGTATCAAGTTTGTAGTCAATACACTAAAACTTTATTAGACTAGTTGTTTGTATGAATACAGATTACCATCAATGACTATTAGTGAACAATTATTCCATTATTCACATGAAAATACGTAATTAAAGGATTGTAATGAGAATTGTAACATAATTTGGCCACATTTTAGATCACAAGACTCCTTGACAAGCTGCATTTCCCCATTTGCAGTGCATTATCAGTTTAATCTATGAAAAATGTGTAGTTGACCATAATATTTTCTGATGAAAAATATTTTTGGAAAGACTTTTTGTTAATTTTTTTTTACGGGATGAAAACAGCATAATTTTTGTTGTGGGAAGGCGGAAACTTTGTTGTAAATTTCTTAACCAGGTGTAGGCTATATACTTCAATAGGGCTTTTTGTTATGCTGGGATATGATCCTATGCAACTGCGTTTCAGAAATGCACGTAGCTCCTATCCATGTGGGAAAGGGCGTGTGAGCTTTAAAGCTATAGATTGAATATAACTAAAATATACTTCAGTGTAGGATTTAAAAGTGGAAACATTCACAATTATTTATTTTCAAATTCACATAATTATAATTACAGTTTAAACTCTCCTATCTGGACATCTTCAGAAAATGATTCTTGTCCAGATTAGAGAGGTTGGGAATGGGTATGGGAAGATCATAAAGAATGTTGTCCAGAATAAAGGAGGATCTCAGTGAGAGGGCAACACTGTTTATATATAGATAGCACTGCATATAATGCTTACAATTCTCAGATCACTTACTCAAGAGTATAGACCCCTTAACTACAATAAGGCTACTCTGGAGTAATTATTTTGGGAATTGAAGTGAACGGGTGGAAGATTTATGTGTCTGCAGCATTAAAAATTATTTATGGTTCTTTTAGTAGACGGTCCTCGGTTCGGAGGGAGGAGGAGAACGTTCCATTCTGCAAGCTGCCAAGCCTTTCTTGCAAGCTGCCATTAGGTTTAATGGGGGTGGAGAGCGCACAGCACATTAAAAGATTAGTCCCTCAGCGTGCTTTCCTTTTCTTTGGATTCATCTCAGAGAGTATTCCCACAGGAATGTTCATACCCAGTCACATGACATCCCAAGAGATAGACACATTCTCAGTATTCGCCCAAAGTGTGGCTGCTTTTCCTGGAGCTAGAACATTTTTTAAGTTGAAACTACCCAGCCTTATCAACACATCCAGCGATACTTAAAAAACAACTGCTCTTCTGGGGCTCAAGGGCTTATCCTCATCCAAGTAAATGCAGGTGGAAACCACTTAGCCAATGCCTGCTATAAATTGAAAGACAAAAGTAGTTCTTAAAATGTTATTGTGAATTGTCTAATAAACAAAAAACAGGGGTGGGGAACCCTGCTCCCAGATAAAATAAATAATATAAAAAACACAAATGAGGCTGGAGCACACATGTATTTGGGGTTGCCATTTCTGTGAAGTGACTACCAGTTCTAAGATTCCTCAGGCTGTTCCCACCCACCGCCTGAAAGATTTCATAGCCAGATTCTCCTTTTAACTTCTCTTGCAGTCACACGGGGTACAGCCACACGAGATAGGGTGAGCCTGCTTCCCCGCCCACCCTGGGGCGGGCAATTGTAGCCACCACACTTTGGGCTGGCGAGGAGAGCAGGCCACATGATCTCCCCTCGTGGATCACCAGCCCTTGCACGCCATGGGTCAGGCCAAGGAGCCGACCACATGGGGCTGGATGCCCAGACTCCTGCTGCGCTGCAGGATCAAGCTCACTAGACAGCTGTTGGGCAGATGAGAGGAGCACGTGGTGGCCCCCTCCCCCTGATCCACTGTTAGGTGGGCAGGAGGAGCACGCTCCTCTGGGTCCAATCCTCAGACCTCACCTCATGGCAGGGCTGCATGGACTGGCCAAATGGGAGCTGGCCCATTAACACACTTTGGGCAGTGTTATCCCACTTTGAACAACGTCAATACGCACTGTGTCACTGGCCGTCTCATCCAGCGACCTGGGGCAGGGTGAATATTTGATGGGCGCCGGCCATATGATTTACTACTTCATGTGTTAACGTTGCCCAAAGTGGGGTACCACTGCCCAAAGTGGCTTAACGTCTCGTGTGGCTTCACCTAATGATCCACCAACTGAAGTGGAGTTACTCCAGATTTGCACTGCAGTCGACACTAGAATTAGGTTCGTATTGTTGAACCCTAGATGAAAGGTTCCTTCTTCAAGAAATTGAGGTAGTTGCATGGATCCTCAGAACAAAAAAGAAACTGAAAACAGACTCAGCTGTCTTATATTGGCAACAGCAGACTCCCAAGATCAATGTCAAATATGCATCTATCTCTATCTCTCTCTCTTTTAAAAAGCAAGAGTAGATCTCTTCAAATGAGGTGTAATTTACTTAGTGCCAAATGAATAGCATTTACAAGTGCCAGATGGCCACAGGTTGTTCCAAGGCATTTGTTTCAGTGCTGTTGCTGGCAAGCTATGCCACCCATGCAGCATGCACGTAGTCCTGAGGTGTGTCCTGTGTTGTTTAACTTGAAGCATGGTTTCCCTAGGCAGAACACATTCTTTAGTTTAGCTCCCTCCTGCCTGTCAGGCTGTTTTGACTGTGTGCCAAACCTTCTGATCTTATCTACAGTTATCTGCTTTCCTCAGAAAGGTCTGGAGTTCTGCTATTCCTTAACATGAAAGGGATTTGCATTAATCTGATTGGCAGCCTGGACACAGTTTACTATTTGCTGATTTCACACCGAGCCAGGCTACTTTTTTTATTTTTAAGATGCCCTAAGGAAGTTCAGATATCTGATGAAAAGTGTTCCCCTTGGCCAGAAAACAAATGACAGCTCTTAGCATGTGAACTCTGTAACCCCAGCTGATGTGAACTACTAAAAGAACTATAAATTAGAACCAGTTCAGGGTTATCAGGACAGTGTCATGACCACTCCTCTGAGAGTTTAAATTTCAAGCCATTGTGAGCATTAGTTTTGCTGTGTGCCTTTTCAGTAAACGTAGGACTAGATTCTCTTCTGGCCATAATCCACTTCACTGGAACTATAGCACCAAATTAAAGGATGATGGTGGTTATACAAAACCAGTCTTCTGGACTGCAATCCTCAAATCAGGACTACTCTGTAGTCCCATTCAAATCAGCACTGATTTTCAGGGTTGCGAGCTTCAAGCTTTTCAAGAGTCATAAATCAGTCCCCCAAACAGTATGAGATTAACTTTTTGAGATTTTCTTCTACAAATCCTACATTTTTGCTTTCAATCTTCTTAAGACTTTTTGGCTACACCTACATCACATTTTTCAAGCTTTTAGTTGTGTCAGGTAGGACTAGAAACTGTTTTTGAATGGAAGTTGAGAATCTCACATATTCATGTGACACTTTAACAAAAATGCCAAGAGCTGCAACAAATCACAATATTTGGCAACTCCAGATTCGACACAGTGGTAAATAAGACGACATGGAAAACACGACTCATTAATTATTATATTTAGATTCTCAGAATCTTAGTTGGAACTGGATCTTACCCTGTGCTTGGATTCAGTCCTTCAATATTCTCTTAGTTGTGGTCATATTAAAAACTATAACAAAGGGCTAAATTCAGAAATAAAAATAACTCAATTACAGTGATCTTAGATGCTGCCTAGAGCAGTGGTTCCCAAAATTTTGCCTATCTGAGACTACATATTGTGACTTGAATACGATTCAATGATGCCAGATAGCAACAAAAACATGCACATATTGTCAAATTACACTTACCTCGTATGGCTTGTATTCTGGTACCTTGGTCCAGGGGCGTAGCAAGGTTGAGAAGGGCCCAGGCTCAAGTCTCAGTTATGGGCCCCTCGTGCGCACGTGCCTTGCACGCGCGCACTCCGAAAACCCAAAGTGGGTGGAGCTTAAGGGATGGGGCAGGGCTTAAGGGATGGGGTGGGGCCTGTTGACAGCTTTTAATATACAAAATTCAGCAGCTAGGAGTTATAATTGTGGCCATAGACAAGCATGGCCTCCCAATGCTTCCCACCTCCCCAGTCGAGCGTCTACCACCACTCCCCAGGAGTGGTTCCACTGCAGGGGCAGCTGGGTGGGCAGTGAGGCAGGCACAGAGAGACTGACTGCGTCCACTGCCTTACTGGAGGAGGGGGTGAGCTTAGCCAGTCTGGCCTCCAGGGCCTGTTGCTTCTTGCTTCCGGTGCCGCTGGGCCTTGTGCACGCATGCGGTGCGACCAGTCCAGAGGTGCTGCTATCAAACACACAAGACACCCAAAATGCAACTAGCTTATTAAGTGCATTATGTCATGAAAGGAGACATATTATATATATAACCTGTTCAATTGTGCCGCATAATCAGTTCATACTGCCCCCATCCAATAATCAGTTCATTTGTGCCCCTGCCCCCATATAATCAATTCACACTGATTCACCAGTTCAGTTGTGCCCCCATAATCAGTTCATGCTGCCCCCACCCATTATCTTTTTTTTTGTGCCCCTGCCCCCATATAATCAATTCACACTGATTCACCAGTTCAGTTGTGCCCCCATAATCAGTTCATGCTGCCCCCACCCATAACCATTTCATTTGTGACCCCAGGGCAACGTGAATTGATTATATGGGGGGGCGCAAATGAACTGGTTATGGGGTGCGGGTTTAAAGACAGCATTCCTGTTAGCAATAAATTAAGAAAAGTTAGTGAAATAGCAGCCATAATAATCTTAGAACCATATTTGCAGATTTATTTTCCAAGATAGAGTATATATTGCTTTACATCCTAAATTCCTACCTAAGCTAGTATAAATAAAACAGTTGTGAGAATGTGGCTCTTTTTACACGGGCCTCTCCCACCCATGAACGCGCAGATTTCTGTGTGTTAATGGGTGGGGGAGCCCCATGTGAACAATGTGGTGCGCACACCCATGGTGTGTGGGGGTGCATGCACGCCCACCTAACACACATCCCCACTCACCCCCCCACACACACACTCGTCCCTATGCACAGAGCAACCGGGGAAAATGGCGGTTACTCCATGGGTGTGGATGAGTGGGGGATGGGTGGGGATGCATGTGCAGTCGTGTGCATGCCCTGTCCATGCGCTGGTGTGCCCACAGACCTCCCCTACCCGGCGGAGCCATGTAAAAATAGCATGTGAGGAGCCACTCGAAGAAGAACAGAAGGTTGCTACCTTGTACACAAGGTTCTTTGAGATGGCTTCTAACATTCTCACAACACCCACCCTTCCAGCCCCACATGGAATTTTTTTCTTATATTTCTAGAAAGGGTTGGAAGGAACTGTCATTCTGAGGGGGAGAGTGGTTATACTAGAGGAGCTTGAAACCATCATGTGGTCTATTATTTGAATAGGGTGAGCGTGCACAACCCAGTTATGAGAATTTTAGGAGCCATCTTGAAGAACCTTCTTTACAAGGTAGCAACCTTCTGATCAGCACATGGGCAGGAGCTGTTTGTAAACAAACAGCTTTATCTCCCCGATCTGTGTCCCGAAGTTGCTGCTGCTGCTGCAGTGCTACTAGGAGGCAGAGGCAGGTGAGGGATAGGGACTGGAGCCAGGGAGGGGAGGCAGCAGAAGAACTTAGACTGCATTCTCACCTGGTGGTGTCAGCAGCAGGAGGGGCAAGGGAGACCGCAGCACGGAGGAGCCCGCCTGGAAAAGAGCCAGTGCAGATCTGCTGGGCTCTTTTCCTGGCCACTGGCTCCTCCGCCCTCCCTCCCGCTGCCGCCACCGCCACTGCAGGTAAGGGGGCCAGCCCTGTCTACAGGCCCCCACCCCCAGGGCAGGGCCTGGGGAAAAATGTGCCCCCCCCCCAGGCCACAGTAGCTACTTCACTGCCTTGCTCAACCTCGTTGCTCTTGTCCAAATCCTTTCCAGTTTGTCAACATCTTTTTTTAAATGTGAAGCCCCAAAACTGAGCACAGTACTCCACAACAGGTCTGAATAGTGCCAAATATAGAGAGACTTTAACTTCCTGAATCTTGAATACAATGCTTCTGTTAACCCAAAATAGCATTGGCATTTTTTGCAACAGCATCACAGTTGACTCACATTCAATTTATGATAGATAGGGATGTGCGAACAGATTGCTGTTCGGTCGTTTAGTTTGGGAGCTGAGTTCGGGTTCAGTTGTTTGGTCCTGGGACCGAGTTCGGGTTTGGTCATTCCGTTCGGTCGTTCGGAAATCGGTCTAGGTATCGCGTGATCCCGTGATCGCACCGGAAACTGGAAATTTGAGGGTGTGCGGAGCTTGTGTGGAGAGAGAACATGTGTATTGTGGCTGGCTGGCTGTTTGGTTTCGTTTTGGCTGTGTTGGACTGTGTGATGGTTTGGCTGTGTTGTTTTGGCTTGTTGGTGGGTGTGTTTTGTTGGGCTGTTTGTGTGGGTTGGTTATTTGTGTGGGACTTTGAAAAAACAAAAACAAATGAAGAGGGTCAGGCTTAATAGAGGGACCTGGGCCAAGGTGGTGGAGCTGGTGGAGGAAGAAGAGGTTGCCGCTGGACCTTTGGTGGTGGAGGTCAGCTCCTCAGAGGAGCAAGAGCCGGGCACAGGAGGTGCTGCTAGGTTTGTAAACTTTATTTTTACTTTGAGGACAAGAAGAATAGAATACTATCTTTCATAGTGAGCTCACTGGTGTGCGGGTGGGTGGGTAGGTGGGTTGGTGGTCGGCAGTCAGGCACAAACAGTGGGCATCAGCGGGTGGCAGCAGATGTCTGCCACAGAGAGGGTACTGTGGGGGGCTCTTCCAGCAGTCAGGCACGAGCCGAAGGAAGTACCCACCCAAACACGTGCCAGCCATCTAGCAAGGGTCTCCCATTGTCATCCCTAGTACCCCCAAAAGGACAGGATTGTACGTGCCAGCCAGGGTGTCTCCATTGCCATCCCTCCCTAGCACCCCAAGGAGGACAGGATTTGCACACACCAGCAAGGGTCTTTCCAGTTGCCATTGCTACTAGCACCCCAAGGAGGGCAGGATTTGCACGTGCCAGCCAGGGTATTTCCCGTTGCCATCCCTAGCACCCAAATAAGGGCAGGATTTGCACATGCCAGCCAGGGTCCTTTGTATTTGCATGTGCCAGCCAGGGTCACTGTCTCCTGTTGCCATCCCTAGCACCCCAAGGAGGGAGGACTAGAGGCATCATCATAAATGCATGATATTACTTAGGTGTTCTTTATGTGTTCCTGTTTCAGAGAGGGTGAGGAGGAATTGGATACCACTGTCAGACAGCAGGCGCACAAGGTCTGATGTCTGGATGTGGTATGAGAAGCATAACGGATTCACCGTATGCAAGGTAAGGCATGGGGGCTGGAACAACAGGGAATGGATTTCCCTATGACCTGTTAGATAGTCCCCTGCAGAGAGAGAGTGGCCACCCACCCACTTGTGGAGACAGAATGCAGGCAGGCCTTGGCAGACCATTGATCTAACACAGTATGCACTTCTTATGTTCCTATCTTTTTATGTTCTTTAGTTATGCGGCAAAAGATTTAAAAGGGCCAGCCAGGGGACAACATCAGGGCTCATCGTCCGTGTGGAAAAAGTCCACGGCAAGACAGTGAGGCGGCAGGACTCTGGCATGACTGTGGAGCATCATTGCCAGAAGAAGGGGGGGAAGGCACGCCAGAACCAACACCATCAAAGCCCTTCCCCCTCCTCCAGCTCCGCTGAGGAGTCCCCACAGGAGGAGTCTTCAGTGGCAAGGGCCTTTCGAACCGAAGTCCAGAAGCCGACCCAGGACTTTCTGGACCAGCAGAAAAAATATATGGATGGGCTACGGATGCAAGCCCTGACTATGGAGGACCAACTGGTAGAGCGGTTTCAGGTACTGGAGGTACTATAGTATATATTCTAGCAGCCACGGTGGAATTCACCAGCCCTGGACTGCTGGGGATCACCTCAACAATAGGGGACATTGGTGGCCCTGGAGGAACATCGGAAGCAGCACCTGCTCCTGCAGCAGCAGAGACAGCCGCAGCCTCATGTCCTGCAGGCCTTCCAGTGCCCTGCGTGGCACTGGAGGATGCTGGCAGGAGGCACCGCAAAACCACCCCCAGACTCATGCCACTGCTGGGAGCCTCTGAACCCTGTCTCCCAAAATCATGCCTGCGAAGCTTGGGGCGTGGTGATGGGCTCTGGCTGCTGCTGCTGCATGTTGCCACTCCTCTGCCACGGCCCCTACCTCTGCCACGTGCCCAATTGCCTGCCTTACGGGCAGCAGACCGGCCTCTCCTACTTCCCTTCTCCAAGTATTCCAACCAAAATGAACTCCTTATCTTCCCCCCTCTTTCCTCACTGTCAATAATTATTGCTGGAGTCACCATCCTGCCTGTTCCCCAAGCCCGTAGCCTAGGCTTCATCTTTGACTCACCCCTTTCTTTTAAACCCTACATTGACTCTGTTGCTAAATCCTGTCGCTTCTCCCTCCATAACATTGCTAAGATTCGCCCTTTTCTCTCTGTCTCGTCTGCCAAAACTCTTGTTCATGCTCTGGTCATCTCTCGCCTCGATTACTGTAACCTCCTTCTCACTGGCCTTCCCCGGTCTCACCTTTCTCCCCTCATCTCTGTCCAAAACTCTGCTGCCAGGGTCATCTACCTCGCCAGTCGCTTCGACCATGTGCAGCCCCTCCTCTCTTCGCTTCACTGGCTTCCCCTTCCTGAACGAATCCTGCACAAGCTCCTAGTCTTCACCTATAAAGCTCTTCACAACCTTGCTCCCCCCTACCTCTCTGCACTTATCGCCCTCCATACTCCAGCCCGTGCACTTCGCTCCTCCTCTGTCCCTTCTCTCACCCTTCCACGCCTTCCCTGCTCCCCTAAGCGCCTTCGTCCCTTCTCACTTGCTGCCCCCCATGCCTGGAACTCCCTCCCTGTCCACATCCGCCTTGCCCCCTCCCTTCATACCTTCAAATCTCTCCTTAAAACTCACCTCTTTCGCTCTGCTCTGTCTGACTCTTTATCCTGCTGAGCCACTATTCCTATACCTACGATCGGTTTACCCTTATCCTTGCAACATGGACCTGCCTGCTGTCATTCTCATCGTAACCAAGCCAAGTACGTGCACTTGAGACCTCGCATCTTCATGAATGTTAGACCCCTTGTCTCTCCCTCTGTTCCCCTTCCTAAGTCTCTCCCCCAGCTCCTGTCTCTCAGATTGTAAGCCCTAGGGGCAGGGACCATGTCTATTTTATTACTTTGTAAAGTGCCGGGTACACTGCTGGCGCTATATAAATGTTTGTTAATAATAATAATAATAATAATAATAATAATAATAATAATTAATAAGGATGGCAATGGATTGTGGAGCTGGGAGGTACACAAACTGCTGGGAGAGGGAGCCTTCTGAAAACGCCTGCTATCAGGAACAGTGACTAGCTCAGAAGGTGTTGGAAGGGGGGAGGGCAATGAGTTTTGTTACTTGCTGTGCCCACCTCACCGCAAGCCCCATTGGCTCCGTGCAGCCTAGCTCGTGGCCAATCGCAGCCTGCGAAGCCAGTAGTCTGAGGAGAAAAGGGATGTTGATAGGGCAGGCTGGCTGCTACTCTAAGCCTCTCCACCTCTGGTGCCTGGAAGTCTGCTCCTCAGCTGACTCCCCCTCCCTGTCACATTTTGCCTTCCAGTCACATTTTTGCTGCCTGAACTCATCCTAACTCGATCCGAACCGACCGAACTGTTCGGTCGTTTCAGAGTTCGGTATAGGGTTCAGTTTGGTCAGTTCGGGTTCGGTCGTCCGAATGGACGGAGTTCGGTCCGAATTTCCAAACCGCGTTCGCACATCCCTAATGATAGACTATAACCAGTGCCATCAGATTCTTCTCAGCACAGCTGCTGCATAGTCGGTTAGCCTCCATTGTGTACTTGTGCACCCTCCTTCACTGGAGGTTTTCAAACAGGCTGGATCTCTCAGGGATTCCTGCGTTGAGCCAGGGGATTGGACTAGATGGCCTCTGAGGTCGCGTCCAAGATTCATTCTTTTGAGTCATACGTTACATGTATCTTTGTTGAACTTTGTTTTTTATTTCTTCAGCCCACACTTCTA
This sequence comes from Sphenodon punctatus, assembly GCA_003113815.1. Lineage (NCBI taxonomy): Eukaryota > Metazoa > Chordata > Lepidosauria > Sphenodontia > Sphenodontidae > Sphenodon > Sphenodon punctatus. The sequence goes on from QEPC01001533.1 coordinate 10,464,810, forward strand.
TTGATCAAGGTTCTTCTGAGTGTTAATCCTATCCTTTATAGCAGACATGGGGAGCTAGGGGAGCTTTTTCCTTCTGGGAGTCACTTTGAAAATGAGTACAAGCTCTGAGGGCCTCATAGAAGTTGTGGGAGGGAGTGTGCTGAAGAAAAGGATGGTGCAGATCATGAACCACTTTCGGTCTCTTTCGATTAAAACCGAAAGTCCCATTCCTAGTATTTAGGGTAGGAAATGGATCCCCCTGGCCTGAAATTCCCCATCCCTGCTCTAAAGTGTTTGCAGTCCTTTCCAGTTTTGTATCATCAGCGCACTCCTTCATTCAAGTCATTAAAAGATGTTGAACAGCACTGGATCCAGGACTGACCTCTGTGGGAACCCCATTTGCTAGGGGGATGGGAACATGTTGCCATCTTTAAAAATCTCTTTATAAAATGCCATTAAAAAGCGGGGAACGTTTGTTCTGTCTTTAGATGCAAAGAAGAACAAGATGCAATGAGTTAAAATTACAAGAAAGTAGGTTTAGAGTAAACTCTGAAAAAACTTCCTGGCAGAACAGTTCAGCCATGGAACAAGCTGCCTAGGGAGGTCGATGAATCTCAAGGAGGTTTTCGAGACAGGCATCTGTCATGGATGCTTTTGGTGCAGGTATCATGCCTCATGGCAGGGGGTTGGATTAGATCTCATTTTTGAGGGCCTTTCTAGTTCTCCAGTTACCTCAGTCTTTGGTTGGGCTTATGACTTCAGGGTCTCAAGCCCCACTGTTTAGGAACCTCCATCCTAGAATGTATTTATTTACTTGTTTAAATTTATATCCTGCCTTTCCCATCAAGGCTCAGGGTGACTTACGATCAATAAAAACATCTAAAAGTCCCCTTGGTCCCCAACCCTTCCCCATACCTCTCTACCCACCCAACCCTGACAAACCCCTGACCAAATAAAAAGGCCTTACAACATTTCCTGAAGATGAACAGGCTTGAGTTTAAACAAACCTCCAAGGGGAGGGAGTTCCATAATGATGGGGCAGACACCGAGAACGCCTCTCTCTGTGCGCCCTGGCTGTGAAAACTTCATGGGCAGATAGTACCTGCAAGAGGGTAACCTATGCTTCCTTCCATTAACTGCTCGTGTAAACTAGGAATATTTCTGAAAATGTTCACAGAGTTGCTAGCTGCCAGCCCAGCTCCATGTTGTAGGGTGGAGATACATTAAAAGGTGCTGAGCTCTGGTGTACATGCACACTTGGCCTATATTGGCAACAACTGGGATTCTAAACCTACAAATACCCCTTGTTTCTTTTGTCCTGTATACCCCCACAAAATCCCAATGACTTCAATAGGGCATTGTACAAACAGACACCATTGCAGGGCTTGGGCCTATACAGACATTTTTACTAGCAGTGCGTCAGCCATGTTCTTGAAAGTTCTTGATGTGGAGTTCTTGATGCTGATAGGTGGAGAGGAGGCAAATGAAAGACTAAACCACCATAATAAAAGTAACATGTGAGGAAAACTTTGTCTCTAGTAATAACGTGCAAAGCTTGCAGGGGTGGGGGGGATTTGCTGGAATGTAATAGCGTCTGAGTACTGAGAAATGTTCCCAGTAGGACCATGCACTCCAAAATGTGAAAAACCAGGGAAAGGCCAATGTTGGCTATTTAGGAATTGGCAACGAAGCCAAAAAAACACATGGATTTGGGGGGGGGGGAGGGAGGGGGCTTTAATTAATGACTTTCCTGCCCCACCCCCTCTGCTGACTATCGTATAGATTAAATCAAATAATACTTGTTTTATATTCAGCTGTAGAAAAGAAGGTTGTTTTAGTGACTGGAGAATAGGCTTTATTTCCCTGATCCGACAAGCTCTGGGCCAGGAGACGTGGCTTCTGGGGTAGACTTGGGGGACATTGATTTTTAATTTTTAATATTTTTTTTTTAACAAATGAAGCCCTGAAAGCATGGGTCATAGTGACCACTGAGACAAAGAGCACTAGGAAAGGGATGTGATTTGTGGGTTCAAGAAAGGATTGGCTACGTTCTTAGAGGATAGGTCCATAAAGGGCCTTTAGTCAAGTTTTATTTATTTATTTATTTATTTATTTTCTAGATTTTTACCCCGCCCCTCCTAAAAACAGCTCGGGGCGGCTTCCAACAATAAAACCATATATATATATATAAAACAATAAAAAACATATCAAAGATACAGTTCAAAAGTATAAAAACAGGGCCCAGGAACACATTAAAACAATAAATAGGGTAGGGAAGATAAAAACCCTCTAACCCCCCTCCCCCCAGGCCTGGGCGAACAGCAGGCGCGGCTGACCCCCCAAGCGCCCCGCCAGGCGCCACGCCGCCGCTCATAGTGGGGGGGGGGGAAACCTCCCCGCCGCCGGCAGCAGCCTCTGTCTTGCCTTTGCTTCAGAGTGGAGGCTGCTGCAGCGCTGTGGTCAATTTCATGTCAGTTTCACACTGAAACTGACCACAGCGCCGCTGCAGCAGCCTCCGCTCTAAGCAAAGGCAAGGCAGAGGCTGCTGCAGCTTTACTTCTCTTCTGGGACCCACTCCAGAGGAGTGGGTCCCAGAAGGCTCAAAAATCAGCCGCCCAAAGCGTTTTCCTATGGAAAACGCGATTGGGGCGGCTGAGCTCCTCTGTCCACAGCACGTATGGGACGTGCTGTGGAGGGAGG
>QEPC01001533.1:10468703-10501441 GCA_003113815.1 Sphenodon punctatus
TGCCACTGTTTCCCTGTGCTTGGGGTTTATACATTATTCATTTTAAGCTTGAAGTGCATTTTAGACTGGGTTTTCTTCCATCTGATGTTAACCCTGGGAACTCCTGGCTGCTGGATTATGCCCTGGCTCCGCCTACCATTGTCCTGGCTCCGCCTACCGTTGCTTTGCCGCCAGCGGGCCGGACAGCCTTACTGCCCCTCCAAACTAAAAAGCCACCAGCCGCCCCTGGCAAACAGGTTGGTTGGAGTGTATCGTGTAAGCTGCACCGAGCTGCACTGCGAGCAGGAGGGGGGTGGGGTAGAAAAACAGTAAATAAATAAATTAAATGAAACCTCTGACTGGCTGGGTGTAAATAGCAGGAAATGGATCACTCCATTATAACCTACAGTTCTATAAAAAAAGATGAAGCTGGTCATTGCCAGAGACAGGATGCTGAGCTGGATGAACCATTTGTCACTTGTCTTCTTTCTGCTGTGGTTTCCAAAAGTGTCAAACTTACACATGTTCAGTGATGTGCAAAGTCACCCCTGGTTCTGAAACTGTTCATATGTAATTAGAGATGGACTTGGATTCAATCCACTGGTCTCTGGATCAGAACCTCTTAACTGTCATGGCAGGCAGCCTGATCCCCAAAGCATTTTGCCAGCGCATGCCCCATTGAAGTGAATGGAGCTTGCCCCATAGCAAGCATTTGAGAATTGAACCACAGATCTTGATGGTGGCTGACATTTTTTCCATAAAGTTCAGATCTAAATTCAAATTTGAGCACCACCTGAGTGAGGGGGCAGGTAAGATCCTGTTCAAAGTTATGCTGTTTGGGCCCATTTCTTTCAGGGACAGGGTAGGGGATCTGAAAGAACATACTGATGGTACGAAGCCTGGCGTGTGGTTGCTCACTTTCACTAAAAGGATACTTGGCCAGTAACATAGCTGATGGGAGGCATGTAGCTATGTCTTTGATTACTGGAAATCTCAATCTGAACAGTCTAAAACGATAAATCGTGTTCAAACACCCCTTCTTCCATAATCATTGGGTGTCTTTAGACATAACACAGATCAGGTGTCAAACCCCTAAGCACGTGTTTGGCCGTTGTGTGTAAACACCATAACAATCCCAACATCAATTTGACCACCTGTTGAACATCCGTTGAACCCATGATGTGAACAACGTTGCATCACAAGGACAATTTGCGTGTTCTGGTTGAGCATGTGGCCAACGTGTCTAATGATATCACGTGGCATGTTAGCAAGTACAAGACGGGGAATGAGTCAGCAGTGCTTGCATGCTGAGATCAGGTGGCAAGCAAAATACCAATTTGCCCCCAAATGGGCTGTATGTCTAAGCAGCACCACATGGTGAACACAGGGCCAAACCGGTGTTCATATCCAGGTCAAGACATTCAGACATCCATTGACGTTATGTCTAAAGACATCCATTTAAAACATTTCACACTCCTGGAGTACTAATCTCATTCAAATGTTTCGTTTTATAGGCTCCACCATTACTGAATAGGAATGTTCTGAAAAGACAGAAACAAGCATGCTGCCCCGACCCAGGATAATTTTCCATCTCCCTCATTCCAAAATGGCTACCATACCAACCAGGATGACAAAGGATTCTTGTTATTCATGGTGGTTTTTTCTCTAAGAAAAATTAAGTCAAGTTAATTCATTTGAACAAACTAAACCACAAAGGAAAATAAGTAGTTCTAGTTAGTTGGTAAATTCTACTTGATGTGAAATTCACAGTAGTTTTTATGTCTGGTGAAAACTGTGACAATCTCTTTTACAGCATCTATCTTATTGTCCACGCCAGTAGATTTTGTAATGCTGCCCTTGCTTCTGTTTTCATTAGAAGTGTTTTCACCAGTAGAAAGCATTTGTCATGATGCCTAAACGTAGAAGTGTGGGTCCAAGCCACAAGCTTGGAACTGGATTTTGACCCTTTCAGTGTTTGGGGATATTAACATCCAGAAGTTTGGTTTGCCCCCAAAGAAAATACAGCATCTGCAACAAGAAAGGCAAGCTTTTTATAACAAACCCCTGTCTTTGAAGAGCAGCAATCCACAATCCATGCTACAGTTCTCTTATAACATGGAACAATTTCCACCTGTTTCCAGTTTTCACCCGGATGAGTGCTGCTTTGGGGTACTTTGAACAGCTGTAATCCCAACGCATTAACAACAGTAATCTGTTTTACATTCAAAAAAACTTATCAGGTAAGGCCTTGGCTTACTGAATGTGTGTAAGCAAAAGGAAAGGCTCAAGATGGGTTTTTTAACCTTCTTTATGCCCCTGTCAAGCAATTCCATTTTTCAAAGGTAGGGGAGGGAGAAACCTTAAGGAGCACCTTACCATTTCCATTTCCTTACCAGAGTCCTAAAGGGCTTCCAGTTTCTCCATTTTACCACCATGGAAGTTAGACTAAGGCCCTTTTCACACGGGCCCGGGAGGAGCCGCGGTGCAGGGGAGATGGGTTCAGGCCGCGGTGTGTGGGTGGCCCATCACACAGACTCCCACCCATCTCCACGCACAGAGGAACCTCTGTTTCCCCCAATGTCTCAGTGTGGGGGGGGATTGGTGGAGGTGGGTGAGCGCAAGAGATCGCACGCATCCCCACCGGCGGTCACACGGGTGCCCTCCATCACCCACCCAGATGCACATGTGGGCAAGGGGGGAGGGCATCCATTTAAAAAAGGGCCTAAGTTGCTTATCATGGTCTTAAAGTATAAAATCTCTATATTGGACAAGTCCTTAGAGGATAGGCCCACAAATATTTATTAATCTAGTTGGGCCAAGGGTGAGACCACTGACTGTCAAGAGCTGTGAGTGAACAGCAGAAAACGGATTACTCCATTATGATGACCCATTGTGTATTTCTCTAAAGCAGTCGAAGCTGCCACTGTCAAGAGAGAGGATAGATGCACCATTGGTTTGACCCAACGTGGACTTACATTCTTATCTTTTGGCTAGAAAACTAAATAGTACTACTTTTGAACCCACGAGTCCTTGTCTATCCTGGAGAGAGATAGTAGTTACTTTTCTTGGTGCCATCTTGGCAGCTTCCCCTTCATTCTCCATTGGAACCTTGAAACTATAATGTTGTTAATAGTGGTAGGAACCATTACAATAATCTAGCCTGACCTCTGAATACACAAGTTATGGGGTTTATCCTGGTTGTACTGAAGTATGTCTGTTAGAGAGATACCCAATAATTACAGTTTAAAGACTCCTAGCAACAGGCCTCACCTGATAAGTAGTCCCAGCATTTAATTACCACGGCTGCCTTGTTATATGGAGGCTGAACGTTTCTAACTTAAATTGCTAGAAGCTAGATTGTGGGTGGTTTTAGATGAACAGGAGGATTTGCAGTTTCAAAAGACTACTGTGATTACCCAGACGCATGAGGTAGTCCAAGTGCCTTTAAACAAGCAGCTTGCTCCCACAACAAGGATGCGGTGGAGGGAGACCTGGACAAGTGTGCATATTTTCCCTGGCTGCCCCAAGAAACCGCTGATGTGGGAGGGGGCTGGAGGAATGCTCTTCTGGCCTCCCTCCCTCCATCAGCTGTTGGGGCAGCCAGGGAAAGCTAGGTTGGTGATGATCCTGCATGACTTGGCATTCAGATGTGAATGCTGTGAAAGTCGCATGAGTCTCGTGGGAGATTTTAAATGTTGATTAGTGAAACCCTCAATAACCAAGTTTTACTAATCTGGAAGTTTTCCCGGGCAAGTTGCATGAGCAGCATTTATATGAGCAGGTAGAGTTACTGTATTTACTGGAAAACCCATGAGTCTGTATCTCATGTAAAAATGCCCCTTCTTAGGGGCATATTCCACCACTATTAAAGACAATGGGAACTGAGTCATTGACTTCAATGGACAGCATTGCTATCACTGGTTAAGCAATGTCATCCTTCTCTGATAAACTGAATAGGCTGAACTCTTTAGGTTTTACATCAGTAGGCTGGTTTTCCAGCCCTGGGACATTTTTCTGCAAACCTTTATTATGGTCTCTACAATGTTTTCTCGTCCTTCTGAAAAAATGGACCCCAGAACCTCAGACAGAATTCCAGTAGCAATCTCACCAGTGCTGTATACCACACAGAAAATAATTTCCTTCTTCAGCCTGATAATCCCTTTTTTATATATTAGAGGACTTTAGCCCTTCGAGCACATACTGGGGGATTAACAACAATTATTTCCAATTCCTTTTCTAAGTCAAATTAGCGCTCCTATAATTTTCACATCAGTCACCAGGGTTTCCTTGAGGTTGGAACCTGTGACCCATGCATGTGCAAACTGAGTTTACCCCTCGGGAGTCCACCCCACCTGCTAGACGTATGGCTGAAATATTTGTGCTTTCTCAATAGGATTAACCTGTGCAGTTCTAACCACACTGCACCAAATGTTGCTATAAGTCAGCAGATACTTGCAATCTAGCCAAACTGATTGTCTTTCAATCAAGAAATACTACCACAAGTAGTTTTCCTGGGTACATCCTCAGGGCTGAATACTAAGTTATTATTATTTATTATTATTATTACAAGCATTTGTATAGCGCCAGCAGTGTACCTGGCACTTTACATAGCAATGAGATAAATTCGCTCCCTGCCTACGGCTTACAATCTAATAGACTACGGCTGGATTACCTTCTCCCCCTGCCAGCTGGAATGAATGGGCCTGATTCTCCATTGCCTTACACACTTTGCTGTCAACATTAAAACAAATACAAACTAAGTTACCAGGTCAGAATGAGAATATTTGACACTTTTGACAGAGATGCAAATGACTATAAGTAGGAAAATACTAAGGGTACAACCGTACAAAATGAACCTTGCCTGGACAGTAAAGGTAATTAACCCCTACTTCATATTATTGCATAGGAGTAGTCAAACAAAACATTGATATTATGTGCTAACTTTTAACCTAGGGGTAAAAGCAAACTACCACATGCTAGGGGCAACTAACTGAACACTACTTCAAAGGTAAACTGCATCTACTACACTTTATGTTAACTGCAGGTGAAATCAGCATGGTACTTACTGTAATGTCATCCCATGGGGGAGCAGCATGAACAAATGCTGTTTGTTTGATTATTTTTTAACCAGTTTATTTGCAGTTTTTACCCAGCCCCTTCCCAATAAGGCCCAAGACAATTTACAACATATAAAAACCCCACATAAAAACAGCTAAAAAAATCCCTTAGCCCACCCCAACCTTTTCCCTAACGCCCCATCCAATCCCACCTGGTCCTATGCTTGGCCAAATCCAAAGGTCTTGCATCTCTTCCAGAAGATGAGCACGCTCAGGCTTAGATGAATCTCCAGGGGAAAGGAGTTCCATAGTTGTGGGGTCGCCCCCAAGAACACCTCTCAGAATGCCCTTGTGAAAACTTCACGGGCAGATGGTACCTACAAGAGGGTACTGACCTCCGAGGCCATGACGAAACCTAAGGGAAGAGGCATTCTTTCAGATACTTGGGGCCCAAGCCATTTAGGGCTTTGTAGGTCAAAAAACCAGCACCTTAAATCATACCTGGAAAGTTATTGACAGCCAGTGCAGACTCTGGAGTGCTGGTGTAATATGCTCCTGGTGACCCACTCCCTGACACAAGCAAATGTACTGGCTGCAAAACCGAGGTCCTTGCTGGTGAAATTGACAAGCCAAAGGGCTGGGCTGCAAAGCAAAGTTCCCCACTGGTGAAACTGACAAACAAAAAGTTCCTCTGGCGAAACTGGCCCTCCTGCAGAAACTGAAAGACCCAAAGCCCCACTGATTAATAGACAATGGTGTTTTTTAGACACACACCAGAATGGCCACCCCTGGAGCAGTTCTGGGGGGCCTCTGCCCGCATCCAGATCCCCTGGGTCAGGTTTATACAGACCCAGTGACTGCTCCGGCCCACAATCTACCTGCACACACACCATATAGTTGTGGACAGATAGTTGATGCTCTCGGCTACTGTCTACAACTCTGTGGTGTTGCCCACGGCAACCACCAGCCAAGCGTGGATCTGCAGCAGCTGTCCTCTCAGGAGATGGACCGCAGCTCCGGTTGGGTGCCCGCTCCACTGGCGGTGCTCTGGGATGTTCAAGAGCACTGAAAGTGGGGCTGGAGCAGAGCAGGGACAGCCTGCTCTGCCTCTGCTCTGCTGGCATATCTGGCGTCCCACCTTTAGATAGATGGGCCACTGGGAGTGAGGTAGAGCAGAGGCAGGGCTGCCATCTGTCTGTTTACACCCAATGATTCCATGAGTGTTTTTGTCTGCTCCATGAGCTGAGGAGTTCCTCAGATACATTCTGGGAAATAAACCTCCACAAACCCATGTTCACTCCATGGGTTGCTCCAGGGTTTATGTTGCCTCGCTGTCAGACAAGCTGGTGCAGTGAGGAGACTGAGGAGAGGACCAGAGTTAGTATGTGGTAATTTATCCCCAGGTAAAGAATGCATGCTATAATGTATTGTGTGGCCAATACTATTCCATGGGGGTAAGCATTAATTAACCCTTAGTTAATTAGAAGTGGTCACAAAAATGGCTTTACTCCCAGGTAAACTCCCCCTGGTAAGCTCTGTTCCTTCCCCCCAAGTTTACAATTTGTCTCAAGGTAAATGATGCCCCAAAGTTGAATTCACTTATTTGCATACCATTACATCTAAATAGAAACCCAGTGGACTCAGTCAACTAAAAATAGCCTCCTCTTAGCAACCGGTCTCATCTGGGTTTTCTTTTATGGAGATTTTTAGTTAGTTAACATACTAGTCAGACAGCAATAGTTTGCATAGCTATCTAGATAGAAATCATTCTCCAAGGAAACAATACTGAATAAAATAGAGCTGTAAACCTATGTTTTTGTACAGTGAAGAACATATTTGCCAAGATTTTGTAAAAGTGGTGTTACCACATGTCCCATATTTTGAGAAAACATACCTTATATCAGAATCCCACAGCTCTTTAGTCTCCCTTATTTTTTCATTCTTGAGCTAGCAACTCTACTGTAAACAGACAAGGAAGACAGTGGGTGGGGAAGGGAAAGAACACACACCATTTTTAAACCAGCACTGCTAGGGGGCAGGTCCGTGTGCGCCATGTGGAGGACACACGCATCTCCGGTGAGTGTGGGGGGGGATTTACATGGGCTGGGATGGGTGTGAGCCCCTACCCCATGCACTACCCACTCCTGCCCCCTCATGGAGCATCATAGATTTTTCCCTGATGCTCCACGCAGCGGCATGAGTTGGTGATGTGAGTCATGGGATCACTCGCCCACCCACCCTGCCTTCAGACAGGTGCTTGGGTGGGTGGTGACATCCTATTTTAAAACGGCCACAGAAGCAGAGCAATGGCTCACAGCTGTTATGGAACTCCCTTCCCCTGGAGGTTCATTTGAACCTGAGCCATTTAGTATTCCGGAGTGTCTTCCGGAGGAGGTGTAAGGCCTTTTTCGTTTGCAAAGGTGTTTGGCGGGCAGGGATAGGGAATGGGGGGTTGGTGGGTGGGTTTGGGGTAGGGTTGTGAGGGGGGTTGGGTTTTGTTTGTTACTGTTTTTATGGACTTTTTAACATGCTTTTATATATGTTTTATATGTTTATATTTTGTCTGTACTCTGCTGTGAGCCTTTTTTAGGGAAGGGCGGGATAAAAGTTTAAATAAATAAAATAAAAAAATTTTAAACTGTGTTAGCTGTATGTTTTCTTTGAGGGGAATATGCATGAGTTGGGGGGCTTATTTCAGTGTGTTCACTTGTCTGCAACAAGGTCCTGCAACTGCTTTTTATGAATGGGCAATTCTGTGGTGGAGCAATGACGGGTGATAAGCAGAAAAGGAAATACAAGTCCTTTACTAATATAAACATTTAGAGTTTTCATTGGCTAAACAGCTGGATTCCAATTCTGACTTGGTTTAGATCCCCTAAGAGTTATTTAGGTAGTTATTTTTGCTTTGGTTCTTTATTTAACATATCAGCATTTTTCCACCATAGCCACAGGCCATTCTCCCCACAGTAAAATGAATATTAATATGCATGATGCATGGGAGGATTTTTAAGCTGGACTCCAGCAGTGTGGAAAAGAGTAAAAATATTAATCAGCCAGAGAAGGGATCGACCATCTAAGAGGCTATTGTTCTGTTCACTTATAATAAGTGTTCCTAAGGTGGGGTTAAGTTGGCTGCTGTACAACAGGACCTTGTGCTCCCCATATGCTTCCAAAACATGGGACAGGCAGGATGGGTGTAGTTTGACTGGGGTAAAGGTCTGTAGTGAGAGCAGCATGTACTGAGTGGCATGAGGCCACACTTGCTCAGTAATTTGCAAAGCAACTTGCTAGAGGTCTGAAGCAGAGCTATTGGTGTGACCGGGTAGTTAAGCGTTGGGTTTTTCATGTCAGACTCCTAGGTTCTAGTTCTCATTATGGCCATGTCTAGCCTGTTAGATTATTTGTAGAAGCTGAGCAGTGACAGCTCATTCGTTGGCTCTAGTGGGGCTGAGCCCCACAAGAAAATCATGTCCAATGGACAAGCTGCTCCTGTAGCCCCTCAGCAGGGAATAGGTACTGCTGCAGCTTCTGCTGCTTCCTCAGAATTTTGCACAGGCTGGATCCAATCTGGTGCCGTGCTGCTTTAAGCAAAGATGCATACACTCCAACTGTACCTTTTTGCCTGGTACATTAACCAGTTTTGTTAATTTGAACAGGGCTTTCAGCAATATAAGGTTTGTTGTACCAGCAGACAATGGAGGTCGTCAGGACTGCATTAAAGAGCTGATTTGACTCACTGCCCTGGTTTATTGTTGGGGTTGGGGCACCTTTTCCTCACTTCAACAAGCTTGGGATAAGCACCTCTGTCAAAGAACAAAGAAAGGCAACACCCAGACAGGGGGAGCTGTGTGCCTGGGATCAAGATAAAAACTTTTAAAAAAAAAAAAAAAAAGTAGGAGTGTGTTTGTGGAAGATGGGACACAGTGTGCTGAAAGAGACTGTCACTGCTTGCACTTGTCATCCTCTGAGAGACTTGAGGACTAATACTTTAGAACCAAAGTCACTGTACACATTTAAGAATTTTGACTTTTTAATAGGCTGAGATTTAATTCAAACCCTCAGTCCTGCACATATAAACATGTGTCCACAGAGCATCTCACACAGACATCCCCACCCCCACCTCAGCCCCAAAATGGGCTATTACAAATTTTCATAAAAACATTCACATTTATGAAAATTAGGAGTGGCAGGAAATAATCTCTGTCAAATGTTGGAGGGTATGCAGCTGTGAATGGAGCTCCCAAGACCAGGCTACTCTAGAACAGGGAGACGCACTCTGTTACAAAATCCTCCAGCCCACACCAAGTTCTAATGAAGAAGTAACAACACCTGCTCCCTAGACAGGAGCAGCAAGTATGAGAGGTGGGGGTGTCTATGTGAGTGAGAAGGAGAGAGAAGGTGCATGTGTACATGGATGAGAAGGGGATGAAGGGAATATATTGTGTTTCCCACTCTCACACCTCCCCAGCCCCACCAAAAGTTTTAGGCACTTCACTGTTGAAGCCGAAAGAGTAGATAAGATTTCCTTTTCTTGGAGGGCTGAGTGGTGTTTGTTGGCATGTGTATAGGAAGCAGTCAGCAGCATGAAATTCATATTCATGACTGCCTGTGTTTGGATCAGAGATCACGGTGGAAAGAACACAGCTCATCTTCTGGGCACAAGTCAAGGTGCTAATTTTGACCTATATCTAAAAGACTGCCTCTCCTCTTATGTCCTCTCACAACCTCTAAGGTCAGCTAGGACTACCCTCTTGAAGGTTCCATCTTTAAATCTTACGGCACCAGTCGTACTAGAATGCCGCACCATCCTGCTTTTTAGGGGCTGGAGCTTTGGCACCACTACACTCCTGTGGCAGAGACAGTCAGTTGAGAGAGGGGCTAAGCTCCCTCCCCAACCCCAGTCCTCAAAGCACGTGACTGTCACAAACTTCATTGACACTGGCCTAGAGCACTATGGAGATTGGGCTGGCAAGAGTCTGGTCCAAAGAGTCTGGTCCAGTGAATTTGGCACCAGGCTGCAAACTAGAGCTGAAATGGATTGCCCCATCTTCCCATGGGCCTGGAATCTACATAGGAGATGTAACTGGAATTTGCATTGAGAATGGGAGCCCCCAGCCAGCTTGCACCCCATTGGTTAACCGGAGATGGGGTAGGTAGAATGAGCCCGCCTATGCCTCCCTGCCAGTGTACCCCATTGGTTAGTCGGAGAAGGTATGGGCCAATTTCCATTGAATGAAATCTGCATCAGAGATGGAGGGGTGTTGTCCAGAGATGGACGATTGTCCTCACACACATTGGTTAGTCGGAGAAGGGGTAAACACCCCGCATCCCATAAGAAGTGTATATAAAGGAAGCCAGAACCCAGCATCTCTCTAGGTCAGAACTTAAATTCACTAGCATTGACTGTGAGGTTCATGTTCTTAATCATCTTCTACACCAGCGATCTCAAGGAAACCTCTTCAGCTTCTAGCCCAACGAACTCAAGGAAACCTCTGCAACCAGGCCCAGCCACCTGCCCCAACCCCCCTGGGCAGGTAAGAAACTCTGCTGATCTCTTTAAGGGATGGGGGACTAGCATTAGCTCAGTGGGTTGGGGTGGTAGCTTGGCTCCCTCGGTGAGTTCCATCCCCGCTGGCAGGCAGAGTATCTTGGGGGTCTGTAAGGGTACAGCTTGTTTAAAATACTCATTCAAAAGGAGTAGTCCTATTTCAAGGGGTCCCCCCTTCTGCCGTGTGTGTGTGTTACAAAAACCTATGAAGGGCCACAGTTGAAAAGTGCTGTGAACTCTTTTCTATTAACAAAGTAGTCTATGATCTTGGGGAGTTGTTAAACCAGCCCAGCATAAGGGTCTGAACCTGGACTAAAGGAAGCAGCTACCCCTGGGAGCAGAAATGTGTATGAATGTGTGTGCCATTACCCAGGCCCACCCTGAGGTTTAAGAAGATTAGCTCCAGGCGCAGTCTGCACAAACACCACACAATCACGTTGTCACATAAACACTACACAATAGCAAAGAGATTTAAAGAAGCCTTCTGACTGAGTATTTAGCACGCTTGATAAGAAATTTGCAGGGGCGGTAAAACTCGTTTTAAAGGGGTGGGACAGGGAGGGTTTTCTTTTTACAGGAGGTGTACAACTAGTTACAGGTGTGGGGTATTTAGAAAAAAAACAGAGGATTTTCCATAAAGAAGGCAATTGATTCTATGACTATTGCAAAATAAATGGGGAAATATTTTTGTTTTTAAAAACTGTTTTTCCTTTGGGGTTTTTTCTTACTGCTCCCTGACCCGGAAGCATTACCCCCTTTGCGTCACTTCCACCTACCCACGTCACTTCCGTCCCAAGCTGGGACTTCCGGGCCAGGGAACAGGGGGGCAAGAGCGGGACTTCCGCTGATGCAGGACCCCACATAACCTGTCAAACTGATAACGATCAGTTTGAGGACTAGTAGCCCCCTTACTACTATACCCAAGAGCTGAGAAAATGTGTACTTTTTTATCTACTGATTCCTAGTTGGTATATCGGTATACTAATCAGTATATTGGGTCAGAACACTGAAAAATAGGCATAAAAATGGAAAGGGGGGAAAAAGTGTCCAGAAGTAGTTTTTCAGGACTGCAAAGTTGATTTTCCATGATGGAAATCAATAAATACGTGTCTTAAGATGTTAAATTGCACACATGCACCAAAAAAATGAAGGCCAGAAGTAGTTTTTGGGAACCTGGTTGTTCTGCCGGGCCTTCGGGGAGGAGGGAAGAGGTTTTATTTGCCTTAGCTGCTGCTGAATTTTTGTGATGTATATTTTATATATTGGAGTATTTTAGATGGTTTTATTATTGTTGTTTTTATGTTGTGCACCACCTCGAGCTGCCAGTGTGCAGGAGGGTGCGGGATATAAATTTTTGTATAACTAAATAAAATAAATAAATGAACTGGAGGTTGCCAAAAAAATGTATGGAAATTGACAGAAAACTGATAAATCAATGTCAGGAGTCAGTATATTGACAAAAAAAGTTTTTTAAAAAAATCTGTACCAGAAGTCAACAACTGGAAGTTGTCATTTTGGGTCGTCTGTACCATGTTGTCGGGTCGATTTGGGTACTGGTAATTCAATGGATAAACCTGTTTTTTGGTTGCTCGTTTCAGCTCTACTGCAAGGTGTCTTCTTTCATCCTGGAAAACAATATTAGTATTACAAGAAGCTGAACTTATAAACTTGGGGCAGAAAATGTGCAGTTTAGATGCTTATTCCCACACAGCATAATTGCACCAAGTACAGAGAAGCATATAAACAGGGACTTGTGTTCTGAAAGAATTCAGGGGAGAGCAATGAGGATGATACAGGGGCCTGGAATACAAGTCATATGAGGAGAGGCCAATAGCACTGGCCATGTTTACTTAGCAAAAAGAAGATTAAGGGTGGGGGGAACATGCTGACAATTTTCAAATATCTAGAAGGATGCCGTTAAAAGTGGAGAACCGTTGTTCTCCATTGCCAATTAGGATAGGCCAAGAGACAGAGGGTTTAAACTGCAGGGGAGCAGGCTTAGGTTAAATAATAAGGGAATTTTCCTAACTATTAGAACTATTCATCAGTGGAACAAGCTGCCTAGAGGAGTTGTGGAGCCTCCTTCTCGGGGATTTTCCAGAAAAGACTGGAGAAGCATCTGTCAGGGATGCTGTAAGTAGCTGGGTATACTGCGTAGGCAAGGGGTTCTTTGGGCTAGATGATTCTTGAGGTCCCTTCCAACTCTTCATTTTTGTGATTCAGATCTGGTGGGGGAGGGGGATGGTACTTTGGAGTTACCATAATAAGATGTCTCTAAGTGCAGCATGTGCACGCAGCGTCTGGAGATACTTTCACAAAATGATCATCCCACGTCTTTCATGGATGTTTGCAAATGCATTCCATTGAAATGAATTGGAGAAATCCACTCCACATCCCTCAGAGCTTTCCTTTTGAGTTGTCTCCAGGCAGGTAGTCATCACTTTATTGGTTAGGCTTGCTTCATGCTTTCAAAGTCACTTTCACAACCATGTGTAAAGGCTAAAAGCATTTTAAAAATACTAATAATCTTAGCTCAGGGAGCAGAAGGTGCCAATCACCATGAGGAAGTATCATCTTATCTTGCTGCATGTCCTGATCTCTGTCCATACCATGCATGTCTTTGTGGTATGTATACACTATTTGGAAATATATTATCTTTTATTATTTACTTCATCTCCAGTTGCCCATTTATGATTTTTTGCAGCATGTAAGGGACTTAGCATGGGCCAGTATTTCTTTCACTGTTCTAAATGCATGTATTTTAAAACTTGTGAAACTGATTCCCAGGGTGGTTTTTGCATTCCTTATCTCTCCATTGTGACATCTCCTGTGCTGCAGTCTAGATGTAAGATTACAAATACTTAACAGAGGGTTTAAATGTTGACTCAGATGCATATAAACTAATTAATATTCCCTCAAAGATATATGGCAAACATCTGCTGACTTATTTACTATCCTGTTGGGTTAGTGATTTTAATGTATTAGGTGAGGAACAAGCAGGGGTCCAAGCTGGTTATTTCTGTATAGATCGTTGTCTGTCTTTAAACAATCTTATTTCAAAACATAAGAGAAATAATAATGTTTTATTTTGCCTTTATGGATTTGAAAGGTGCTTTTAATTCCGTAGAATGAGTTATGGGGAAAATTTATGAATTTCAATATTGACACAACTTTATCATATCTGATTATGATACTACTCAGGGGCTTCTGCCAGAGTCTGATATGGAATGCAGGGAGAACTTTCAAATTTATTTCAGACAGCTAGAGGCATCCGTGAAGGATTCCTGTTTGACACCTCTTTAGATCACTGATAATCAAATTAAACAAAGTCAGAATCAAAATCTGCCTCAGATCTTGATGGATAAGATTCCCTGCTTATTATATGCTGCTGATGCAGTTCTTATGTCCTTTAGAAAAATTGGTTTACAGTGTTTACCCAATTCATTTAATAATCACTGCAAAAACAATTATTTGAAAATAAACATTAACAAATCTAAAATTATGGGTTCGGGTCCCAGGAACACCACTAATAAATGGTCCCAGAGTTGCAAGAAGGAGAGTAGCAAAGTGCTGACCCTTGCTAATACAGACTGATAGGCTGCTGATTTGAATAGTGAATAGCATCTTCTACTTCATCTCAGATGCACAGACCAAGATACCAATGTGAGCACCCAGCAGTTACGCTGGTGGAAATTATGGTTTTGATTTCAGTGTTGTTGAGAATTATTGCTCAAATATTTTTATTTATTTCTTGAGTCTGCCAAACCAAGGTGTCACTGTACTGAAACAATCAGGCAAACAAACCTCTAGAGTTTCAAATTATTTCCTCCAACTTGCCTGTCACTTTGACCACATTCAGCCGCTCCTCTCCGCCCTACACTGGCTCCCTCTGTGTGAACACATTCAGCACAAGCTCCTGGTCTTTGCCTTAAAAACTCTTCATGGCCTTGCTCCCCCATATCTCACCACACTCCTACCTGGGAGCTTCGCTCCTCCGCTGCCCCTACCCTCGTCTGCTTGCAACTCTTTTGCTCCTCTAAATAGCTTAACACCTTCTCTCTTGCTTCCCCCCCCCCCCCCCCCCCCACGCAGAACCCTGGACCGGGATCCATCTCGGATCCTGGTCCGTGATCAGACGTGTCGGCCTGATCACTGTGGGGAATCCCGGAGGGGGCGGGGCTGAGCAGCATGACATGTGGCCACTAGGCCCCACCCCCCCGAGTTCCCTCAGCTGCCCGCCCCCGCAAATCAGGCCGCTGCGCCCAATCCCATCCCGTGGTTGGGACTTGATTCTAGGATGGGGCTGGGTAACAGTTGTTACCCGCGGCCATTTCCAGCCCCATCCTGGATCGTGGCCAAACTAACCATGGTTCTGGGGATGGGGCCAGCACCATCCTCAGAACCGTGGTTAGGTTTGACCCCCGCCAGAGATTCAATGTGGTGAACATCTGGTGGGGCTCAAATAGACGTGCACGGGATCACAGCCACCACCCTGAATCCACTGTGATTCAGGGTGATTGACTGTGATCTCGTAACATCTGAACTCACCCTAAGTGAAGCACATGCACCTTCAACTTCTCAACCTCATGAATGTATGTCTCTCCTGAAGTTTCACCTTTCCCTTGTCTCTCTCAGATTGTTAGATCCTTGGGATGGGGTCCGTCTATAACTATTAATTGTACAGGGCCAGGTACGCTGCTGGTGCTATATAAATAAATAGTAGTGTGTGTAAACCAGAGCACAGATGGCATCTGATGCAGACACTGATAAGACAAAATCAGGATAAATAGTTAGATTATTTTTTTCTGATATGGAATATTCCCATTGACATTTATTTTTTATTTTACTTTATATAGGGGGAATTCTATTATTGAGGACCTGTACCCCATCAGAAAAATTTAGAAAATCCAACGTAACAGCCCTTTCTATCTGCACAAAACAAGCAGCTGTTACCTCAGAGTAGAAGCTCCTTCATTGTTCCTAGGTAACGTGCGTTATGTAAAGGAGTTTCATAACCCCAAGCCTTTCTTTATAGGAGATTTTCAACTTAGTTTGCCATGAGTGTTTTTTATTTTCCTTTTTCATAGGAGAAGACTCGGGGCTCATTGTGCCTGGAATTGTCTAAATTTCACAATTGGCAGCAAATGGATGAGCTACTGCACCTCCCCAGCCCAGGCCACCACTGAAGTTAACAATGCCTCATATGCATGCAGAGGTCCGCCATATGCGGTCTATTGCAGGATCAGGACTACATAGTAGAAGATGACCCTCACTACCCCCAAAGAATTCACAGCCTCATTCGCTGACTAGCCCAGGCCTCATTTGTGGCATTCTGTAGAGTTTTGAACTCTGTCTGATTTACATTTTTGTAATACAATCCCTTTTGGCAATTGCTATTGCTCTTGAAAGTAATTTGTTCAGCATTCATATCTCTTTGATCCCATAATGTTTGTATGCATGATCTAAACTCTACACGCTGACAGAGGCCTCCAAAAAGGTTTTTGCACAGAGTAGAAAATCTGGCAAAGATCTTAGTGTGTGTAAGAGAAAAGGAAGACAATCAAACAGCACTTTAAATGCATTCATAGTGCAATTTCCCTCTCCAGAATTGCCAGCTCATTTTGGAGGTAAAGCTTTACCAAGAACAGTTTCCCACAAACCTAGAAAGTAGAACTGTCATTCAGCATCTTTCAACATATATATTTTACATCAGGCTGTTTGTTCTCATTGTCTCCACTATATAATTAACAATAATAACCTGTTGAGTAGTAGGATACTTAGTCCTTGCTTCAGTACATTAATTGCACGCTTCTCAAATAATTTGCATGTGCTTATAAACAAACGAGCATACTTAATGCTCTTACATTTAATATTTTTAAAATATGAGAGAGGAGCCATTTTGTGAGGTTTACGTTTCTGAACACTGTACCGATCAGAGGGACATAGTGCTATGCTACACATAAAAAACCAAAATGCCTTACCTTACTGATGCTACCCTTGTGAGGCCTCTGGAGTTTACTAATCCACCACTGTTGCCAAGACACTTACCCTTGACATTGCTAAGCCACCTACTGCAAAGTAACACCCCAGAAGCTTACCTTGGCGGTACAACCCCTATGACTTGGTTTGAGCCTGGTACTATTGTAGAGTTAGCTTTCTGTTGAATCACACACAGCAGAAGTTTCTTCAAAACAGAACTTTACTAAGAACTCAGCAGACATGCTTCCATACTGTCAGAGTGCATGGGACAAGATGGAGGACAGAGAGAGGAGAAGAGAGGAGACAAGGAGGAAAAAACACAACTGTTTCTCCCCTGACCCTCCCCCTACTGGACAAGCCCCATATTGAACTTGCAGGGCTTGCAATGGGTTTTTACTTGTGACTGTTGCACATTCCAACACCCCTTCGCAACAGTCACTAGTCAAACCCACTAGGTTCATTCTTCTTAATAGCTTGTGATAGCGTTCCCCCGCTAGTGGCTTTGTGAACACATCCGCTGTCATATGCTTGACTTGCATTCCTCTGCCAGCAGCTATGCTTAGCCATGTTCTGATTGTAGTGTGCTTAACTACAGGTACAAATGTTTCATCGCAGTCTTCTCTGTACTTCTGGGAGTATCCTTTCTTGACAAGTCGGGCCTTGTACCGTTCAATATTTCCCTGCGCATTTTACTTTATTTTAAATGTCCATTTACAACCTATAATTTCTCTCCCTGCAGGCAGTGGAGTAAGTGTCCACGTCACATTGTCCTGCATGGACTTTACTACTTATTCAGCTGCTCTTACCCATTTTTCTGCTTCCCCTTCTGACTTCTGCAAGATGTCCTCTCAGGATGCTGGCTCTGACATTTTACTGGTGCTGACTTTGTAGGACAGACGAGAGGGGGGGAATACCTTTGTTAGACCTCATCGACTGATGGAGAAAACCCCAATATTTTGTTTTGTCCTATAGTACCCTCTGCCATCTTGGACAATATTAAAGAGTTTATAACCTATAGTTACCCCGTCATGCTAGGAATGCTTGCTTTACCTTTAATATTAAACAGACTCTGGTTCTCCTCAAATAAATAAGCCCTACCTTTGAAGATTACCTTGTTTACAGGACTGCTCCTTTATACAATTGGTTTCGGCCTAGATTAGACCCTCCTAAACCTCCCTAATTCCTTTCTTATCTGAACTTAGAAGTGAACTGTCCCTTCTCTAAATAATGAGTTTAAGAGTTATGTGGTAATGGTCCTAAAGTGCGCCGATGCGACAAAACCATATATGGGCCCTCCGTCCAAGGATTTCAGTATAAAAGTATAGTACTCTTTGTTGTAGGGGTGCTCGGGATTCCTTGATCCTAGAGGCCCACAACGCGTTGTGTAAATCTGCTGAATAAAGAGTATTTGCTGTTTGCAGCTGCAGCCTCCTCGTTTCAGATCTTTACCCACGGAAAATCCTCGTCAACTGCCTTGGCTCAGCATCAGCAGTCAGCTGTGTGTGTTCCTGCACTTCTGTTACCTTTGTGCCGATTTCGACTATTTACTCAGAGGATTGCGCCCTTTCAGTGGTTTCGTCTGTAGTTGGTTGTTCTCCTTCACCTGGACCTTGGAGAGTCATCACACTGTCACTTGAGTTTTCCACAAAGGTCACACTGTTACTAATGGATATTCTGTCTGTGTGTGTGGATCCAGGATCCTGTAACCTTTGGAATGCTCACTGTATCCTACAAGGATGCCTTCCACTGCTCTGTTTTGCAGTTTGGTACGTTTCTTCTCTGGGATGTATACATAAGTCTTACTTCCAAATACTCTGATGTTGCCCACACTAGGTTTTTGACCATGCCACAGTTCATATGGAGTTTTCCTCACTGTTCTGGAATACAGCCGATTGTGTAGGTAGGTAGCAGCAACTGCTGCTTCACCCCAGAATCTTTCTGGTAGTCCAGAGTCTGTTAACATGCATCTAACCATTTCGGTTAGTGTTCTGTTTTTCCTTTCAGCTGTTCCATTTTGCACGAGTGTATATGGCACTGTCTTTTGGTGCTCAATTCCATGGAGTCTCAGGAAGTCCTCTACTTCTTTTCCTGTGAACTCACCTCCATTGTCAGTCTGCAGTGTCTTTGGTCTGCGCTGAAACTTGTTACTTGTCATGGTCACATAGTCCTGAAGTTTGTAGAATACTTAATCTTTATTCTTCATGACGTACGTGATCATGTACCTTGAATAGTCGTCAATGAAAGTTACCGGTTGCCTCCTAATTAAACAGGGCTAGAAAACCAATCTAAAAACCCAAAAATAGGTGGGGGAACTAAAACCCCACCCCTACCCACCCTACCTCCCAAAGGCCTGGGCGAACAGCCAGGTCTTACAGTTTCGCCGGAACATCAACAGGCATGGGGCCAGGCGAGCTTCCTCCGGAAGGGAGTTCCACAGCCGTGGTCCCACTACCGAGAATGCCCTCTCCATCGTGGCCCCCCGCTTAACACGGGGGACCTCCAGGAAGGCACCCCCGGCGGACCACAGGAGCCGCTCTAGGGTGCGGAGGGCGAGGCGGTCCCTAAGGTATGAGGGACCGAGACCGTATAGGTATATGCTGATGACACCCAACTCTACCTCTCTTTTTCATCCAACCCAGGCCCGGCAGTCTTGGTGCTTACTCAATGTTTGGTGGCTGTTGGGAACAGGATGAGGGCGAGCTGACTGAAGCTGAATCCCGACAAGACGGAGGTGATGCTAGTGACGAGAGCAGCGGGGTTGATGTCCCCCATCGTTGATGGGATCCATCCCCCACTGGTCCCTCAGGTTCATAGTCTGGGAGTGCTCCTCGATTCTCAGCTCTACCTGGATGCAGCGGGGGCTGTGGTGAGGAGCGCATTCCACCAATTACATCTGGTGTGGCGGCTTCTGCTGTGCATCTCAGACTCTGACCTGACCACTATCATCCATGCTTTCATCACCTCAAGACTGAACTATTATGACATGCTCTAAGTGGGGCTACCCATGGTGATGGTTCGGAGCAAAAGCATACAACTGGCTGCAGCTGGTGCAGAATGCCGCAACCCCCCTCCTTATGGGGACAGTTCACCGTGAGCACATTACACCTGTGCTCTGTTCTCTGCACTGGCTTCCTGTAGTCTTCCAGGCTCGATTCAAGGTGTTGGTGCTCACCTATAAAGCCCTATACGACCTGAGCCCCACCTACCTGCGGGACCACCTCACTCCCCAGGCTCTGGATCAGTCCCTGTGGTCAACCAGGAGCACCTTTCGCAGGGTCCCCCAAGTATCTCGGGGGATGTCTATGGAGAGGGCGTTCTCGGTGGCTGCACCTCAGCTGTGGAACTCTTCCCAGCAGAGGTCTGTGTGGCCCCGGACCTCTTCTCCTTTAGATGACTATGTAAGACCTGGCTGTTCTGCCAGGCTTGCAGTGAGGGAGATGGGTGAGGGTTAGGGAGGGTGGTTTTTTTGTTTAGTACCTCATTGTATGGTTTTTATAATGATGTTTTATATTTGATACATTTATTTTTAGTTATTTTTATATTTTACATGTTCAATTTTATGTTGTTAGCCACCCCGAGCTGCTGTTGTCAGAAGGGGTGGGATACAAATATGTAAAACAAATAAATTAATAATAATGGGTGTCTGTTACATCACTCTGCCCAGCAATGTATGCAAAGATGTTTTTCCGTAGAACAGTAGTTCTGCTTTTACTAGTTAAGTCTCTGGATCTCATGGGATGTGGGAAGTGGGGCTTTCTGAAATACAGTACCCTCGCAACTGGCACACGGTTGCTATGGTTTTGTCCTTTGAAATCACCACCGCTAACAGAAGATGTCCCTACCTTCTACCCTGCGGTGATTATTCAAGCATTCACAACTTAGTGAATAATATTAACAAAATTATAACCGCCCGTGCCAATTGGCCCCAAAGTGTCCTTGCGCTACAACTTCGTGTGGAGAAAAGTCAGCCTTGAAACTCAGAATTATTTTGTCTGAGGGTTTTTTGTTTTTTGCTTTAAAAATGTAAATAAAAACACATTTGTAAAACCTCTGTGTTTTCTCAAAACTATTCTGAAACAGAGAAGGTTTGAAAATGCTAAGGGGAAATAGAGAAAATGGTTTTGGGGGGGCGGGTGGAGAAATCCAAGCTTCCATTTCTAAATGCTAGAATGTCCTGTCTGGAAAGAGTGGAGGGGGGGGGTGGGGGAGAGACTGTCATGTGTATTATCAAGCATCTCTGTAAATAGGCTCTTCCTTTCCCAACTTCCTTAGTAACCAGGGTAAAGAAATGAACAAATGGAGAGCCCTGCTTCATCTCAGGAGAATGAAAGTAAAAACCTATGTGTTTTTTCAAAAGTAATCTGAAAACAGAGAAAGTATCAAATGCTAAGGGATAATAGAAAAAGTGGTTTGGAAAAATCCAAGCCTCCATTTCTAAATGCTAGATTGTCCTGACTGGTAGAGGGGAGAAACAAATGGCACAGCAGGCATATGTCTTATCTGTCATTTCTGTAAATAGTCTGTATAGTTTTCTGTATAGCTTTTTCCTGTAGCCTTACCTGGAGAAAACCAGAGGGGGTGGGGGGGGGGGGTGTAAAAAACAAAGCTTGGTAGATATTTAAAGTTTGGTAAGACAAGGGGATAAAAGGTCCCATTTTCCAAGCTGAAGTCACCTCTCTGCAAAACCGGGGGAAACTATGTCCAGACTACCAGCACTCTGTGGAGGGAAGTATGTACTCTGGATTTTTTCTTATATATTTTCTAGGTGCTACAATACTCTATATAATGCCTATCCTTTCTCTGTCTCACAGCTCAAAGGTCATACTGCTTCAGTTACATCATGAGGGTGTATATCTTCTTATTTTTTAAAGATAAGGGTAGCAGGGTTCTGCTTATAAAAATATTTATTTATGGAATCTTACCTCGTAAATCCTGAAATCCCCGTGCTGTTTTGGGTAGGAAAGAAAGTGAGGGCCCCTTTTCTCTATCTCCTGATATTCCAGGTGAATTTTAATGTTCATGCTGATGTATTATATTAATTTTCTCTGTCCTATGACTTCCCCGCATGTACTTGTGACTTATAAGTGTCTGTAGACCTTTGCGGAGTGTATTTTCTTTATGGGGGTACCTGCATGATTGCTTTTAAACTCTCTGGTGGAGTTGCAGGCTTTAGGGAATCCCTCTTCAAAACTTTGCTGATGAAGGGGTTTTAAAAAAAATAAAAATCTAAATACTGGGGGTATGGTTACTAAAAAGTGCTTTCTCTCTGCTTATATGCATGTCTGTGATTTTAACATTGAGGAATATGCATGTTTCTCTTTTGTTTTCACCATATAACTTAGTTTTTTAAAAGAGGAATTGGTGCTAGTAATTACCATAAACCAGGGATGAGAAACCTTATGCCCAGGGTCCTAATGCAGCCCTCTGCTAGTTTTTATCTGGCCCCCGATTCCAGTTCTAGCCCCAGCCACTAAAGACTGAGCCCAGAATAAGGGAGCAGAGAAGAGGGCATATACACAAGGATAGGGGGCAGAACCGAAGCACAAGATCCATGATCTGGACCCATCTCTTCCTGAGTGTACGCATTAAGCAACCCCATTCCAAACTTATATGCAGCCTTTGGAGCTTGTACTAATTTTAAAGTGGCCCCCTGGAAGGGAAAAGGTTTCCACTCCTGATATAGACTCAGTTTCTGTCCCTAAAAGAACTCCGTGAAAACCACACAACCCACATTATGTACTTTGCAACTAAAAAGCTCTGCTAGTTTTAAAACCAGCAGGGATAGAAAAGTTAAATGCATGCGCACCCAACCACCGACCCTTAACACAGCAAAAGTGTGTAATTTGAATTTCCATCCATCTATCTATCCATGTACTTTATAAAGCTGTGCATATATGTGACTTGCAAGGAGGTGCCTAGACAAACACTTGCCTAGAGTGAAAGTCTTGAAAGTCTGTCTAGCAGCTGTACAGTTTGTGATGTAGTCTTTCTGATCACAATAATAATTCCACAGTAAGACTCCTTACATCAGTGCCAGAGTGGGAGAAATATTATAGCAGTTACTCAAACATATATGCATGAGCTGATATGCAGAATTATCTCACGCATATGATACAAACACAGATTAAATTCCACACTATAATAGATAATCCATCTACAATAAAGTGCATCAAAAAAGCTGTAGATAAGGGCCCTTTTCACACAGGCATGGGTGCATAGGGAGATGGATGGGCAGCGCGGTGCATGGAGGTGCGTTCCCATGGACCCCACCCATCTCTACGCACAGAGCATGGGGCATCGGCCCTGTTACTCCATGCGTGGGTGATGGGTGGAGGTGAGTGTAGCGCGGAAGCGCGCATGCACGTACGTACCCCAACCTACCACGGGCACCCACCAATCCCCCCCTCACACCTGCCACGGTGTTCGCACTGGTGCCCTCCCACCCACACACGTGCGAGGGGGGGTGTCCATGTGAAAACGGCCAATGTTGTATGTGCAATGTATGTTTTATAATAAATCTCTAATAGCCAGCTGACTACATTGTTTTCAAAATGTTTCAGGTCCTTCCAATTGCATAACCTATACATATAACATATCAAATTAAAGCTCAGAAACTGTAGACTTGGCAGTAATTGTAAAAACTCAATAAAAACAAATATAAAAATAGTTCTTTTAAGCAATGATTCCAACTTGCTAAAAGTAATTATGTTCACTGCTTCAGTCTCTCTGCAGACTTCAAACAGTGTGGACATACACTCAGCAATTCCTTTACTGTCAGTTGCTTGTGGCTTCATCAGCCAAGGACAAATGTTAGATGAAGTTGGAACTTATACCAAAAATGTTCTCAGAGAAACATTATAGCATTTTATGTGAATGTGCTTGCAAATTTTTCACAAGTATTGACTAGTTCTTGACTAGTGACTATATTGAAGTGTATATGAACACTTGCCTGTCAGTCTAAAATATTAAATGCACAGTTGAAAGAACTTGCTTTTTGATATAGCAGATAGCTAGAACAACAGCTGCTATAAAGAAGAAAAGTGCTAGTACTAGGGAGTGCAGTAAGTAGACCGAAAAGTAAAAGCAAAGAGACAATTGATGATTGATTTTCACCTCTGTCCTGAAGATTCACACCTACATAAGGTTACACTCATATCCCACTAAAGAACGTCAGTACCACCCAATGGGGAACCTCAACATAGAACCCCCTAGGGCAGGCCTATGGTCCAAAAACCTTTGAGATTGGTCGGCAGGGGGGGTGAGCGGAGTTTGAGAGGTCACATGATCCCCTTCTGACAATCCTGCCTACCCACAAATCGCCATCCCACCGGCCCAGATCTCCACAATGGAGGGAACCAGGATTACGAAGCTTTTGTTGATTGGTTCAGCGTGGTAGACTGAGTTGTTTGAGGGGTCACATGAACTCCCTTTAAGCTCACACATGACCCTCACCAAAGGACTTTCTAGGGTCTGGGGGTGGGACCCAGAAGCTATACCGAACTTCAGGATGAGGACCTTCTGGAGGGCGGGTCTTCCCACTGTCCAGGAGGGCGGGTTTTCCAGTCAGGTGACCCTGTCACTCAAGAAGAGCTATACCCCTAAACTACTCTCCAGTGCCACACCTCCACATTATTCTGTGATTTTGGTATTTCTGTCATGACTTGATCAAGCACAAATAGAAAGTGAAGAGGGAATATGGCTGGCCAGCAGATGATATCACTATTTATTATCCATAGGAGTGTCAGCATATAATTTTCTTCAAACCATTCCAGCACAGCATGACCTGGATCTGGCATTTAATTTGTAAGCTCTTGAATTGCAGATTCTATAATTTCTGATGGTGAGAATGCTAGAGCAATCAAATGGTGCATTTTAAGATGAAATTCTGGATGTGATTCAGAATCAACACGAGTTGATTGAATCTTCCTCAGTTTGATTTGGCTGAAATGACTCCATCCTTGACTGGTTCTCCTCCTACCTCTCTGACCATTCCTTTAATGTGTCTCGTGCCAACTCCACCTCCTCCTCCTCCCGCCTTCCCCTCTCAGTTGGTGTTCCCCAAGGCTCTGTCCTTGGCCCTCTCCTTTTCTCTATCTACACCCTGTCCCTAGGCAAACTCCTTGCCTCCCATGGCTTCCAATATCACCTCTATGCTGATGACACTCAACTCTCTCTACTCCCTCTTTCTCTCTCCATCTATTCAAGCTCACCTCACCAGCTGTCTCTCTGATATCTCAACCTGGATGTCTCAACGTCAACTCAAACTAAACATGGCTAAAACTGGCCTCCTTTATCTTCCCCCCCTCATCATTCCTCTTCCCTGTTGATCCTTATCGACGGTGTCACCATTCTTCCCGTCCCCCAAGCCCGTAGCTTAGGCTTCATCTTTGACTCACCCATTTCTTTTAAACCCTACATCAACTCTGTTGCCAAATCCTGTTGCTTTTCCCTCCATAACATTGCTAAGATTCGCCCTTTTCTCTCTGTCTCCTCTGCCAAAACCCTTGTTCACGCCTTGGTCATCTCTTGCCTCGATTACTGTAACCTCCTTCTCACTGGTCTCCCCTGCTCTCACCTTTCTCCCCTTATCTCCGTCCAAAACTCTGCTGCCAGGGTCATCCACCTCACCCGTCATTTCAACCATGTACAGCCCCTCCTCTCCTCTCCTTGCTGGCTCCCCCTTCCTGAACGAATCCTGCACAAGCTCCTAGTTTTCACCTATAAAGCTCTTCACAACCTTACTTCCCCCTACCTCTCTGCATTAATTTCCCTCCGTACTCCAGTCCATGAACTCTGATCCTCCTCTGTCTCCTCTCTCACCTTTCCACGCCTCCCCTGCTCCCCTAACTGCCTTCGTTCCTTCTCCCTAGTTGCCCCTCATGCTTGAAACCCCCTCCCTGCCCACACCTGCCTTGCCCCTCCACTTCGTACCTTCAAATCGCTCCTCAAGACCCATCTCGTCCACTCTGCCCTCCCCGACTCTTCGCTCCCCTCACCTAACTCCTGCTGATACCCTCCATCCAGTACAATCTGTTACCTGAGGTCTGTGTACTCATATCCTCACCACACGGACCAGCCAGCACATTCTCGATGTAACCAAGCCAAGCGCGTGCACCTGGGACCTCACATCTTTGTGAATGTTACACTCCTTGTCTCTCCCTCTGTCCCCCTTCCTTAGTCTCCCCCTCCCCCCCCGGTCTCTCAGATTGTGAGCCCCAGGGCAGGGATCATGTCTATTCCATTACTTTGTAAAGCACCAGGTACATTGCTGGTGCCGTATATAAATGCCTGCTAATAATAATATTAAATAATAATAATAATAATGGAATAGACAAAATTTATTGCTAGTTTAAGGAAATTTCTGCTTGTAAGCACTGATTGCTGCTTGTTTGAAGTCTGTTGTTACCATGGTTAAGCTTAGATGTAGGTTGTGTTTTTCTGCAATAACGTGCAAGTCCTGGATATAACATTCCTGAGACTCTGATGATAAGAGCGAATAGATCAGTGGGAGAATTCTTTAATTCTCTTCACTACCAACAGGAGTATGAATTGAGTAGACCTGTCTAAATAATGTTGGGTTAGTTTTCAAACTTCCACCCATTATCCAATACTTTGCATTTGTCAGCTTCGCCATATCACTTTGGTGGTGAAAATGAGGCTCTTCTCATCTTCAAGACCTGATTATCTTGCCAAATTATCTGATTATCTTGCCAAAAAGGCAATATATTAATATTTCTTTCTCCTCCTAGAATATGACATTTTTAAAAAAGTCTCTGGTGGTTGATTCTCTCCTTTCCCCCACTTTATAATGTGCTGGCAGGACATTTGGTCTGATGAAAAAGAAAAAGAAAGGTAAAGCTGGGTGTCATCAGAATACTGATGGCGCCTAACCCCCTCACCCAGCGGCTGCATATACACGTTGCATAGGAGAGGGGACAGAACAGAACCCTGTAGGACTCCACACAAGAGGTCTCCATATAATGAAAAATAATCCCCAAGTACCACTCTCTGGGTTCTTCTGGTCAAGGCGGCGCGGAACCATTTGAGAACGGTCCCACCCACCCCTGCATGCTCCGGTCCAACAGGCGTCACCAACATCTCGTGATCAACGGTATCAAATGCCACTGACAGATCTAATAGGATCAACAGGGTCGAACGGCCCCAGTCCAATTCTGATTGGGACCCGGTCAACTTCCCAGAATGGAAAACTGATAAATAGGTGTTGGAAGTTGGTAAATTGACCATAAAGTTGAAAAAATCAATAGTCAGTACCAGAAGTCAACATTCTGGGACACTGGGTACCTGGGTCACACTCTGGTACCAATCAGTACCAGTACCCAATGCTGTCGGGTCAATTTGGGCACCAGAAATTCAATGGGTATATCTGTTTTGTGTGTACCTGCTTTCAGCTCTACTTACAAGTCTACCAAGCTTTTAGTAGTAGACTACTAGATTCTGGTTGTCTCTGTCTCTAACACCCTACTATGCCACTTTCTCCAGGTCCAGCTCCCAAGGCAACTGATGCATGCACTGAAGGGTTCCAAGCAGCTCACACCTGAAATGCAGGGACAACCTGTACATGTACAGGGGGAGGGAAGGGCTGTGCCTACTGCCACTATCCCTTGGGGATATTGGCAGTCGTGTAAGATCATATAGGGTGCAATCATCCATCTATTAAAGTCAGTGGGAGCTGACCCACTGACTTGAATAGATGGACTGCACGCACCCCTAATGTTAGTATGAGAGCGGCTTTGCTAATGCCATTAAGCTACTGAGTGAGCATATGCAATGTGAACCACTTATTTGCAAGAGTCAAAACAAACTCTGAGCAAGCAAATTGTTCAGGTAGTTAATAAAAATACTATGCCTTCCAACCAACCAACCTGTGTGCTTTACTGAGCATTAAAGTGCCTCTTAAACATTCATAACCACAGCAGTCAGATTACACTCTGGGATGTGTGGGCAGAACTGGAAGGTGAATGTTGTTTCTCTTTGCCAAATTCAGGTTAACTTCTCGTTTCACTATTTAAAAAAAAAAAATGGGACAATAAATTCTTCTCTTCCTGTCCCTGGTATATTTTTCAAAAACTCTCTAGTCACACCATATCTCCAAAAGGAGAAGGATCTGAAATTTCCGGTTTGGCTTATGGATTGCATTACCTTTTAGAATTCTTTTTGGCATTCTAAATCCAGTTACAAGTATTTTTTTAAATGATTATGTTCTGAAGTAGGAACTTCAGAACATTCCACCAGCATCTGGCAGATATCTCAGGAGTGGCATGAACTATTACTGCCTGAAGAACTTGGCAAGCACTGCACAGCCCCTGCGTACCTTGCCGAGTGCATAGGAGTCCAGAAACAACTTAATTATTGAGTATCTTATAGCAATTCCTGTGGATTTTGCGAAGTGCATATTTCCTCAGTGAACATGTGCCAGGCTATGTGGAGTTTGTAAGTTTGTACTTTGGAGCTATTTAAAAACTTTTCATTAATGACTGTGTGTGAGTCAAACTATTGATGTGCAACCATTTGTGATCGTGTGCAACTTCTAAGGACAAACACGACTAAACCCACCACCGCCCCCTATAGAACCTGACAGGTGCTCTTCAGAGGCTCTGTATGCCACACGAACCGTGCAGCACTGAAGAACTTTCTAAGATTAGATGAAGTTTATAAAGTTTGGAAGACTTCATTTGCAAATTACAGTAGCACTTCTTGACAGCAGAGCTGAGGGGCAGGGACCAGGAGGAGAGAGAATTGTGGATAGTAGGGGTGGGACTCCAGGCCGATTATCAGTGTCGACTCCCCTGATAACCCGGGCAGCCGGGTCTTCTCTTTCTTTCTTCTTTTCTTCTTCTAATCTTCTGTCTTCTTTTCTTCTAGGTCCCATAACTCTGACGAAGCTTCTAGCATCTTCACCGCCCATACGCAAAATGGTCGCCAAGGCCATTCTGCGCATGTGCAGCCCTGCACAGCACAGAATGACTACATGACGCATGCGCAGAATGACTACCCTCTTCCAAGATGGCACTGATGCTGCTGGCACCATTTTGGAAGAGGGCTGCACATGTGCAGAATGGCCTCGACGGCCATTTTGCACATGGGCAGTGAAGATGCCAGAAGCCTTCTTCAGAGTTCCACGACCGGTTTAAACTGAAACCAAATTCCCATCCCTAGTGGATAGGGTGTATGACAGGGGTAAGTCGCTGCAGGCTCAGGCACCACCCCCACATCCCCGGGTTGTCACTCAAGTAGGAAATCAGCAATCCACTTGCATACTTTAGGAATTAGCTCAAGTCTTTATTGCTCATATACTGTTCTTCTATATTCATGGGCTACCAGTTCGCCCACCGCTCACCCTGCAGGCTCAGGTCAGTCATTCAACAGATACAGGAGCATCAGCAACAGCAACCCACCCAAGCCAGGCCCGTAGGCCCCTGGCTCACTGTGAAGCTTTCCCAAGGAAATAGGTTCCTTCCTGGGCACAGCCTTCCCCAGTACCTGGGTCCACTCCTGCTGTCTGTTCTTCCAGCCTTCAGAACCCCAGAGAGCATCAAGCAGGCTTCCAAGCTTTTTCTCCAGAATAGTTCCAGCAGATGTTGCCTCCTTGGTTTCCAGGCAGAGACTGCTCTCCTCTTTGCCTTCCAGCTTCTTATATACCCAGAGTGGGAGTGGCCAGCTTCCTTGGCTGTCTGCCCTTAAAGGACCCATGCGTGTCCTGCCCACTCTGTTCATTTTTACGCCTCGCCTGTTTCCAGCTCAGACTGGTCCCTCGCTATGGGGCTGGCTCTGTTACACCTATGGGTATGCTCAGCCCTCTGGCTGGCCCACTCAACCCTCTTCTTAAAGGGGCCACAGCTGTGCAGGACTGCTCCCTGCTATACCCCTCCCCCTTCGGGAAGATAGGCTTCTTCCAGAGAAGACTGTCATAACGTTCTTAAGCAGGGTGCAGCTATCTTCCTTGCTGGGGAACAACTTCACCCAGGGTACAATCTATTCTAAACCATTAACCCAGCCAGGAATCCCTAGGCCACAATCATTCCATGGTTACAGGACTAGCCTCCCCTTGAGCTGCCTTCACAAACCCATATCACATACATAGTTTACAAGTCATTAGTACCTTTACACATACATATATCATAGGGAATTCACTTTCTCTGCTTTACAACATCCAATTACCTCCACCAACCCTTCATCAGGGATTTTTCCACCATTTCCTTTGCAATAACATAACCAAAATCATCACAACATAAAATCAGGGAATTATACAGCTTCCCAACAGGGCACCTTGCCCTACACCTAACCAGGCAGGCCTACTATCCTGTCAGGTGGGTGCTATCAGGGGTTCCCATTCAATCAAATTACATCCCTTCACCTGTGAGGACACACCCCACAGGCCTCCCAACAGACCCTCACAGCCGGCATCTACCACCAACTGGCTTTAAGCTCTTTAGGCCTATTGTTCCAGGGTATACATATAGCAGTCCAAGTCTTTCTTTCCTTCTGGTGATCAGCTCATTCACTACCCTACCACCTTTATAAGTCCATTTAGGGTATTCTTAACCCTTAAAATGGCTGGCTCATTCACCTGTACCCTACCGCTTAGGGATAGCCCTGGTTGGGGTACCGGCTCATCCACCACCCTGTACCCTTATCTAAGATAACCCTGGTTCAGTTGTGGGTATCAGCTCCATTGCCACCCTGTACTCCTTTTCTTGGAGCCTGTGAGACCCCTTGTTCCTAAACCATAGGGGTGGGAGCCAGACCCACCCAGCCATTTCCTGACTCCCAGTCCTGGGCCCCTTAAGAGCGGGTCAACTCCCACTGCTGTAGGACTCTCTCCTTTACCACTTCCCCAGGATTCTCTATCACTCTGAGGCGGGTACATCCTTCCCAGCCTTGTCTTCTAATTCCCCAAGAGCAACTTTAAGGTCCTCCACCTTCTTGTGGAGAGCCAGGTTCCCTTTTCACATTTCTGCTCTTTCCATAGCTATCCAATGTAGCCATTTCCCTGTAACTTGGGTCATAGTCCCTTGTTCCTTGCTCTCTGGCCTCAGACCTACCAGCTGCAGTCTGAGTGCTTCCAACTCTGTTAAGAGGGAAGGCATTATCAGCCAACACCTCCTTAAGGGTTTCTATATCATCTGGGCACTCTCCATCTACTTGGGTTCCTATAGACTGCCTCCCTCTTTCTCCCTTTTCATTTTCACACTGGCTGGCTACTTTTGACCTTCCCTTTAGCAGTCCTCTGGCCCTCCTTGTGGGACTTTCCTTTGGGACAACTCCTTTTTACATGTCCCAGGGCTTGACAAGCCCAACACCTCTTGGGAAGTCTCGGACCTGTTCCGGTTGCCTTTTCATTTCCTCTGTGGGGCTGCATGTTACCTCCAGGGTCCCACTTCCCTCTGGGGTAGGCTCTTTAGCCTTTTTCCTCCTTTGTAAACTAGTCCTATAGGGACACAGCCATTTTACATGCCCCTTCACCCCACAGGACCAGCAATACATGCCCCTGCACTGGCTCTGACATCCCAAAGTCCAGTGACTTATACAGACCTTGCCATTTCTCGAGGCAGGCCCTCCAATCGTGTCCAGATTGGCTGCAATTGTAACATGTATGCAAGTTACCTCCCCCCCTTGGGTCCCTAGTACCTGCTTAACAGTCCTTGGCTGCTGGTCATGCCACCTTAGCTCCAGCTCCACAAGGTTCCACAGGCTGAGTGTTGTTGGCACCCATCTCCAAGTCCAGCCAACTCCTCCTACTGGCATGTCCTTCGGCTACACATGTCCACTTCCCAGATTATGGGCAAGCCTCCTGGCTCCTGCCCATCTCAAGCCCCATCCTTGGGTGAGCTATGCTCAACTTGGGTCGCACTCCTTTGAGCACTCGTCCACTGCTCCAGGAACTCTGTCCTTCTCTTGCGTCCGGCCACAAACCTCCTCCTCACTCTCTGCTGACTAGAAATAGTCCTCCAGTCACTCCACTCCTGTGCAGGATCCTGCTGTAACAGGGTGGCTGCTTAGATCCAAAGCAGACCCAATAGAGCTAAGCTAAACCTGCAAGCAAGCTGTCAGCTAGCTGCTGCAGCCCCAATTGAAGGCGGATGAGAACTAAAGCCTACAGATAAGCAATTAGCCTACAGCCATAGGGTGAAAACAGACATGACGCTAACCACCCTGTAGCCACCCTTGGTGGTCATTTATGCATGTTTCAGGGCTGCATAGGGCACCAATACAGCCCTGCAACATGGATAAATAACCACCAAGGGTGGTAAGCGTCATGTCTGTTTTCACCCATAGACACAGCTGTAGGGGATTGAGGAGTGGGCTCTGTTAGTTCCAGCCAATCCCAGGCTTGGGAGGAGCAGAAAACCAGACAGCCTGCTCATTTAAAGAGAGGCTTGAGGAGGAAGGTGGGCGAGCAGAGCTGCTGAGTCAAACAGCTTGAGAGCTGCTGAAAGTCTGCAAGACGCAAACCTCAAACCCCCCTGGATCAGCCACCCCTGAACAGTGATCTATGCAGCTACCATGGGAGAACCAGGTGAGGTATTGCTTTGTCAAAGTGGTTCATGAAAGAGCCTGAGACTTTTGTTTGTTTAAGGCCTCATGAGATGAGAGGGAACTGTGTACAAGAAACCAGGAGATGCCTAGAGCCCTGGAACCAGGCATACATACTTGGTGTAGCCTATAGGCATGGCCCCGAGTCTTCTGTGCTCCCGCGATTTGCGGAATTTGCGCAGAATCCTGCCTTTGGCAGGATTCTCGCAGAAACTGGGGAAATCCCTGCGGGATTTCCCTTCCTTGGCCGTGAGTCAATCAAGGAACAGCTTTGAGGCCACAAGCCAATCGGGCTTGTGCGGCCTTTATAAAGCTGGTCCCATCAGCACATGGTACCTACTTGAATCCCCGTGAGACCGCGCTCTAGGATCGCCGCCGCCGCCTCCAGCCGCTCAGCTCCAGCCGCTGCCGCCGGGATCCCCGCTGCTGCCTCTGCCGCCTGGATCGCTGCTGCCTCTGCTTCCGCTGCCGGTGCTGCCTCTGCCGCCTGGATCTCTGCTGCCTCTGCCTCT
Source organism: Sphenodon punctatus (assembly GCA_003113815.1). NCBI lineage: Eukaryota > Metazoa > Chordata > Lepidosauria > Sphenodontia > Sphenodontidae > Sphenodon > Sphenodon punctatus. Next base: position 10,501,334 of record QEPC01001533.1, read on the forward strand.
ACCGCCGGGATCGCTGCTGCCTCTGTCTCTGCCGCCGCCGCTGCCTCTGCCGCCTGGATCGCTGTTGCCTCTGCCTCCGCCGCCGGTGCTGCCTCTGCCGCCTGGATC
>QEPC01001533.1:10510877-10533017 GCA_003113815.1 Sphenodon punctatus
TTTTTTTTTTTTTTTTTTTTTAAAAACCACACAGCTAACACAACACACACAGCACCCACCAACACTCACCAACTAGTCAAACTAAAACCAACACACACCACACAGCCAAAACACACACGAATCAAAAATGAACACACAGCCAGACACAACACATGCTCTCACCCACACAAGCTCCATATGCACTCGAATTTCCTGTTTCCGGGGCGATCACAGGCTCTCGTGATGCTTTTTCCGAACACCCGAACTGAACACAACCGAACCGAACGGCCGAACCTGAACGTGGCGACCAAACCGAACGGCCGAACTAAGCGGCCGAACCAAACCGGACCGAACCCAAATCATGTACATTCGCCCATCACTAGTGGCTTCCCAGCCTGCAGGCAGCAGCCCACAAGGAACCCGAGAGTTTTTTGGGGTCAGAGGGGGAATCCCTGAGCAGCGGGGAGAAGGCTGCATCAAGCAGAAGCTCACTGACAACCACAGAAACCGGGGGTAGGGCTTCAGGAGACTCCAGCGGTGCGCCCAGTGCTGATGCACGCATGTGCAGTGCACGCCTGCACCAGCATGCACTGTGCCGGGGCGGGGGCCTAGCACACAAAAGCGGACGCCTAGTGAGCCTCCTTGCCAGTGATCAGTGCTCTGCCCTGGGAGACTGACCGCTCTACTTGGGATTGTTGCTGGAGCTTGATAGCTCTATGGTGGCAATACTTATTAGGGGTTTATGTGTTTGTGTTGAGGTATCGGTGTGCCTGAATACTGTATATCAGTGTGCTTGTGTGTATGTGTCTGCTTGATTAGGGTGCTTGGGAATTGTGGTGTGTGAGAGATCACCCAAGGGAAGGTAGAATTCCTGTTCCTGCACTCCCCCTGTATGTTCCTCACTTCCCCTGTTCCCTGTGTGCTTGGTAGACTGTAAGGGTTAGGTTGTGGCTTCCCTGCGAGCTTCTGCACTGTGGTGAGTTCTCCTAAAACCAAGGTAGGTCTTGTGGCTTCTGCCTGGTTACCCGTACCCTATGATAATCGCGGCAGGATCCCGTTGCATGGGAATCAACGCCACCTTACGATCCTGAAGGTTATTTTCCAGGGGTACTCTGTGCGCAGGGCTGCAAAGAGGAATCTTCCCTTTCTTTTCCCCCCACCCTCTTCACATTAGCATGTAGACCTAAATGGGCAGCCCCTGAGTGTATTTCTTGTGCATTCAGGTAGCCCCCACTCACAAGTTTAGCGCAACCAACCTAATAGATGGGCAGGCATTCTTCCCCATTGCGTTCTGTCTACCAACCTCCCCCCCCCCCCCACCCTTCCCAGTATCCTGTCCCCTATCATTGTCACTGAGATAGGGGAAGCAGGGTTCCCAGGTAAGGGGTTACCCAGCCTGGGGATTACAAGTTCATACACTCATACACACACATGCGCTGGCCTTGGTTCCGAGGAGTACTCTCTGAGGAAAGGAGGCCGTCAGGATAGTGGTTGGGTCCTGTGGTCTTAATGAGGCCAGACCCCTATCATCATAGGGAGCTGAGAGCGTAAGGAAGCGTAGGCCACACACCTGACACCCTCCAGTTATAACCCACACATGGGAGATATGGGGTTTAGGGTAGACAGGGAAGTGGGGAAATGTGAGGACTAGTGGGGTCAGGTCCCAGGGAACAAGGGGGCAAGGAAGGGCTTGCACACTGCTTAGTCCAGGGCAAGGATGGGGTGATTTCAGAAGTGACGCATTCCAATTCACCACAGTGAATCCCACCCCGGTGTGAACGGATTCACCGTGGGCTTTGGTGACACGTGCGGCCCCAACAGAAGTGACAGGATCGTGACCACCGCCCGGGGGCAATCAGAGAGAACATGGGCCGGGGGAACACAACAGACATGCAGTGGAGACGTGGACCGTGGCTCGAGCCCCAGAATGCACCGCGGCTGGGGTCAATTCCTTCCACCGCGGCTGTGAGTTTCCGTTCAGGAGTTACTTTTCATTCACCCCTGCCGTGGTGACCAGTCACCACACTTCTGGACCTCCTCCCGCCCCGACCTCACGAAGCGTGGTTAGCTTCACCCCGGTCCGCGTTTGACTGTGGTGAACATCTGGATGCAAGCAAACAGACATGATGGCGCTTTCACCACCCCCCGCATTTGTCTGGCTTGTCTGGGTGAAAGTAAAAAGCTCAGAGTGGTGGAAGAATGTGCTGTCCTTTATGGGGAGATGCCCAGTGGATCTTGATCTTCAGGGTGCCCGGTTGCCTCATCCTTCAAGTAGCTGAGATCTTCAGGTCGGAGCTGGAAAAAGAGAGCATGGTGATGTGGTTGTTCATCCTTTTCAAGAAGCGTGTAGCCATTGCCACATGGAAGTGTGACACTCTAGACTCCTGCCACTCTGTCGGCCAGCAATTTGGTGTTGGAACCTCCGCGGTGGGTGCCTTTATCGTCAAGGTTTGCACCGCGATTGTGGAAGTGCTGCTGGACCAAGTGGTGCGGTTGGTTGACCCCATGGAGGTAATGGAGGGCTTTTAGCAGGAGGGATTCCTGAACCTGTATAAGGGTGAGTGATGGGAGCCATATCACTATCTGCCCACCCCACAGCAAAGATGCTACTTGAGCACATCACTACTTGAACCACAAGGGATTCTTCTCCATGGTTCTCTAGTTCATAGTGGATGACTGTGCCTAGTTTGTGGATATGCTGGCCAGGTGGTCTGGAAGGAACCATGACACCCATATCTTTCGCCTGCCCCCCTTCTTTGGTTGCATGTACACTGGGGACTTTGGACCCAAAACTGGAATCTGCATTGAGGGGGTGCTCATGCAGCCTGTTGTTCTGGGGGATCCTGCCTACCCACTGAAACTGTACCCTGTGAATGCCTATAGCATTCCCCACACCCCAGAGCAAAGGTACTTCAACAGGCAGCTCAGCACCACCTGCTTTATTGTGGAGAGGGCTTTTATGCTTCTGAAGCATTGCTGGAGGGCAATTGTGTCCAGGATTGATTTCCGGATGGAGACTGCTCCGCTATTAGCCATCACCACCTGTGTTCTCCACAACATCTGAGAAACCAGCAGGACCACATTGGAGGAATGGCCCCTGCCCTCCCGTTTGCTCTGATGAGACAGTGCCGCTGTTCCAGGACCAGCTGAACAGAGTGGAGCAATGGACAGCAGGAGAAATTCGGGACACCTCGTGTCATCACATCAACTGCAATGCTCCCAAAAGTCAGTGACGCTTTGACACTAATTCTTTCAAAAAATGTAAAGTTTTAAAAGTTTAATAAACCCATTTTAAAAAGATTAATAAAAATTGTTCAATAAAGCCTTTGGAAATGTTTCCAATGTGTCAGTGTGCTTTCCTCTGGCCCTTCCTGTGCGCCCTCCCCCCCCCCCCCACGTGGGGGTCGGGGGGGGGTGTCGATGCAAATGCGGTGGCGTCTGGGCGTCTGTTGGAACGGCGTGCAGGCTAGCCGGGGCTGAGAATGGCAATAGGAAGTGCAGAGCCACAGGCATTCTGCCAGCTACTAGGCCTCCCCCCTCCCTCAAATGCTTCCAGTCCCCATCACAGCTTATCACTATGCCATAACACCAATCTCAACAGCCCAACTTTTTCCCCCTTCCCTGCACCCCCGCTTCCCCACCCCCTTCCCTTTCCACCCCCAAAGCAGCATATTGCTATGCCATTCTGTCGTTCTCCACTGCCCCCGCTCTCCCAAACATCCCACTTTTCCCAAAATAAGCATGCAAACCATGGATTGTGAAAAATATAATAAACATTTAAAATGTATTATTAATTTAAAGTTAAATTATTGATGTGCAAAGTCTATTTATTTCTTCTGCCTGGGAAGATTTCTGGAGAAACCAGGTTGACAGGGGAAGCTAGAAGAGGTGGTGAATAATTCTGGGGCAAAATAATTATTATTTGAATTCACTGCCAAGTTTTATTTTGGCAGGGTATTGAGGGCCTCCATCTTGTGACTGATTTGGCCGGAGACAGATTGGGGCTGCTGCTAGTGTACCATGCACCTACTTGTACAGCAGCATCTCTACATGCTCTAGTAGAACTGGCATTGGAGGGGCCTTGCAGTCCCAGAGGACGGTAGTCCTGGGGGACTTAAATATCCACGCCGATGCCAGCCTTGAGGGGGAGGGGCAGAGCGTGAGTTCATGGCTGTCATGGCAACCATGGGACTGTCTCAGCTGATTGTTGGCTGCCCGACCCATGATGGAGGACATACCCTGGACTTGATTTTTTGAACAGGCCTTGAGGCAGGGGAATCCATTGGTGGGGGAGGTGTCAGCTGTGCCCTTGTTAGGGACGGATCATTACCTCCTCCAGGCGTGTCTGCTCTCGGAAAGGTGTGGCACCAGTTCAGTTGGTTCACCCCTGGAGACTTATGGAACTAGAAAGATTCCAGAATGCTCTTCGGGAATTACCCTCCAAACCCAACAACTGTTCACTCGATGATCTCGTGGCTCTTTGGAACACTCTGCTGACAGGCCATCAAACAAATGGCTCCTAGGCATCCGCTTCCCGACCATCGACAACTCGGGTCCCCCTGGTTTATGGAGGACCCAAGATCATGATAAAATTAGAAGGGCGGCAGCTGGAGCGATGGTGGCATCATTTTCATGCTGAAGCCGACTGATTATTGCATAGAGTTAGTTTACGAACCTATGCCATGGCTGTGTGGGCAGCAAAGAAGAGGTTCTTTGCTGCGCTCATAGCATCTGCCAAGTCGCATCCATCTGAGCTTTTCCAGGTGGTGAGGGGTCTGGTCAGTCCGGACTCCCTCTGCCTGGAACTGGAATTTTCCAGTGCTCACTGACACTTTTGTCGACTTTTTTGTGGATAAAATAGCTCTCATTCACCATAACTTCAATGCTGTAGCAGTAGGAGAACCAGACGTATGGAAGCCCCATCTTGTCCTGTTTTATGGGATCAGTTTCAGTGGGTGTCACCCGCTGATGCAGAGGATGTCCTTGGGATGGTTAGGGCCACTTGTTGCGAATTAGATCCATGGCATTCTGGCTGGTTAAGGCCAACTGGGAGACATTGGGGCCATTGCTGGTTGGGGTGGTCAATGCCTCCCTAAGTGAGAGCAGAGTGCCGGGCTGCCTCAAGGAGGCGGTGGTGCGACCTCTGCTCAAGAAACCATCTTTAGACATTGATTCCCTGGCCAGCTATTAGCCCATCTCTAACCTTCCCTTTTTAGGGAATGTTATTGAACGAGTGGTGGCTCAGCAATTTCAGGGGCATCTGAACCATGCCAGTTTTCTGGATCCCTCACAGTCTGGCTTTCATTCTGGTTTTGGCACTAAGACTGAGCTCATGGCCTTGGTCGATGACCGTTGCCGTAAGTTGGACCAGGGTTGATCGACCCTGTTGATCCTGTTAGATCTCTCGGCTGCATTTGATACCATTGACCACGAGATGTTGGTGACTCGCATGTGGGACCGAGCTGGGGTGGGCGGGACTGTTCTTGAATAGTTCCATTCCTTCCTGGAAGAACTCAACATGTGGTCCTGGGTGATTGATAATCTTCTCCCCAAGACCTCATGTGTGGAGTCCCACAAGGTTCCATTCTGTCCTCTCTCCTGTTCAACATGTACATGCAGCCTTTGGGCAAGGTCATCAGAGGATTTGGAGTGCAGTGTCATTAATATGCTGTTTTATCAGTATGCTGATGACACCCAACTCTACCTCTCCTTTTCAACTGACTCAGGCCCGGTAGTCTCAGTGCTCACCCAGTGTTTGTCAGCTGATGGGGACTGGATGAGGGCAAGCCGTCTGAAGCTGAATCCTGACAATATGGAGGTGATGCTGGTGGGAGGGGCTGAGGGAATGGTGATGCCCATCATAGATGGGGCCTGCCCTCTGTTGGTCCCCCAGGTCCATAGTCTGGAGGGTGCTCCTTGACTCACTGCTCTGCCTGGATGTCCAGGTGGCAGCTGTGGTGAAGGGAGCATTTTGCCAATTACATCTGGTACGACGGCTTCAGCCGTCTGTCTCGAATGCTGATATGGCCATCATCCATGCTTTCATCACCTCATGTTCTACATTTCTTATCCTGCTAGATCTCTCAGCCGCTTTTGATACCATGGACCATGGGCTGCTGTTGAGATGGCTGCGAGACCTGGGAGAGTCTGGGCCGGACTGTTCTTGAATGGTTCCGCTCATTCCTCTCGGGGAGAANATGTATATATGCAGCCCTTAGGGAAGGTTGTGAGAGGGTTCAGGGTGTGATGTCACCAATATGCTGATGATACTCAGCTGTACCTCTCTTTTTCAGCTGACCCAGACCCTGCTGTCTTGTTGCTATCCCAGTGTTTGGAGGCCGTGGCGGAGTGGATGTGGCAGAGCAGACTGAAGCTCAACCCTGATAAGATGGAGGTGATGGTGGTGGGGAGGGTGAGGGAGGTGTCAGCCCCCCTGATTTGGGGGGGTTCACCCTCCAATAGCTCAGCAGGTTCAGAGTCTGGGGGTGGTGTTGAACTCAGATCTCCGCCTGGATTGACAGGTGGAGGGGGTGGCGAAGGCCGCCTTCCGCCAGTTGTATCTAGTGCAGAGGCTGCATCCGTACATCTCCGGTCTCCTGGCCTCCCTCATCCATGTCTTCATCACCTTGAGGCTGGACTACTGCAATGCGCTCTACGTGGGGCTGCCCTTGTTCCTGGTTCAGAGGCTGAGCTAGTGCAGCATGTGGCGGCCCGGCTCCTGACGGGGTCAGGTCATCGGGAGCATATAACACCTGTGCTCTGGACTCTGCACTGGCTGCCAATAGCGTGCCGAGCCAGGTTCAAGGTATTGGTGTTGATCTATAAGGCCCTTCACGGTCTGGGCCCCTCCTACCTCAGGAACTGCCTCACCCTCCACGCCCCACAGTGACCCCTTCAGTCTGCTGGGGGTGCCTTCTTGGAGGTCCCCTGTGTTAAGCGGGGGGCCACAACGGAGAGGGCATTCTCAGTGGCCGGGCCACGTCTTTGGAATTCCCTCCCGGAGGAAGCTCACCTGGCCCCAAGCCCTTTGATATTCCAGCGGGCTTGTAAAACCTGGCTATTCGCCCAGGCCTTTGGAGAGGAGAGGGGGAGGGTGGGTTAGGGTTTTGGCTCTCTCCTACCTTTTATTTTTATTATTTTTGTTTCCCAACCCTGTTTTAGCTTTAAATTATTGTTGTTTTAAAAATGTTTTTATGAAATTGTACATCGCCCCGAGATGCCATAGGCGGGGGGGGCGACTCAAAAATGCTTTAAATAAATAAAAACTAGATTATTGGAATGTGCTCTATGTGGGGCTACCCCTGGTGATGGTTCAGAGACTGCAGCTGCTGCAGAACGCAGTGGCCCATCTCCCTAAATGGACAGGTTGCCGTGAGCACATTACACCATGCTGCATTCTCTGCATTGACTGCCTATAGTCTTCCAGGCCCAATTCAAGATGTTGGTTTTGACCTATAAAGCCCTAAACAGCTTGGCTCCTGCTTATCTACAGGATCGCCTGAGTCCCTGTGGTCGGCTGGGGGCGACTTCCTCCAAGTCCCCTGGATTTCCTGGGTGGTGACGACAAGGGAGGCGTTCTCAGTGGCTGCACCACAGTTGTGGAATTCCCTCCCAATGGAGGTCCACCTAGCCCCGAACCCTCCTTCTTTCTGAAGACAGTGTAAGACCTGACTGTTCCACCAGGCTTTTGGCAAGGGTGAGGGGTTGGGATGGGTATGGGGTCGTTTTGCTTTGCCTAAGTTATGTTTTATTTTGGTTTTAGAATGTTGTATTTATTATATTCTCAGCCTAGATCTTACATTGGGGCTGATTTTTAAGCTATGCGCAGGATTTCAGCCTGCTAGATCCATGCTCAATTAACCAATAAAATAAAGCAATTAGTTCTACAAGATTGCTATTCCTTATCCTAAGCTAGCACTTAACTGCCAGCTTTAATCTGCCCGACTTTGCTTTAGCCTCCAGCATTAAGGATAATATATGTTATTTCTCACACTTGCTCTGCATTTTTTTCCAGATAACAAGTATTGAAGGATATATGTGCCTGGCCAAAACTTTTTCCCTCCCAGCATCTTATTCAGTCAATTAGTCCTCACTGATTCGTAAACCGGCATTCCAAGATTATATGGTGCAAATCATCAGTCCTTTCTAGGCCGCAGGGGCACTTACGCAAGTCCCCTGAGGTCTGACTATATCGCCCCTCAAGTACTTTTGAGGACACTAATTGAAATCAGCAGAGTGTATATGCCTTCCTGGATTTGAAATTGTGGAGGCTAATCAGATAGTTTTCCCTGCCCCACTCCTCCTTCAACCTAGGGTAAAGTGGAGCCACTTTGTTGGATGATGACAATGCCAACTGCTCTTGCCCAGCTATATCTTCCAGTCTTTGCAGTATGTTCCCTCTGACATGAGCAGGTATAGACTGGCTTAATAATACATATCTGTACCCTAGATCACTGAGAAGCACAGACAGATCCTTTCTCCTACTGAACTCTGAGTTAACACTCATTGGGTATTTTCACACGTTACGAGATCACAGTGAACCACGGTCAATACCCACATGGGGCCAAAGCACCCTGAACGTCTGTTAGGTGGCCGCCAGATGTTCACCACGGTCGATTCCCACGTGGGGTCAATTTCAACCACGCTTCTGGGGCTCCCCGCTGGACAATTGCCGCAAGTGTGGTCAAAGAGATTCCCAGCAGGAACCAACAAAAAGTAACGTCTGGCTGGCAACCACAGCCCTGAATTCCCAGTGGGATTCTGGGCTGTGGTCAAATCGGGCGGGCGCTGCAGCCGCATTGGCCGCGGCACCCGCCCATCTCCCCCTCCCCGATTCCCCGTTGGGATCAGCCGGCACGTCTGTTGGACGTGCCAGTGATCCTGGCGGGGAATCATTTGGGTGATTCCGGGACGAGGCGAATGCTGCCCCGTCTCATCTGAAATCACCCATTGTTTCCAGCCAGCATATTTTAGGTAGGGTATCCTCATCCATATCTATTAACCTAAACCAGTATCTGAGTAACCTCCCTTGGGCTTTAGTTCTGACTGGGAAGATTTCCAATTCGACTCGCATCAAAGTGATTGGAGTAGCCTTTGGAGCACCTAGCAGGGCTCTCATGAGCAAATTCTGGAAGCCCTCCAGGCTCAAATTCCACTGGCCACCCCAAATCTCAGCACCATATATAGTCTTGGGAATCAGTTTATGATCTAATAGTTTCAAAGCCGGTAGCAGCTGTCTGCCACCATGCTTTGACCAGAACTTAATGACTCCATTAGCCACTTGTAGCATTTTCATGCCAGTGACTTCCCAATGTTTTCCCCAAGCCCCTGTTGCAAAAAAAGTTAGGCTTAGATATTTGTAGCAGTCCACCTGCTCCAACCATTCTGATTCCAACTTCCAGTCATACTGGGCTTGTCGTTTAGAAAAAACGATTACCTTTGTTTTATCACAGTTGATGTTCAGCTTGTTGGTTGTACAATACTGCGATAATTGCCCTATCACTCTCCTCAAATCTACGTTTGAGGTGCCCATAAGTGCCATATCGTCTGCAACATGTTTATTCTTCTACCTGCTACATAGGCTGGATGAAATATATCTCCTGCCAGATGGTCTACTATGTCATTCATAAAGAAGTTAAAAAGTGAAGGTGCAAGTATGCAGCATTGTTTGACTCCCTTGTCTGTGACTATTGGCCCTGTCAATTCACCTTCGTTTGAAATCCAGACTCTGATTTCAGTAAACTGATACAGACATTGGATTAATGCCATATTTATTATATTATGATATATTATTATTATTATTATGTTTTAACATCTTGTGAGCCACCCTGAACTGCTGTAGCAGGATGGGGCAGCCACGAAATCCAATAAAATAAATAAATTTAGGGTTAAGTATGTAGGCAAACCTTACGCCTACAGCTTTTCTGAAAAGCTCATAGATGTTACCCTTTACCAGTCCTGTAGAGTGAACAACATACAGAAATGAAGCACGTCCAGTTGTGCCTTTCAGCTATGGCTGTCATTGTGTATTCCACACACACACCCAGCCTATGGGCCCACCGTTGTTCCTTTTCCTCCCCCTCCAGTCCCCCCAGTCAAGTCAGCCAGTAGCAAGCAGTGAAAAGTCATTAATTCAGACCACACCCACTTTTCCACCCCAATGTTTCAGCCTGCCCTTTCCGGCTGATGTAATGGCTGCCCTTCCCACCCAAACAGAAGTAGGAATTAGCATGTGGCCTAGGTTGCTGCTGGGCAGTTGCTGTGGTTGGATCTCCATGACACACGATTCTCCTCCCATGATCACTTCCTGCCATGGTGCCTTTCCCTCCACCATCAGCCCACTGGCCTGCCATGGTGCCTCCCACCATTCCCTCCCAAGCTAATGGCTGCCCTTCCCATCCAAAGGTAAGCACGAATGAGCATGTGGCCTAGGTTGCTGCTGGGCCAATTGCTGTGGTGGGATCTTCAGGGCACGCAGTTCTCCACCCATGATCACCACCCACCAGGGTGTCTTTCCTTCCTCCCCACCCCAGTGTCCTAGGGATTATCCTGCTGTTCCCCAGTGCTCTTCTAGCCACCCATGAACACAATAAAGAAAATAATCACATAATTAGATAGCAATAAATGATGCCTTTCCCTCACCAAAATGGTTCACACACCCGGGTACATTAACATAATTGTCTGGTTGTCGTTCTGAGTCATGGCCACAGTGATAAAAAGAATGTGGAAGTCCCCTCTAGAAAAGACAGCAGATTCTGAAGAGCAAGCGTTGGCCACGTGCTGCAATCCAAGAAGGGCTGGAAGAACATATGTCTGAATTTTGGTACACATTGAGCTTCTAAGGCAACAGTGAGAACAAAAGCAGAGAGAGGGGCAGGAAGCGGTCACTCCTCAGAAAGCTGTAGGCTTTTCACCCACAACTCTATGGCTCTGGTGTACCTGTACATGTGTAGGCTACATGCAACCTAACTGATGGGACACGAACATGTTGGTACACATTAGCTCACATTCACCCACACGGTGGACTCCGCATGTTCCAATATCCCACTGAGTGAGGGCTCCATGTCCAGTGGGGGGTGGCACATAGCTGGTGGGGTCAAAAACCTAATAGACAAGCAGGTGGACAGCCACCTGGGGTGGGCTATTGTCTTGTCTGTTAACGGCCAAAGTGTTGAGATAACAAGATAAATATTAAAAGAGGAATTGGTTCTTTTGGTACTGTACTGTACATAGATACCTAAGAAGCCCATCGTTGTTAACATCATATGTCCTCACCTTCAACTAGTGTCAGTGGGACTCCATGGGCCCCACAGACTTTAAAATGTACAGGAGATGCAATCATTTAGAATGCTTTTGTGTCTTTCTATCAGTTTCCAGCAATGAACTGTTGGTAACAGCAGAGGAATATTCTTACTGTACATCCTTGGCTCTTCCATGCATTTCTTAGTTTGTGTTAAAGTCAGCAGAACTGGGAGAATTTCATGGGGCAGAGAGAACCATCCATTCCCGTAACCGCTAAAAAATATTTGCCAGGAGACCCGGCAAGTAATTATGATGGGGAGGATCGAGACAGGGAGAGAGATGTCTAACAAGACCAAGAAGAAATAGGAAAACCACCATTCAGAGTGAGGCCCAGAAAAAGGTATCCAGACAGTTTCAAGTGAGGTCTGCTTCAGAGAAGCTATGTTAAGAGTAATATTACCATACAGGTAATCATAAAATATTTCATTAACTCATGGGGTCCCTGAAAATTCCGTGGCCAAATCCTGCCGCTTCCTCCTCCACAACATTGCCAAGTTCCACCCTTTTCTGTCTGTCTCCTCTGCCAAAACTCTCATCCACGCCCTAGTCATCTCACACCTTGACTATTGTAACCTCCGCCTTGCTGGCCTTCCCCGCTCTCACCTCTCTTCCCTCCTCTCTTTTCAAAACTCTGCTGCCAGGATCATCCACCCAGCCCGTCGTTTTGACCATGTGCAGCTTCTCCTCTCTTCTCTCCACTGGCTCCTTCTTCCCGAGCGTATTCTGCACAAGCTCCTCGTCTTCACCTACAAAGCCCTTCACAACCTCGCTCCCCCCTACCTCTGTCCTGATCTCCTTCCGAACCCCTGCTCAAACACTCCGCTCCTCTTCCATCCCCTCCCTCACCCTCCCATGCCTCCCCTGCTCCCCCAACTGCCTTCGTCCCTTTTCCCTCACTACCCTGCACGCCTGGCATTCCCTCCCTGCCTTCATCCGCCTTGCCCCCACCCTCCACACCTTCAAGTCCCTCCTCAAAACCCACCTCTTCTGCTCTGCCCTTCCTAACTCCTGCGAAGCATCCCCACCCAGGATTATTCCCCACCTGTTATCTGCAAACTCCCAGTTCTCTGTAACCAAGCCAAAAACTTGTACCTGAGCTTTCACATCCTCATGAATGTTGCATCCGATCCCTTGTCTCTCCCTCTGTTCCCCCTTCCCTGTCTCCCCTCCCCCTGTCTTTAGATTGTAAGCTCTCGGGCAGGGACCGTGTCTATCTTATTCTTTGTAAAGTGCCAGGTACATCGCTGGCACTATATAAATGCTTATAATAATAATAATAATAATAATAAATTATAATTCATCAGAGAGAGCCACAGGGGCCCCCAGCTCAGGTGTCAAGTGATCTGAGGTGGTTAGGGGAGGTTTTGTTCGAATGCTGCTAGTAAACAATATATCTCAAGCATATCAGCTTCTTTCAAAGGGATTACTTAGTTGTAAATTGTTATCACTTCAAATAAAATGTTTAAGCTTTTAATGTAAACATTATTCTACTTGCCAGACAAAAGTTAAGAGAGGAGGCGGGACAGGAAGAGAATGAGAGACATCTCCTTTACCAATAGTGATGATCTGTGTTGTTTACGACAGACAGTGGCTGAATTAATCATCCTCCCTCCTCTCTCAACCCATTGGCATTTGCTGCAAACTAACTCGTATTGTACAGAAGTATATAAATATGAATATATCTAATAAAACTCCAGTATATAAAATATACCTAATGTTGAAGAATAGCTGAAGATAGAGCCGTATGATAGTTGGGCCTGTCTGTTCATGTCACAAGTTGTACATCATGCTCCACTGGTTACACAGCCAAGATTTCATTGCTGTAAATTTTCAAAGTCCCTATGCCATACACATTAGGTGAAAGGGGAAGGACTGGAGAGAACTGAGTGGGGATGAGAGTTAAAGCGAAGCAGCTGTATACGTGGTGAGAGAGCAGCTTTGAACGCTGGAGGTGCTGATGGGGAAGGCTTGCCCAGGGCTTAGGTGGCTAATTTTTCTACGCTTGGTTTCAGTTGCCTGCCTGCACCACAGGCTTCTAGTACGAACATGAGTAAGTCCTTTTGTTGCTCTGTGTGCAGATTTCCCAGTGCGAATAAGAACACTTCCCGATCTCCCTGGGATATTGTGAGGATAAATACAGTGAAGTCTGTGCAGCTTTCAGACACGACGGTAATAAAAGCTGATCAAATACACTGGATAAAATGAAGCAGAAAAAGAAGACAGTTATAAAATCATCCCTCCCACTCCCAACCCCCAAAATCCCAGTAGTCGGACTTCTGTTTCAGCAGCTATTTGCTGTCCACTCAAGCAATTTCTGTTTCATTTTCTGGAGTAAAAGGTGACTATTCCAAACTTAGGATGCAAACCTCCATCCATTAAAGTCAATTCGCTAACAGTAAGAGCTGTTTGACAGTGGAACCGACTGCCTAGGGCGATGGTGGGCTCTCCTTCGCTGAAGGTTTCCAAACAGAGGTTGGAGGGCCATCTGTCGGGGATGCTGTAGCTGTGGATTTCCTACATTTGGACTAGATGACCTCTGAGATCCCTTCCAACTCTGAGTCTGTGATTTTGTGAATTATTCAGCTTCCATTGTCGTGAATGGATGGAGGTCTGCGTCCATAGTTTTTATATGGGAAAGAGCAGAAAGTGGCTGTTGGAGCACAAACTGCCACTGAACTGACAAAGGGGATCCTGGAAATCAGGAATAGGCAGATAGAATCCAGAAAACTGCAAGCTAGGAAGGCAGTAAGTAAAAGCAGGGAAAAGCCACATTATAAAACTCTAATGCCACTCATTTCCATCTTTTAGTTCCACTCTGAAAAATAGTTGCAAATGTCAGGATTTGCAGAACTTAAACACGTGTCTGCCAGTTCAGAGGGTGATTTCTTTGCCCCAGGACCTAAATCAATCGCTTTGACTTGAACATTTTAATCGCCATTGCATGGCCACAGGGCAACTGACCAGCTGGGTTATGCTAGCAAACTTCCAGGTCTCCTTCATGACTCCTGCCACTGACCCTCCATTTTGACCTATGGAGTGTTAGGGTCAAAACTGCAAGAGAGGGCAACCCTATATCAAAGCTTACTCTTTTAGTGCTTGAGGGATGTGATCCTCAGACCAGTTCCAGAAATGGGATAGAAACCAAGTAAAACAACAGTGATAGGTTCTTCACCCCTGATGTACAGCCTGCCTGGTCTGATTTACTGACCCTGATCAGAAGCAGCACCTTCCTTTTGTTCCCCTATTTCTTCTAGACCTTTATGTGCTAGCTTCCTGGCTTTGACTCTCTGGACTGCATCCTTTTGCTACCTTCTGATTCCCTGCTTTAGTTGTTGTTTAACTTCTATGATGCTCCTGATCCTGCAAGACTGCTCAAACCTAGTCCTTAGACTTACAGGAAGAATCCAGTTTGCACAAGAAAAATACAAAATTACCCATGCCCTCATATACATTAGCCATGTGGAGATGTGCCTTATTGGCTCTCAGGGCGCTTTTAAACGAGGGGCGCTGAAGCGCCTCCTGAACGCCGCATTAAAGCAAAGCCGCCGGAAGTGACATTCTCCCCGTTGCCGGCGGCAGTTGGTGACATGGGGCTTTGGAGCGGCGCGTTCTTAAGACTTCAATTTTCAGGCTTTCAGAACGTGCCACTCCAAAGCCCCGTGTTGCCAGCGCCGCCGCCGGCAACGGGGAGAACATCACTTCCGGCGGCTTTGCTTTAACACGGCGTTCAGGAGGCGCTTCAGCGCCCCTCGTTTAAAAGTGGTGTCAGTTCACCAAGAGCTTACAAATGAATACCCATTTGGGTTGGAAGATGAGAGTAGTAGATACAAAATACAGATTAGGCCTATCTACAATGCAAAGCAGTAGAGGCAGGAACCTGTGTTCACTGTACTTTCCCCCATTGCTACCAATGTAGGAGAGGTGCTTGGGGCAATGAGGGCAACCGGTTATGAATTAGATCCTTGCTTGTCCTGGCTAGTGAACGTCAGCCAGGAGATGTCGGGGCGACTGCTGGCTGGGCTTGTCAATGCCTTCCTTTGGGAGGGTAGGGTGTCAGATGCCCTTAAAACTGCGGTTGTCCGGCCCCTGTCTAAGACGCCATCTGTGGATTCTGACTCCCTAGCCAGTTATCAGCCTGTCTCTAACCTTCCCTTTTTAAGGGTGGTTGCCAGACAGCTCCAGGCTCATCTTGACACCATCAGATTCATTTATTTAGTTATTTTATTTAACATATTTTATTACTCTGCCCCATCCTGCTCCAGGCAGCTCGGGGCGGCTTACACATAAAAACAATAAAACTGCTAAAACAGTACAATAAAAGAGAAAGCAAAACAATAGATCTCTCTCCCCCCTCTCTGACCCGCCACAACCCTCCACTCTAAACCCCATCTCCCCCACCAAACGCCCGGCAGAACAGTCAGATCTTAGTCATAAGGCAGATCCGGGGCCATCCGGGCCTCCACTGGGAGGGAATTCCACAGCCGAGGTGCAGTCACCGAGAACGCCCTCTCCATAGTGGCCCCCCGAGCCACATGGGGGACCTCAAGGAGGGCGCTCCCGGCCGACCGCAGGGGTAGCTCCAGAGCATGGAGAGTAAGGCAATCGTGTGGGTCAGTTGGGCCAAGGTCATATAGGGATTTATAGGTTAACATCAATACCTTGAATCAGGCCCAGAGGACTGTAGGCAGCCAGTGCAGAGCCCGGAGCACTGGTGTAATGTGCTCACGGTGGCCCAACCATGTAAGGAGACGGACTGCCGCATTCTGCACTGACTGCAGTCTCCGGACCGTCACCATGGGTAGACAATAGTCCAATCTCAAGGTAATGAAAGTATGGATGATGGGGGCCAGGTCGCTATCCAAAACATACGACTGAAGCCAATGCACCAGATGTAATTGGCGAAACACACTCCTCACCACTGACCCCACCTGGAGATCCATGCGGAGCTACGGGTCAAGGAGCACAGCCAGACTGAGAACCTGGGGAACCAGCTGAGGGCGAACCCCGTCAATGACTGGGACCGTCACATCCACCGCCTTACCCAGCAACATCACCTCTGTCTTATTGGGATTCAGCTTCAGTCGGCTTGCCCTCAACCAGTCCCCCACAGCCACCAGACACCAGGTAAGCACTGAGACGCTGGGTCAGATGAAACCGATTCAGCTGGACTTTCATCCTGGGTATGGTACAGACAGTTTGTGGCCTTGGTTTATGACCTGCACATGGAGATTGACTAGGGGAATTTTATCCTGTTGATCCTGTTAGATCTTTTAGCGGTCTTTGATACAGTTGATCATGAGGTGTTGTTGATACGACTGCGGGACCTGGCATGGGTGCACAAGACCACTGTTGAGTGGTTCCACTTCTTTCTGTTGGGGAGGTCCCTGAGAGTGGTGATGGGCAATTACTCGTCATCCTCTTGGGAACTCTGCTGTGGGGTCTCACAGGGTTTTATTCTGTCTCCCCTCTTGTTCAACTGCACGTGTATATGAGACCGCTGGGCAAAGAGATTCAGAGGCTTGGGGTGAAGTGCCATCAGTATGCTGATGACACTAAGCTCTACCTCTCCTTTTCATCAGACCCAGACACTTCAGTCTCAGTGCTTACCCAATGCCTGGCTGCTGTCAGGCTCTGGATGAGGATAAGCCAATTGAGGTTGAATCCAGACAAGATTGAGATGATGATGGTTGACTGGCCTTGTGACCTGGAGGGGGTTGGGACTCCTGTTATTGACGAAGCCCTGCCCCCTCTGGTCGATCAGGTTCACAGCCTTGGAGTACTTCTGGACCCCTTGCTGCACCTGCATTGTCAGCTTGCTGCAGTGGCCAGGAGAGCTTTTCACCAACTCCATTGGTGATGAGGCTGCAACCTTTTCTTTCTGATTCGGATCTGGCCACCGTCATCCATGCTTTCATCAATTTGACGGTAGATTACTGCAATGCACTCTATTTGGGGGTTGCCCTTGATGACTGTTCAGAAGCTGCATCTGGTGCAGAATGTGGTGGTTAGCCTTCTTTCGGAGATGAGTTGCCAGGAGCACATTACACCGGTGCTCAGAAAACCAAAAGGTGCTGGTTTTCACCTTTCGAAGCCCTAAACAGTCTGGGCCCCATATACTTGTCCTTCCATGTCCCTGCAATTGTCTGAGAGTGCTTCCATGCAGGTACCATCTTTTAGCCTTGTTCATACGACAAGCACTTGCAGGGGGGGCATTCTTCGTTGCTGCCCCAGAGTTTTGGAACTCCCTTCCCCTGGAGGTTCATTTGAGTTTGAGTCTGAGTGTCTTCTGGAGGCAGTGTAAGACGTTTTAATGTGAAAAGGCATTTGGCGGGCAGAAATAGGAGATTGGGTGGAGTTTGGTGGGTGGTTTGGGGGTAGAGGTGTGAAAGGGGGTTGGGTGGGGAAGTGGTTTTGGGTGGGTTTTGTGGGGGGTTTAAGAGTTAAAAAGAGTAGGGAGAGGGTTGGTGAATGGCGTTTAGAGTTTTGGAGGGTGGGGTTTTAAATGATACGTTTTCTGTTTATCTTATTTTGTAAGCCGCCTTGAGCCTCTGAGGGAAGGGGGGAATAAAAATAAAAATAAATACAAATAAATGTTTCACTCCACTGTGCAGCTAGTATGTGTACCTTGCACTCATGCTGCTCCTTCCCCTGAGGTGAACACCACTCCCTCCAAGAGCGATGGGGGAGGGGGGTGTCTGCAGGAGGTTCTAGGGTTGTGACCAAGGGAGGAGTTAGGGTATGCCCCCTCTTTAAAACTTTGATGGCTGTGTCCATGCTGCAGCATAAACCAATACTAAAATACATCTACCTGTATTTGCAATAGGGTTGTGTGTATGTAAACCCCCTACCCCCCTCCCTCATAGGAACCAGTCAGATCAGTCAGAAGAGAGTGCTGCTATGCTAACATAGCAAAGAGAGAGGGGTAGTTGTGATGACTGTCTGAGGGGAGGCTGAGGAACTGGCTGTGCTAAACCAGAGCAGAGTTGAAACTACGGGCTGCACCAGGATAGCTGAAAACCCTCAAGGGGGAAAGCTACTGGGTAAAGAAAGACTAAAGAGCTGAAGTGCTCCTAGGCTGCCTCAATAGGTATAAACAGAAGGATTTCAGTGCCGGTTCTGCTCACCACCTCACCCCCAGGTGGCCTGTCCATCTAAAGGTGGACCACCAGATGGTGAAATGGAGCAGAATAGAAACAGTTGCTGCCCACTCTGGACCAGCTCCACTTGTAGTGCTCTGGAACTTCCAGGAGCACTGCCAGAGAAGCAGGCCGGCCAAACCTAGGGCACCAGAGCTGCGGTCCATCTGCTCAGTGGATGACTGCTGCAGCTCCACTCTAAGCCAGGGGTTGCCTTGGGCAACACCATAGAGGTGCAGGTGACTTAGAGTGTTGGGTGTTGCCCTGGGCCCACAACTCTATGGTGTGTGGGAGGGGGCACCGCACAGACAGATGGTGCGCCACAGCAGCTGTTGGGTCTGTTTAAAATGGATCCAGTGGGGCTGGATGTGGGTGGACCAGGGGTGCACCATTGAAACAGCTCCAGGTGTGGCCAGTCCCATGTCCATCTGAAGACACCCAATGTGTCTGAAAAGGCTAGAGAGGAATGTTCTGGAAGCACGGTCCGTCCGTCCTTTCTTCCTCCCCCCTCCCCCCACCCGCCCCCAGCAGGTAAGTGGATGTGGTGGTGATTTCCCAGGTTACTGCAGTGAAGAGACATGCCTGGAGAGAGTGCCTGGGGTAGGGTTACCCACAAAGCAAGCAGGGAAGAAAACCTAGTAGGGCCCTCTGAAAGGGTGAGGCTGAGTTCCCAGGAAGGAGGCTAATCTTGTAGTCAACCAAAGGTGAGTAGTACTGAGATATGCCTGAGAGCCTGCTGCGAGAGGAGGTGAGCCCAAAAGACTGTGAACTGGTCCAGTGTTGAACTCTGGT
Organism: Sphenodon punctatus; assembly: GCA_003113815.1. NCBI lineage: Eukaryota > Metazoa > Chordata > Lepidosauria > Sphenodontia > Sphenodontidae > Sphenodon > Sphenodon punctatus. The sequence continues at coordinate 10,530,086 of QEPC01001533.1, forward strand.
AACGTCTTGCTCTTGCCCTCTATACCTTTGTCTGGACATCACCTTATCACTGCTTTTCCCTCTTCCGCAGGGACCCCACTGAGAATAATATTAAAAAAGCTGGCCTTGGGCACCCTTATTACCAGGGCCAGCCTTAACACAGGGTGATCCGAGGTGACTGCCCTGGACCCTGCTCTTTTCTCTACTTCTGGAGGCCCCATATTGTCCCACATTTTCTCCAGGGCACAGTGTGGGGCCCTCACTCCCACGCAGTGGATCCCCAAACACAACTGCTTATAGTGCTTCCAGTGGCAGCTGGTGGGGCATGGAGTGGGGCAGTGTTGGGTGGGGCCAGGCCAACAGTAGGCAGCAGGGCTAGAATTTGTAAATTAATATGGAATTTTACAGCCTCAGTTCCCCTCCTGCTCTGCCCCATTTAATCTAGAGAGCATGTTTCTTCGGGATGGTGCCCAGCACATTGCCTCTTAAAACTTTTTCCTTGCTTGCTCCTAGCCCAGTCCCCCTCACACACACACTGACTCCCTACCCCCAGTGGTCCCCAGGCACAGAGCACAGTGCTTACTCCTTCTCTACACGCACTGGCCACAACTAGCAGGGGCATAGCTACCATTGGACAAACACGGACATTTGTCCCAGGGCCCATACTGGCTGGGGGCCCAATATCCAAGGTAGCTAAGCTACCCTTCCCCCTCTTTCTTTTAAATTGCCACTTCAGCTGGTTGGGGGCCCTTCCAGATGCTGCGTGGGCCCCTTCCCCCTCCCCGCCCATATTGCAACTGTGGGCAGGGAGGGGCCCCATGCAGCAGTCTGTCTCAGATCAGGTCACACTCACAAGCCTCGCGGCTTGGCTCACACCCCACCCCACCCGGTGCCGCATCATGGAGGAGGAGTCCTCCCCACCAGGCCAGATCTGGTCCGGGCAGGGCTGACTCTAGGGAGACCAGCCCGAGCAGGAAGGTGCCCAGCAGCAGCTCCTCTCAGTAACTGAGTAGAACTACCGTCAGACACCTTCCCGCTCTGGCACTCCCCACATTGAGCCGGCCCAGCCTGCCCCGGCCTGCCTGACCAGCCTCCGACCTCCAGGGCTAGTCAAGTGGACCGGGGCAGCAATGGTTCTGCTTCTGCTGGCTGCGCTTGGCCCCAGCATGCGGGAAGCGAGCCACAAGGGACAGAGTGCACCATGGGACCAGCTCGCCGCCAGCCCAGAAGACAGATGGGCCCAGCAGCAGGCCACCAGCAGCACGCCACAGACTCTGCAGAGAGCGAATAAGTCCCAAGCATCAGCAGCCCAACGCCCCTAGGATGGCCGAACTGAGAGGCGCTCCTAGGCTGGCCGGCAGCTTCACCACCAGCAGGAAAGAAGAGGCAAGGGGGTCCATGGACATTTCTTGTCCCTGGGCCCAACCCAAACTAGCTACACCCCTGATAACCAGTCTTGTGAGCTGGGGTTTGGGTTCATGCGCAGTAGACGCAAGCTGATGTCCTGCGCCTGACCTCGCAGCACCGTCATGTTTTTGCTTTCTGCACATGCGCAGAGTGGTGCTAGTAGGTCAGGTGCAAGGCATTAGCCTGCATCTACTGCACATGCACCCAAACTCTGACTGGGAAGCCAATCCAATCAGTCTTTGGCTGCTTTTACATGAGCGGGTCGCCGTGGCGCAACCCACTCACATGATATTTCAAAATTCCGTAAAGCGGAATTAGACAAGATGGAAGTCCGGGATCATGAGTGTTATAGGCAGTCACGCATTGTTTTCAGACCGCAAATGAAATACCTCACAATCAAGGTATTTAATTCATGGTCTATAAACAATGCACGACCACCTTCAACGCGCATGATCCCGGACTTCCATCTCATCTAATCCATCTTGCAGGATTTTGAAATATCATGCGAGTGGGTCACACCACGGCGACCTGCTCGTGTAAAAGCACCGTTTATTAGCTACTTGTCTTTTAAAAATTTGTTACATTATAAACAATTTTTAAAAATACCATTAAAAGTACAAATACAAAAAATAGACAATCAAATTCAGAACACACATCATTAACATAATCTGTCCATGGAGAATAGACTTCTGTATTTAGTAAGTAATGGCTGCGAAGCAGAAGCCATGGCAGCACTGCGGCGGCAGGGACTGATTCTCCAGGGGGCAGACTGAGCCTCAGGAGTCCTGGGAGGGGGTGGTCATCCACCTATTCCTGCATAGAAACACACACACCCTGGGTGCTTCACAGAGGATGCTGCCAAGGGGAAGGGGCTACCAGGGGCCCCACATTTTATCTTTGCCCTGGGCCCCACAAATTCGAAGGCCGACCCTGCTTATTACAGTGTGTAGGGGAAACTGTTGTGTGGGTTGAGGGCGACTGCTTAGTTTTATTTTGTTTAAAAGTTATTGTACATATTGCATGTTGTATATATTGCTATTGCTTGGAAACAATAAGTGTTTGGGGTTTTCCCCCTAAGATTTATTGTAATTAGGGATGGGCGAACAGATCGCGGTTCGGGTTCGGCAGTGCGGTTCAGCTGCGTTCGGTTCGGCTGCGTTTGGTTCGTCTGTTCGGTTCGGCTGCATTCGGTTTGGCCGTTCGGCTAGTTCGCCGAGTTCGGGTTTGGCTGTTCAGTTTGGTCGTCTGAACAGGCCGTTCGGTTAGGCCGTTCGGCTGTTCGGTTCGGCCGTTCGGGAAATGTTGTTATGGGTGGTTTTTTTGTTTTTTATATGGTTTTTTTGGTTTTTTATTGGGTTTTATATGGTTTTCTTTTGTTTTTTATTTGGGTTTTTTGTTTTTATATGGGGTTTTTTACTTTTTTTTTTAATCTAATATTATATCTATCTATCTACACTAAATCTAACTGCTATTAACTATTCTAAATGCTATGAACTAAATGGATTATCTAATAAGTACACAGGCCTACTCCTACAAACACTAAAAC
>QEPC01001533.1:10534380-10547296 GCA_003113815.1 Sphenodon punctatus
CGGCCGCTGGTGCTGGGGGGTGGGCTCGCCTCTGAGTCTTTTTTTAAACAAAAATCCAGGCTGGGCAGGGTGGGTGGGGGGTGTCCCCCCTTCCACCCGCGCAGCCTGGACTCGGGGAGGGTTTGTTTTTTTAAACTTTTTTGGTGGGGCTTTAAGTTTTTACATTGCAGCCATTTTTAAATGGCTGCAATGTAAAAAAATCCGGTACCCGGAATCCGGTACCTGGACTGGATTTACCGGGTCGAATCCGATAATGCCGGTACGCCCGGTACCGGCATTATCGGATACCGGATTTACCGGTTTTCCCGCCCCTAATGATTCCTGCCAACTAGTGCTGAACCACAAAAATAATCCCATTTGTTACTTAGGATCCCATGCACGCTGGGGGAATCACAATACAAGTGACATAAGTAGAGCTGAAATTAATATCTACGGTAACTGTCATTTGGTGAAACTGACTCAAAGCACAAACACCGAGCCACACAGGCAGCACTTAAGAAGACTCTAACAAGCAGCTATTTAAGTGAGCAAAACTCTTTTCTGTAACTGATGGTCAAAGGTTCGTGTCCCTTTCAGGTAAGTGCACATCATATACTTATGTGTGATTGCTTCCATTTAAAATTTGCTTTTTTACAAAATGAGAATACACCCCCACCCCCACACATATACATATCACAGTATCTATCACGTTAGAAAGAAGCTCTGTCATTGTTCTACAAAGGGTGTTTTTAGACAAACGCCGCCCCACCTATCACCCACCTATCATGCATGTTGCATGGCCCACACTGGTGCCCTATGAAGCCCTGCAACACGCATGATAGGTGAATAATGAGTGGGGAGGTGCTTGTCTAAAAGCACTCAAAGATGACTTGCATATGGAAGAATGCATCCATAGCTCATCACAGAATCTTGTTTTGAACCTCTGACCTATTACAGTTCACAGACCTACTGCCAAAGCTACAGGAGGAAGGGCTGGATACTGCTTTTAATTCAGCCACAAAGAAAAGGAGACTGCATACTCTGTCTCCCTTATCTCCCACCAAAACACACTTTTTTAATCCCTAAAAAAAGTATTGAAAAAAGTGTGCAAATGTTTTTGGAAGATCTCATAAAGCTTGATTATAGCCAGATTTATAGCAGAAAGGTGTACATAACTAGGTGGTCCCTGTACAGATGGAATTTGTAGTGAACATTTAATAAGTGACTTACTTATAATACAGAGCAGTTAAAGTCTAGGGCATCTGCATGCAATATTATTTAAGCCTGCAGAAAGGTGATCTTATCAGGAAGGCCATCCTAATTTGGCACAGTTTTCTTTTCTAGTTGAATGTGAAGGCAAGCATTAAGCAATATCTGTCTGGGATTTAATGTTAACGGTTTAAGCACCATAGTTATTTTGAAGGGCAATCTGAAATATTTATAATGTTTTCTGTTGTACCTTTTCTCCATCCTGTAGAGAGAGCTACTGCCCTGTTTAATTAGACTATAATTATTACACTACTTACTCCAGTATAGCCCCATTGAAGTAAATGGAAGAACTTGGGAGTAAGTGATTTGAGAATTGTGGCCTTAGCACATAAGCTCTTCTCTGTAACTGAAGGTCAAAGATTCATGTCCCTTTCAGGTAAGTGGACATTATATAGATGTGTGATTGCTTCAATTTATAATTTGTTTTTGTACAAAATAAGAATACCCCTGCCACTCCCCACACACACCACAGAATCTACCACATTAGGAAGAAGCTCTATGTTGTTCTACAAAGGGTGTTTTTAGACAAGCGCTTAATTATCCACCCATCACCCACCCATCATGCACGTGGTCTGATTAAAACAGTTCCCTGATCAAAACTAATCAAGACCCTGTGTCCTTGTACCTGACTGATCTCATCTTACTATTAAAGGAATGCTTATTGTGAATCTAGTATAAGTTTTGGTCTCTCTTTGCCTCTTGATCAACTGACAGCAATGCAAGAGCGCAATTAACCTCTTCCACTTGGTCCACTGAATATCAGAAAGACCAACTACCAGAAATGCTGCACGGAATTTGTCAAAATACCCCCTGCTCAGTTTTTGAGGTCCCCATCTTTGCTGTCTGGAAAACTACAACAGATGTCAAATGGGGGGGGGGAGGGGTAATGAGGTTTTTAAACTGTTGAATGTTGAATATTGTAAATTTTATTCTGGTTTTAAATAGTTTTATTTTTGTATGGAAGCCGCCCCGAGATGCCGTAGGCATAAGGGGGTGGCATATAAATGCGACTAAATAAATAAATAAATAAATAAAACTGCTTCTGTTGGCAGGTCAAAAACCTGATCAGGCTAAGGGAGATGGGGGAGATCTGGCAACTAGTGAAATTTTGACATGAAAACTTCTCTCCAACAGAAGTTGGTCCAATAAAAGACATCTGAACTACTGTGTCTCCATCTCTTACCTTTTGGGCCAACATGGTAATAACATCCTTTCCTAGACTAAAATTAAATGGCACGTTTAAGTACTCTTTGGCATTGTTGTGACAAACCATCTTTGGTATTTCATTCAATCAAAGTTCAGCCTTAGGCATAATTCTCAAAGAGAAGCTTAAAACCAAATATGCATATGCCAAGTCCTTGTGGGAGTTCAGATCAACTTATGTAACATTTCTCTTGCAAGTATGCAGCAGTTCAAGAAGTATGCAGGCAGCATCTACATACACTTGTAATAAATGTGTTGTCACCATAAGTTCGCCATACCATTTGCAACCTGACATGCTGAGCCCTACAGCTAATAATTGAGTGCAATCTGGAAACTGTTTGATTTTGCCTAACAAAACAAAACAAAAAGTCAATCTGGATTCAACAATATCCTGCTATATAACTAGGTAATGGACAGCATGTAATTCTGATGCCACTTTACTAACACAGATTCAAAGTTGGTTCTAAGTCCTAAAATCAAGACACAGATAGACTGACAAAAAATAAGTAACAAAGGTAGAAATAAAGCTGTAGATCTCATTAAACCAAGTTTTACTCGGGTATGGGAGGTACAGTTTCTGTTGCAGATGTTGTGCATACAGAGGGAAAAGAAAATCTTTCAGATATTCACCTAAGATGGCATTTACAGGTTTTTCTTTACAGAGTCAGGCTTGAAAACAAAGCTGAACAAGTCTGTTGCATGGAAAAGTGGGTTTCTCTTCTCTTGGGTAAGAATTGCTTATGTATTGTGGCTGGAAAGCTGAACAGAAGATCAACCCTATGTTGGCTAATAATAATTTTATTTTGTCTGAAGCCAATAGACATAAAATAAAGAAACAAAGTTACATAACACAAAAGCAAGCAGCCTAAACATAAAAAACAAGAAAAGGGGTAAAACCCCATATGTTCAGAAACATTAACAAACACATGTAGCAATATAAGAATAAACACTTACAGTAAAACAAACAAGTCAAAAATATATTCGCAGTGCCACAACATTTAGCCTCTAAAGCATGGAAAAACCGGGATTGCAAAAAAAGTGTACGAAGGTTTATGTTGGCTAATGGATACTAGGGGTGGTAAGTTCGGTACATCTGGTATCCGATACTGCCAGTATTTTGCTGTACCGGCAGTATCGGATTACTCTGGTATTTGGGGGTACCAGTACCGGTTCCCCGTGCTGGATTTTTTTACATTGCTTCCCCGGAAGGCCTAGAAAGCGCTGAAGCCGCCGGACCGCCGTGCTGCCGCTGAAGTCGCCGCCGCCCGGAGCGCCAAAGGTAGGCGATCCCTGGGTGGGGAGGTAGGGTGATCCCTGGGGAGGGGTGTGTGTTAAACCATCCCCCACCCGAGGGATCACCCTAGTACCTGCTAGTGCGGGCTCCGGGTCACCGGTGGCAGACCGGAGCCCGAACTAGTAGGGACTTAGGGTAAAAAAATAAAATAAAAAAAATCCAGGCTGGGCAGGGTGGGTGGGGAGTGCCCCCCCTTCCACCCGCACAGCCTGGGAGGGGGGAGATATTGGTTTTTTTCCCCATTGATTTCAATGGGGACAGTTCCCCATTGAAATCAATGGGGAAAATCCGGTACCGGTAAACCGGTTTTAATCTGGTAAACCGTCTTTTTGTAAACCGGTAACCGGTTTTTTGCCAGATGTCCCACCCCTAACTGGATACACATCTCCCAGGATAGTCCTTGTTTGCATTAAACATACTGCTTTATAAAAGGGGATAAATAGAAACTGAAATTCTCTGCATCTCCAGAACTTTCAGAAGTGAAGGAGCAGTGGCAGCAGCAGCACCAACCGAACCCAAGCTTCTTGTTGGGGTTGGTGTAACTCAACCCCGAACTTGAAGGGTGACATCTGTTAATGAAGTAGGAAAGGTCGGTCTCAGAGCTTGTTAATTTCCTTGGCTCCTCTTGTCAGACTGTCATCAAGGATGCCAGAGGTAGCATGATGTAGATATCTGTCTGCTAGGAAATGAACTGAGTGTACCAACTAAATTCACGTAGGCCATAGACCAGCTATTGGATACAGCAGTAATGGATTTTGGTTCCCAATGACCTGGACTACATTTCAGCTGGAGAAAGGCTTCGTATCCCATTACTAATCCCCTATGTCATCCAGTCCCCAACACCTCCTGAATTTTATGTGGTGGGGATGTTAATAGGAACATATAAACAACATGTCTTTTTAGTAAGGCAGTTCAATTGCTGCCTTTCCTAGGATTTCCCTGACTGACCAAAGAACTCCTGAGAAGGCCAAGACTTATTCTATCTATCTCTAGGAATTTCTGCCCTTCTGTGCTCAAACAAATGCCCAGGAAATCTTGGCTGGTGACTTTGATACGATGGGCTCTTTCCAGAGAGTTTAAAACTTGTGTTGTTTGCCTGGCAAAGGATGAGATATTGAAGAATGCCCTAAAGTATTCAGACCATGAAAATTCTGTCATCACCTTGTCTCAACTGGCGAGTCCCATTACGGTCCGTTAAAGCTTCCAGACCATTCAGACTTGATTATCTTGTCATTACAGTATTAGCTGTCCCCATGACACTGAATGGTAGTACATCTTCATCCAGAGCTTATTCGTTGACCAGAACAAATGCACGTGTTTTGTGTTGGTGAGTAGATTTTGTCGGGTAATGCTGTGTGTGAATTTTGCCTACTCAAAATAAGATAAATAGTTTGGTCTAATATTTAAATTCTATCCAGGAATAGAGTCTGGAAATTCAGAAAGAAGACATACAACCTTTATTGCTTTTATTAAAGAGTGTATAATCTAGTGATTACAGGCAACGATTGGGCTCGTTGAGATTTCTGGGTTCCATCTCAGGCACTAATTTGCTTGCTATATGACCTTTGCTGAGTAATCTACTTTCACTGTCTCTCTTCACCTCCAAAATTAGTATCATATTTATCAGCATGAACCAGACAGGCAGGCCTGGAGGCATCGTTAATGCACACTCTCTGAGAAGGGCTCAGCAGAAGCACAAAATACAATATTTTACTACTTCATTACAAACTATACTCATTGACTTTAGACTGATCCTTGGAGGACAAATTTTCTTTTGCATGCTAGAAAGCGAATGTTTGAGTATATTGCTTTTGTGTCTTCATGCTACCCTTCTCCAAGGGGCTGGAAGGTGTCTCCATATGGAGAGTGTCAGCTGGCTCTCAAATAATAATCTAAACTATTATTTGAACAGGTTTAAAAATTATCAGTTTGATTTCCTGACATATTGTTGCTTGAAGAAGTTCTTTGAACACATTCTCTGAGGATCCTTCTCAAATAAACCATTCAGAACCACAAAATGTAAACTTAAGTGCCACTTCAAGATGGGAATTGTGACATCATATAGAGGGATGTTTATAGTGTATTGTTAATCCTGCTCCTTAAGTGAGAAGTGAAGATCTATCCTAAAACAAAACAATTTAAAATGTGTAGTAGTAAAAATACTTTAAAATTCTGTGTTGCCTTCCTCTGGATACTCTCAGCACCTTCCTGACTTAAATGTAGCTTCATCCACGCTCTGTGAAGTGTCTAGCAATATTATCCCCATTTTACAGATTGGGAAATAGAGGCACAAAAACATCAAGAGCATATTTTTTACAAAAGTAGTCACTGGGTTTGGTTCCTGGCTCAGTTTCCAAGCTGTCACCATGGGTAGCCCCATGTAGAGCACGTTACAATAGTCCAATCTAGAGGTGATAAAAGCATGGATGATGGTGACCAGGTCAGAGCCTGAAACAAGCGGCCGAATGTAATTGCACCAGGTGTTAATTGGCAAAAGGCACTCCTCACCACAGCCACCACCTGGACATCCAGGAGGAGCTGTGTGTCGAGGAGCACCCCCAGACTCCGTGCCTGGGATACCACTGGAGGGAAGACCCCCGCCAATAATGGGAGCCACCATCTCCAGTGCCTTACCCAACAACATCACCTCCGTCTTGTCGGGATTCAGCTTCAGTTGGTTTGTCTTCATTCAGTACATTCTGATCTGGACGACTTTCCCATCGATGGCCTCGTCGAGCTGTGGAACGTCTTGCTGTCGGAGGCCATTGATCAGATAGCTCCGAGGTGTCTGCTTCCCAGGTGACAGCACCGCAGGCCTCCCTGGTTTTCGGAGGGGCTGTTGGAGCGACGGTGGCATCGTTCACATGCTGAAGCCGACAGGTTGCAGCATAGAGCGAATTTACGAGCCTATGCCGTTGTTATGCAGACAGCAGAGAAAGAGTTCTTTGCTGCCCTTATAGCATCCACTAAATCCCATCCAGCAGAGCAGTTCTGGGTGGTATGGGGGCTGGTCAGTCTGGCCTCCCTCCACCTTGGAATGGAGTCATCTAGTACCTGCTGTGAACTGTTTGTGGATTATTCTGCTGATAAATATCACTCCGATTCACCATGGTTTTGACGCTGCACTTTCTGTAGTAGGGCGATTGGAGGTTATGGAAGTCCTGCCTTGTCTTTGTTTGTGGGATCAGTTTCAGTTGGTGATCCCTGCCGATGCGGAGGATGTTCTTGGGACTGTCAGGGCTACCTGTTGTGAACTGGACCCATGTCTGTCCTGGCTGTTTAAGGTCTGCCAGGAGACTCTGGGGCTGTTGCTGGTGGGGGTGGTCAATTCCTCCCTTAGGGAGGGCAGGGTTCCAGGCTGCCTTAAAGAGACGGTGGTGCGGCCCCTGCTCAAGAAGCCATTGCTTGATGTTGACTCCCCGGCCAGTTATCGGCCGGTCTCTAACTTTCCCTAAGGAAGGTTTTTGAGCGGGTGGTGGCCACAGGAGCATCTGGATGCAGGAGCATCTGGATCATGTCAGTTTTCTTGATCCCTCACAGTTGGGGTTTTGCCCAGGATATGGCACCGAGACTGCGCTTGTGGCGTTGGTGGATGATCTTCGCTAAGCATAAGATCAGGGCCGCTTGGCCCTGTTGATTCTATTAGATTAGCCAGCGGCGTTTGATACCGTTGATCATGAGATGTTGGTGACGCACCTGCGGGACTGTACAGGGGTGGGCGGTACAGTTCTTGACTGGTTCCGCTCCTTCCTGGCTGGAAGAACTCAGCATGTGGTACTCGGTGATTATTTTTCATCACACCGAGACCTCTCGCGTGGAGTTCTGCAGGGTTCTGTTTTGTCCCCTCTCCTGTTCAACATGTATATGCAACCCAGGGCCCCGAGCCAAACGCGGGTCTGCGATTCGCAGATTTCCTGCGGAATTCCCCTCCCCCCGCGGAATCTCCTGCCCCGCTTACCCCAGCGCAGAATTTCTAGCCTGCGCTGCGGGGACGTGGGGCAGGAGATTCTACGGGGGAAGGGGAATGAACAAACCCGCGGGGCTTCCCCTCCCCAGCCTCCCCAGTTGCCAGGGCTTGCCTCCCCTCCCCCCCCCGTTTAGATAATTAATTAACTTACCAGTGATGGCAGCAACAGCTGCTCCGTCCAGCCCGCTTGTACTTCCTGGCCCCTCCTGATGGGGTCTCTCAGGGCGACGCAGCCGGATGACATCATCCGGCTGCGTCGCCCTGAGAGACCCCGTCGGGAGGGGCCAGGAAGTACGAGCGCGCTGGACGGAGCAGCTACTGCTGCTATCTCTGGTAAGGCAATTCCTTTTCTAAAAGGGAGGGGGGAGTCAAGCAAGCCCCGGCAGCTGGGGAGGGGAAACCCCGGCAGCTGGGAAGCCCTGAGGGTTTGACCAGCGCGGGGGGAGGGGGGAGGAGGCAAGCCAAGCCCCCCCCCACATGGTAAATCGCGTCGAGGCGCAGAATTGGGCCCTGACTCCCACGGAATTTTTTTTTAAATTCCGCGGAAGAATCGGGGCCCTGATGCAACCGCTTGACGAGGAGGTCGGGAGGTTTGGTGTGCAGTGTCATCAATATGCTGATGACACCCAGCTTTACCTCTCCTTTTCATCAAACCCAGACCGGGCAGTCTCGGTGTTTAACGGGTGCCTTGCAGCTGTGGGGGGATTGGATGAGGGTAAACCGACTAAGGTTGAATCCCGACAAGACAGAGGTGATGTTGGTGGGTAAGTTGGCAGGGGTAACAGCCCCCATCATCGATGGGGTCTGCCCTCTGCTGGTTCCCCGGGTGCGGAGTCAGTGGGGGTGCTCTTTGACTTGCAACTCAACTTGGCTGCTCAGGTGGAGGTTGTGGCAAGGAGTGCCTTCTGCCAATTACAGCTGGTGCGTCGGCTTGGGCCGTACATTTCAGACTCTGACCTGGCCACCCTCATTCATGCCTTCATCACCACTAGACTTGACTACTGTAACGCACCTCTGTGTAGGGCTACCTTTGGTGATGGTATGGAGACTGCATCTGGTGCAGAACGCGGTAGCCCGTCTCCTGGTGGGATTGGGCCACCACCAACATATTACACCAGTTCTTCGCTTTCTGCACTGGCTACCTGTAGTCTTCCAGGCCCGATTCAAGGTGTTGGTGCTTACCTATAAAGCCCTAAACAGCTTCGGACCAACCTATTTGCAGGACCGCCTCACCCCCCAGGCTCTGGATCGGCCCCTGCGGTCATCTGAGGGTGCTCTCCTGGAGGTCCCCCGAGTCTGCCAGGGGGCCCACAATGGGATGGGCCTTCGTGGTGGCCGCTCCTCGGCCTGTTTGACCTTGGATCTCCCCTTGTTTCGACATTGTTGCAAGACATGGCTGTTCCGTCTGGCTTTGGGGTGGGGGGGATCGGTAGGGGGGGAATGGGGTTGGGGGGGGTGGTTAGGGATTTTTTTATCCTTCCCTTTGTTGTGTATTTTACAGTTGTTTTAATGTTTTTGATATCTGATGTTGCACACCGCCCAGAGCTGCCTGTGGCAGGATGGGCGGGTTAAAAATATCTGAAAGAAAGAGAGAGAAAGAAATCTGCCCGCCATTGTGCATCCACCCCAAAAGAAATCTGCCTGCCATTGTGCATCCACCCCAAAAACAACAGTTTGGTTTCTTTTTAAATGTTTGTATGCAGGATTGTGCAGGGTGTAAGCTAAGCATCCTGGTCTGAAAGCAACACTTTCTTGTTCGAAATATTACTGTCTCTTTGCAGCCTGAAAAAAGACGGTCCATGCCTCCAAAACTGCCAGCCTCTCCTGGAGAGGAATAAAGGCCTTTTAATAATGCCTCATGAATAACCATGATTCTAACAGACAACTAAAACAGAAATGACGACAAAAAAATTTCAACCACATTTTTTATTCTTCTGGTTTTAACTGTTTCTTGTTCCTCTTATCCATTTCAGCACCTCCACTCATGCATGGACAAATGCAAGAAACACAAGATGCATTCACTTCTACAGGAGTCCCCAAATTCAGGTGTTCAAAAGCCTTTAAAAAGTCCTCATTTACCTGTTAAAGTAAACATACATTATTAACGTGCTCTCTCCTTTTCTCTTTACCCCACCCAAATATCCCAACCCGCACTTACCACTGAGTCTTCTGCTGGAGCTGGAGTGCTGGGTCTGAAGACTGATAGACTGATACACAGGTTCCTTGGCAGACTGCTGTGCTGAGTGCTTTTCATCAGGGTCGTTGCAATTTTCCTTCCTAATTGGGGTGGACTTCTAATGTTCAGGGGAGTTCTGGGCTTAAGCCAAGTCACAGAGGTTGCACCACCAAGGTAAGGCATTGGGGTTTTACTTTGCTGTACGTGGCTCAGCAATGCCAACTGCTACCGGTGGTGGAGTATTAAGTTCCAAAGGCCGCATGGGTAATGTCACTGAGGGAAGTCATTTTGTGTAGGGGGGTAACGAAAGCCTCTCTCTCTCTGAGAACATTCCTGGTGGTCAGGAATTTAAAACCTCACAAAATGGCCCTCTTTTCATAGACAACAATTCAATGGATGGTACTATCGTGCACCCAATGAGGAGACTCTACCACAGGCCCCACACCCCGAAACCCTTTCAGATTGATTCATGGCAATCTGGTGAGTTCCTAGACAGGTCACATGAACCCCTTTTCTGCACGTCACCCTACCACCCCATTGGTTCAATCACCCCTCTTTAGTGGAGTAAAACCCAGTCCTATTGATTCAGGGCAGTGGGAGGAGTGCTTAGACAGGTCACATGACTCCCCTTTCCACCATGTCATGCTAACAAACCACTTCTCCTGAACCAGAGGGCTGAACGTGACAAAACCTTCATTCATTGGTCAAACGCAGTAAGGTGAGTTATTATTTTATTTATTTATTCCATTTATACCCCACCCCTCCTGAACACAGCTTGGGGCGGCTTCCAATAATAAAACACAACAATATAAAACAATCTAAAACACATAAAATACCAAATCAAATATTAAATATTAACAACAGGGCCTGGGATATAAAGCCAAATAGGATAGGGGAGATAAAAATCAACTACTCGCCCAAAGGCCTGGGCGAACAGCCAGGTCTTACATCTTCGCCGAAATACCAACAGGCTTGGGGCCAGGCAAGCTTCCTCCGGTAGGGAGTTCCAAAGGCGCAGTTATTTCTTAATAGAATATTTCTGAAACTTGTAGAGGGCAACTGAACATTCTTAGTAAAGAGGATTTAGCATAATAAATCCATTGACTGGTGAACTGAACTAATAAACTAATTTACAGTGGAATAATTACTAATTTACAATGGCAATCCAGCAATGAATAAACAGTTTATAGTCAAATACAACTGTACAGTTTTTTTTAAAAAGGTTAATTTATTATTATTATTATTCACATTTTTATCCTGCACTAATGGGAGGTGCAGGACAAAAATAGGTTCATTTATTTATTACTCACATTTTACTTCAAGACCATCAAAATACACAATAAAACCAAACATTAAAATACTCAAATAAAACCACGTAAAACCACCTAGTCCACCACTCCCTTTACCCCTGCCTGCCAACAAAAAGGTCTTGCATTGACTCCTGAAGATAAGCAGGCTCACCGCTCGGGCTTAGATGAACCTCCAAGGGAAGGTAGTTCCATAATGGTGGGGCAATCACCAAGAAATGCCCTTGTTGTAGGGGTTTGGCAGGCAGATATATTCACAAGACGGCACTTCCAGCTGACAACAGAGGCCGCAACGGGACATGAGGGATGAAGTAGTCTTTTCAGATACCTCTCTGCGACAATGGGTATTTTTAAAACTTGTCGGTGCTGAGCACCAATATGCTTTGATCCTGCCCAGGATGAGAGCCCTCAATCTAGGCAGGAGTAGGTCTGACCACAGAACAAATGTGCCGGTGACTGGGGAGGGGGCGATGGGGGGATGTGTGGACATGGTCAGCATGGTCCATGCCCCCAGTGCTCAGTGCAGCCAGATCCCCTCCTGGATGCGTGGGTGTGCAGCTGTCACGCCCACCTGGAAAAGCTCCAGCCACAGGATGGAGCTAGGTAGAGCGGGCCATCAAACATGATGGCCCGTTCTACCACAGTCCAGGGTAGGCTTCCCTGGACCATGGCAGGGCTAACTTTGGGATGTGCGCTGGCAGGGAAGCCAGTGCACAACCAAGAGTTAATCCTGCCACGGTCCAGGGTAGATTTGTTCCCGCCTGCAGAAAACATCTGGTGGGCAGGAATAAATGTGACACCACCATGGGTGGCCATGCCGGGGTAAACGTGGCCACCCATGGTAGTGTCACTTCTGAAAACACCCAATATGTGGAGAAAATCAATATAGCTAAGGCAGAACCTTTTATTGGACTTATTCTGTTGGTCAAAGCATGCAATTTTTCTTTTCAGGCTACATAGAGCTTTTTCTCTGGATTATAATAATAGATAAACAGATAATTTAAGTAGAAACTGCTTAGAGTTTAATGGTTATAGTGTTAGTTGTGAATTAGACTTAATAAATTGCAGGAAATGATGGCGAAAGACTAGTTACTGAATGAGGCACACCCACAGGAAGAAGCTGAAAGGGTTGTGGGTAATATTGGCTCTGGCAATGCCAGGAAGCAGCATAGACCTTGCCTGCTAGAGGACGAAACTAGAAGATGTACACAACATTCCTCTTGTATTGGTGCGAATGGGCTTTGAAGAAACAAATTAAAAATGCTTGGCATGCCAGTATTTTTCTTTTTTTTTAAGCTGTGTATTGGAAGCTAAGCAAAGCATGTCTGAAACAGCTTGGAGTGTTACCACTTGACCTAATAAAAGAACTTTCCTTTTATAATTATTAATCATTTTAATAGTGATGACAAAGTTCAGACTCCTTATCCAGTTCCCCCTCACACATCTGTGATGGAGGTCCTTATTAATCTCATTTTACTGATCTGGAACTGACAGTGAGTGATTTGTTCATGGCAATGATGGGATTTGAACCTTGGCCTCCCAGATCCAAGTCCAACTCCTTATTCACTTGCTGGCACAAATGATATGAAAGCTGCTTTTTTCAAGTTTAAAATGTAAAGTTTTCTCATTTGGGATACAGACAGACTAGCCATAGCCAGATACTTTTTATATATATATATATATATATATATATATATATATATATATATATATATATATAA
>QEPC01001533.1:10549037-10559717 GCA_003113815.1 Sphenodon punctatus
GACGCAGCCGGATGACATCATCCGGCTGCGTCGCCCTGAGAGACCCCGTCGGGAGGGGCCAGGAAGTACGAGCGCGCTGGACGGAGCAGCTACTGCTGCTATCTCTGGTAAGGCAATTCCTTTTCTAAAAGGGAGGGGGGAGTCAAGCAAGCCCCGGCAGCTGGGGAGGGGAAACCCCGGCAGCTGGGAAGCCCTGAGGGTTTGACCAGCGCGGGGGGAGGGGGGAGGAGGCAAGCCAAGCCCCCCCCCACATGGTAAATCGCGTCGAGGCGCAGAATTGGGCCCTGACTCCCACGGAATTTTTTTTTAAATTCCGCGGAAGAATCGGGGCCCTGATGCAACCGCTTGACGAGGAGGTCGGGAGGTTTGGTGTGCAGTGTCATCAATATGCTGATGACACCCAGCTTTACCTCTCCTTTTCATCAAACCCAGACCGGGCAGTCTCGGTGTTTAACGGGTGCCTTGCAGCTGTGGGGGGATTGGATGAGGGTAAACCGACTAAGGTTGAATCCCGACAAGACAGAGGTGATGTTGGTGGGTAAGTTGGCAGGGGTAACAGCCCCCATCATCGATGGGGTCTGCCCTCTGCTGGTTCCCCGGGTGCGGAGTCAGTGGGGGTGCTCTTTGACTTGCAACTCAACTTGGCTGCTCAGGTGGAGGTTGTGGCAAGGAGTGCCTTCTGCCAATTACAGCTGGTGCGTCGGCTTGGGCCGTACATTTCAGACTCTGACCTGGCCACCCTCATTCATGCCTTCATCACCACTAGACTTGACTACTGTAACGCACCTCTGTGTAGGGCTACCTTTGGTGATGGTATGGAGACTGCATCTGGTGCAGAACGCGGTAGCCCGTCTCCTGGTGGGATTGGGCCACCACCAACATATTACACCAGTTCTTCGCTTTCTGCACTGGCTACCTGTAGTCTTCCAGGCCCGATTCAAGGTGTTGGTGCTTACCTATAAAGCCCTAAACAGCTTCGGACCAACCTATTTGCAGGACCGCCTCACCCCCCAGGCTCTGGATCGGCCCCTGCGGTCATCTGAGGGTGCTCTCCTGGAGGTCCCCCGAGTCTGCCAGGGGGCCCACAATGGGATGGGCCTTCGTGGTGGCCGCTCCTCGGCCTGTTTGACCTTGGATCTCCCCTTGTTTCGACATTGTTGCAAGCTGTCTCTTATACACATCTAGATGTGTATAAGAGACAGTCCCCACTCCCTGTGCCCGCCTTTCCCCACCCCCCAAATTATTTTAATATATTTCTTTTAGGCAGGTCGAGTGTGCAAATTTTTCCATCTTAATCTTCTTCGTTAACACTGTCCAACATTGGTCCCAGTCCTTATAAAATTTGTCCAGA
Source organism: Sphenodon punctatus (assembly GCA_003113815.1). Taxonomy (NCBI): domain Eukaryota; kingdom Metazoa; phylum Chordata; class Lepidosauria; order Sphenodontia; family Sphenodontidae; genus Sphenodon; species Sphenodon punctatus. The sequence continues at coordinate 10,550,389 of QEPC01001533.1, forward strand.
TTATCTTCTAGACTACCTAAAGAAACTGAGATAACTTCCACACTACACTTAGGTGGGTAATGAGTTGCCATACTATCCAACATCCCAGAAGTTGTGTAACATAGGATGACTGATGGACAGCTTGCCCTTTTTGAGCAGGAGTGAGTCTAGCCAGCCGACTGGAATATACGGTGGAGACCTCCTCCCTATATTCCGGTGGAGACCTCCTCGTCATTGGAGCCGACTGTGTCCTCCACAACATACGCGAGTCCGACGGGGCCGCTCTGGAGAACACCCCCTCACAGCGCCTGCCTGGCCCAGTACTGCTGTATGCTGACGTGCCCAACCCCTGCAAGTGCCACTATGCCAAGCGCATCAGGGCAGTGCTGGCTTGTTACCTTGAGCGCCTGGCCTGTCCCTGAGCCCCCTGTCGCCTGGACCCTCCCAATCAGACCTGCACCACGACCGCAGCCACACCAATGCTGCTGTTGCCCTGTACCTGCATGAAATAAAGCCCTCGGACAGATTTCGGTGTGTTACATACCATTTATTGTGCTCCCCCATTCCCGGCCCGTTCCCAGGTAAACCCGTGTGCCCGTCCCTCTTCCCACCCCCTCACTGGTGGCAGGTGCCCCCTTCCCCATGGTGCCCTTCCCCTTCCCCTGGTGTCCCTTGGCCAGCCCCTTCCCCTGCCAACCAGGATGGCTGAGGCTACAGACCCCCCCCTCGTCCGAGGTGGAGGAGGAGGTGCTGTCAGCCGGCAGGGCCGGGACACCTGCCCCTGCCCCCTGCCCACCGCTCCTGGGGGGCCCCTGCCCCTCCCCCCTGGTGCTGCCTGCGGCTGCATCGGGGCCTGGCAGCCCGGCGGCTGGTGTCTCTGCTGTGGGGGAACGGGTCCCCAGATCTGTGGTCCCTGATGCTGTTGGGGTGGCGGGGGTTGCGGCGCTTGCAGGGCCTGTGGTGCTGCCAGTGGGGATGGAGGGGGCACATGCCGGCATGGCACCCGGTGGGGCTGCTGCCATTATGAAGGCACTCAGGGCCCTAGCCTGCAGGAGGAGGGATGTGCCCTGCTCGAGCGAGCGGTCCAATTTCCTGCCAAAGTCTGTGGCCCAGCGGTCCTGCCGGTCCAAGTGGGCCTGGAGTGCCTCCAGTTGCCGGTTCATGTCCCACTTCATCAGCTGCCGCTCCTTCGTTATCTCTGCCACCAGTACCCAGTCCCTCCCCTCCACCTGTTGCAACGCCCTTGTCCCCTCCTCCAGCCGGTTTACAGCCACCAGCATCTCCTCCGTCTGCCGTGTGCTGGTTGCCACAAGCTCCTGGGCGAGGTCCTCCCTCTGCCTGCGTGCCCACGCTCAGTGCTCCCGCATCCTCTGGGCCGGCGGTACTGGCGGCCCCCGGCCACGGCCCTCTCGTGCTCGGTGTGGCTCTGTGGAGTGATATAGGGGTCAGATCGTGATGTGGGGTGCCATTCCCCAGCCCCCCCTACCGTCTTCATGCTGTGGGTGCTCCCTCCCCCTGGCATGGGCACCTCCCTCCTCCTGTGCCACTCCCTCTGCCCGTGCCCCATTCCTGCCTTCGGGGCTGTGGGGGACGGACGGCTCCCATCCCCTCCCACCACCTTGGCCCCCCTCCCTTTGGGGTCTGTGCATGTGCCCTGCCATGCCCTTACCTGCTCCCTCAGTGTCCATTCCCTCTGAGACTAGGCGGTCGCTGGGGCTGGTGTCTGCCTGGTCTCCGGGTCGGCAGGCTGTGAGGGTCAGGGTGACTGTCTCCTCCTCCCCTTCCACCTCCTCTGAGTCCGCTGGATCGTGTGTGGCCTCGCCGGAGGTAGGGCTGGCGGTGTGTTGGCCGCATGTGCCCGAGGTCCCCGACATCTCCTCCGTGGTGTTGATGCCCTGTGCCGGGACTTGCTCATGGATCTCTGGCTGCAAGAGGGGGGGTCCTCCGCGGGCTGCTTCTCCCAGGCACCCCCTCCTGCCGGGCGACTATGAAGCCCTTGCAGTGTGGCACCCGGCTCAGTGCATCCATGTAGGGGGAGGCACATGTCGCCCGCCCAGAGCACCGGTTGTTGTCCGTTATGTCCTTGAACCCCATTTTCAGTTCCTTTATTTTAGTCCGGCACCGTGTGGGCGTTCTGTCATATCCGGCCTCCCCCATCTCCGTGGCTATCTGGGCAAACACCTGTTCATTCCTGGCGTTGACTGCCAGCTCAGCTTGCATCTGGGGTGTCGCCCAGATGGCAATGAGGTCGTGGGTCTCCTGGAGCCGCCACTGACCCCCCCCTGTGGTACCGGCACCTGGGTGCTGGCTCCTCCACTGCCTCTTCCTCCTCCATGGCCACCGCCACCTGGCCCTGGCTCCCTCCAGTCTCAGCTTCCTCCATGGCGCGTGCCGTCTTGCTGGTCCATTTGGGGGTGGGGGACAGTGGGGGCTGCTGGTTAGGCTCCTGGCGGTCGTGTTCCCTCCCTCCCTCCCGTGCCTCTCCTCTCCACGGCTCTGACACCCACCCCCCCCACTTCCAGCTGCACCCCCTACCTTCTTCTGGGGCGACCCCATCTGCTGCGGAGTGTCCCCCGCTGGGCTGGGTTCCTCCTGCTGCTGCTGCACCTCCTCCTCGCCCTATCGCTCCATCCTCCACTCTGTTTCCTCCACCCTCCTCTCAATCGCTTGCTCCGCCACGTTCTCCTCCAGCTGCCTGCCCTTTAAATCTTCCTCTGTGTGCTGCTTGTTGTTGGTTGCCTAGCAGTGATGCTGCGTGCCATCACCACGGCCCGTGGTCATTTCCTTCCACTGCGGCTGAGGGTTTCCCTTTAGACATTACTTTTCATTCACCCCTGCCGTGGTGACCATTCACCACACTTCTGGACCTCCTCCCGCCCCGACCTCATGAAGCATGGTTAGATTCACCCCAGCCCTTGTTTGACTGCGGTGAACATCTGGATGCGAGCCAACAGATGTGTATGGCTCTTTCACCACCGCCCGTGTTTGACTGCAGTTGACGGAGGTGAATGCCACAAACATAACATCTGAAATCATCCTAAGTAGCCATGGGTAGGAGGAAGGGTCACGTCAAGGGTTGGCAACTGGTTAAAGGATAGGAAATAAAAAGGTATGACAATGTATAATAGGGAAGAGGGTGGGGATACCAGGAGCCCTGCCTTTTATTTTTGCCCTGGGATTTAGAGAAAGGGCGAGGTATACATTTGAATAAATAAATGAAAATTTTAATTAAATTTGTCTGTTCCATGGGGAAAGGTCACATGACCACCTTGCTTCTACTCTAGAGAGAGGATGTGGTTGCCAACCGTGTTGGTATATATCAGGGGAGGTGAAAAGGAGGTAGTTACTGCAAGTGATTGTCATGGCTTAGGAAGCCCAAATCAATATTGAGCTGGCATGTGTAAAAACCTGCCAATATATCTCTACCACAGACTTTGGCCCTTTTCAATTGGGTGCAGTGCATGGGGGATGGGGTGGTGGGAGTGCATTCCCATGGACACCCATCTACCTCCACCCATCTCCACACACGAAACATCCAACACTGGCACCCACTGCTCTGTGTATGGGTGATGGGTGGAGGTGGGTTGAGCGCAGAAGCGCGCATGCACCCCCACCCACCAGCCGCGGCATTCAAACAGATGCCTCCCCATCCCCCCTGCACCCACCACGGCAATCACACGGGTGCCCCCACCCGTACACATGGGGGGGGGCGCATCCATGCTAAAAGGTCATTTTATTTTATTAAAACTTTTGATATCCCACCCCTCCTGCCAAAGTTAGCTCGGGGCCGCTTACAATATCTAAAAGTATAAAAATACACAAACAGCAACATAAAACATCTAAAATAGGGGGAAGAGGGGGAAAAGGGGGGGGGAAACATCCTCCCAGGAAAAGAAGAGAGAGGGGAAAAAATACCCCCCCTTACCACCTCCCATAAAAATAAAAACCCACCCTCACCCATCTCCCTCACCAAAGGCCTGTCGGAACAGCCAGATCTTGTACTGACGCTTATCAAAACCTCAGAGGGAAAACCATTCGACATACAAGTGACCTACACATGCAAATAAAAAAATGTGGTGTACTTCATCCAGTGCACTAATTGCCCTCATGGAAACTGCATTGGTGGAACACACCAGTCCTTACACAAATGCATGAATACCTACAGAAGAAAGTTCTTCAACAAAAGCACTGATTCAGCTGTTGGCTCCACCATTCAATTTCTGATCTCTTGGTTCTTATCCTGAAAGGGAACCTATACAACACTCTTAGGCTGTTTTTACACAGACGGCCCCCACTCCCACTCAGTGTTTGTGCGGGGGGGGGGGCATCCATGTATACGGCCGGTGGTGGGTGAGAGGATGGGTGTCCACTTGGTGTTTGCCTGTATGAACACCAAGCGGGATGGGTGGAGTGCATGCGCGCTCCCACGCAACATCCATCTCCACCCAAATGCCCATCCCCCCTCACCTCTGTCCATGTAAAAAGGACCATAGAAGACAAATCTGGGAACTAAAATTCATAACTTTATTGGACACTCAAAACAATGGACTCAATATTAATTTAGGCTTCCTACACCATTACAACCATTTGCAGAAACTACCTCCTTTTCAGCTCACTTGATATGTACTGTCATTGCCTTTATAGGTGGCTTGTTAACTCCCTCTTCCTTTCTTAGTGTATGTTCTCCAGACATCCACCTTGTCTTTAAATGTTAACAATCCTACTCTTTTCTTAACAGTTGCAATCTACATCATCTTGCAATTTGTTTGTTTTATTTATATTGAAATGCCAGCACCTTTCCTAACGTGTGTTCATGTGTATATATACCTGTCTTGCAATTGCTCAATTTTAGTTTTGACTTGGTATTCACCTGATGCCGAGCCCTGCGTGGCTTGAAAGCTTGCATTCCTTCACCAACAGAAGTTGGTCCGCTACTTTTTGTCTCCATCTATTGCTTCTACTGGATCACTTCTGCATGGGGTCATTGCTCTAGGAAATACCTAGGCCTCCTTCACCTTGATGAAAACTCCCTTCTCTGCCAGCTTTTATTTCCTTGCTAAGTGCTGCCAATTTCTTCCTTTGTATGAAAAAAAATCCTCTTTCTAGTAGAAAGAACTAGAGGCCTCAAACTTGGCATAAAACATAGTAACATGAGTATAAACAAACAAGAATGGCTGTCCCCATAAATAATAAAAGGAATGTTTCTCCTCACCCGACAGCTTTTCAGAAGAGAAGGCAGGGCATAGGTAGCTCTACTTTAATATGCCCATCGTAGACTCTAGTTTCGGTTTCTGCTGTTGCTATTTACTTTGGCAGCCCACCCATCAGTGAAGAAATCCTGTGCATTTCCTAATACTGTGCCTTATTTGTTTAGCTATTTATCTTGTTCACCTTATTAAAAGGGTTATAGAAAAATCTATGATGTGTGTTTTTTCCCCATACATCTCTGTGCACGTTGTTTTTCTGTTTTACAAAGGCCAAGCCCCAGACTCTGCTTGCAAACTATGGCTAGCCAGTCCACAATACAAACACAGAGTAGGATAATTTTCTTAGTTAAAATCAGTATAGGTATAACTGAGGTGGTTGAGTTTTGGTAGGAGTGACTATGTGTGAAAACAGACATATTCGCTAACCACCCTTGGTGGTCATTTATGCATGTTTCAGGGCTGCATAGGGCACCAATACAGCCCTGCAACATGCATAAATAACCACCAAGGGTGGTTAAAGGGTGGTTAGCGAATATGTCTGTTTTCACCCTATGTCATTAGAAAACGTTTCTGATGTTGTTTCTGCTGCTTATGTAAAGACGTGAAACTTTCTCACCATTAGAAAAAAAAGTAATTTACTGATATTTTAAAATGACAAAAATCCCCCTTTCTTGCCATTTGATTCAAGCTTTGAATATATCGTACTCGGCTTAAGTCTTAAGAACCATGTTTTTAACTATGCTGTAGTTAAAGCTGAAAGTAAACTATTTTTGTTGAGAATTATGTTTTGTTTAAAAAAAAAAAGGTGCTTCAAGAGTGTCATAAATAATTTAGCATAAGTGAATGCTGAAATTAGTCAAGGCACCACATTGCTTGACTCCAAGTAGTCTTCAGCCAGATACATAGAGTGTCCCAGTGGCCAAAACCCAGCCTTTTCAGAAATGAAAAGCAGGAAAAAAAATATGATCTTATTTTAAAGGAGCATGTGGGAATGATCCCCAGGGTTAAATATACATAGATAGTTCTCACTACTGTCGTTCCAACTGATCACAGAAGAAAACAGAATGTTTATGGAAAGTCAAGCGCTAGGAAAGGAGATAATGAATGTAATGTTTTCATGTATTATTGGCAAGCACTTTGGGTGGTACAAGGAAGCTAACTATTACTGTATTATCTTGCCTAATGATTGGCTCATCACAGTGTAAAGTAAATGGTTACTATATTTAGCAATGCTTTTATAGTCTGAAAATGTTTAAGGGATAGATCTAACTCCCAGTTTGTCTTTCCATGGACTTCAGTGGGTGTTGGATCAGGGTTTAACTTTCTTATCTTGAATTTCCCCCCCACATAAACGTAACCTAGTGAATATAGTGTTATCCTTGAACCCGAGAAACCAGGGTTTAAATCCTTTCTTAACCATGAACTCATTGGGAGGCCTTGGGAAAGTCACCATCTCTTAGCCTCAGTTCCCCCATCTGTAAAATGGGAATAAAAATAAGTTACCTTAGAGGGTTGCTGTGAAGGTGAACTGGATAAGGGTCATGAAGCACTTTGAATGCTGAAAGCTCTATGTTAATAATAATAGTTAATAATAGTGATGAAGCAGACGTTATTCCTAGTTGTCACGGCGCAGTGCCGTGGGGTGGTTTGGCGGCCTGGGATGCAGGGGGTTCAGAGAAGAGTGGGGATGCGGGCTGGGAACGATCACCCCCTGGCACAGCGTGGACCGCCCCCAAGCACTTGCGTAGCTCCGCCTCTGAAGCAACAGGACACTCGCCAGGCAGCATCACAGGTCTCTCCCTCCCCGCAATCAGACACCCCCCAGCTTGCAGCTCCAGCCCCGCCCCGGCGTAGTGCGCGCTTAGCAGCTGAGCGCGCTCGGCAGGGGGCGGGGCCTCCACCTGATCACAAGGGCTCCCACCTGGGGTGACCAGGAAGGGTATAAAGAGGCCGGCAGGGCATCAGTTCCCCGCCGGTAATCGCTGAGAGAAGCTGGCCCCTGTTCTTCCTTGTGAAAGCTAAGTCTTTGAGTAGTTATTGAGTGGTGGTGATTGTTGATTGTCTTCCTGTACCTTGCCTTGCTAACCCCTGTTCCCCTTGTGTAAGTTCTGTGTGATTGAGCCTCCTGCACTCCCTTCCCCATAGCCCCTGACTGGTCCGTGGTTTCTGTGATCCCTGCCTGTGTTCCGCTCCCTTTTGATCCTTCCTTCAGGTTGTGTGTACTTCCAGACCCCCCCCTTTACCCTGAACCTTTCCCTTCCCCCTTCCCTTTCCCTTCCCACACCCCGGCTCCTCTCCCTTTGCCCCTCTCACTTGGCCCCTTCCCCCTGTCTCACGCTGGTTTCCAGGGTTGTGTGTTGTGGCGAGTATTTGGCCCCCTCCTATTGCTATCTTTCCCTGTGGCACATTCTCTCCTCCCCGATGATGATACGGGTTGCCTTCTAAACACGGAGGAAACCCCACCCTACACCCTGAGGGGATTACTGGCACCCCAGCGTGCCCCGTGGTCCACCCCCTTTCCTGGTTTAAGGAAACTCCCTCTTGCCCTGTGCTTTCTCTCCCTCTTCCCCCCCCCCCTCCTAACACTAGTACTGGTGGTACAATAGCACCTAGAGTTCCAATTTGAAAATCAAGGCCTCCCCGTGCTAGGCACCATATACACACGCATAAGAAGACGGTCTGCACTTTAAAGTGTTATAACTTATAAATCTGAGCAGATAATAGAAGGTTTAAACAAAAAGGGGCAAGGAAAACATGAAACAATCCTGATTGGCTTAATAAGTATCAGTGTCAACATACTCCTTGCCCGGGCTGCAGTTTTCTAAAAACTGTTGGTATTCCTATGTAGTACGTAGCTAAGGCTGTAGAACTAATTTATGGCATTTTAAATTACGTATATTTATTTTTATTTTAACAATTTTTTTATCCTGCTCCCATCCTGCCTCAGGCAGCTCATGGTGGCTAACATAAGAAATAAAACCACCACATATAAAAACAGCTAAACACAACACAAATAAATACAATAAATAATGGGGGAAGTAAAACAAAGCAAACAAAAAAGTCCCCCCACCCTAACCCCACCTCCACCTTTTACCCATGTCCCTCACCAAAAGCATGGCGGAACAGCCAGGTCTTACACATTCGTTAAGAGGAGGAAGGAGGAGCGGTCCGGGGCCGACATTGAGATCAGCTACTGGTGTGACTTAGAGGCAAAGTTCTGAGAGACAAACTTCTTATGTTTGTTTAACAATGTACAGTACCTTAGCTCAGGAAGCAGGTCATTTGAGGCACTGTCAGTGGGAGACAGCGGCACTGGGGCCCCGCCCCCCCGGCGAACACCCCGACCCCAACAGCACCAAAAGCCCTCTGACCCGTGTAGTGTTGAGGCCCAGCAGGGAATACCCCCACAACCCTTGCCGGCAATAACGGCAAAGCCACGGACTGAGGCCACGCCCCCAGCAGCAATAGGGCACGTAGGGATTCCCCCGCCGCTGCCGACAGCGGCGGCAGACTCACAGGCAATAGCCACGCCCCCAGCAGCAAGGAGGCACGTAGGGATTCCCCCACCCCCGCGGTGCCACTCAGAGAGGCTGCGGGCGCGTACAGGGGGCAGGGCATAGAGAATAAGAACCAGCGCCGCCTGAGGAACGGCGCTGGTGATTAGTGGAAACCGGCCCCCTTGAACGGAGTTTGGATGCGAGCACGCTTGTTCCTGATTGTGAGCCTAGCCCGTGTGCACGAGCCCCTTCCCCCAGAAACCTTCGTGTGAGTGACTGACGGAGTGTGTAGAGAAGACGAGTGCGTGGTGAGTGAGTGTCCTTTCCTTTCCCTGCTCTTGAAACCTAGCTGTCGGAGGTGAGTGTCCCTTGTCCACCCTCCCCCTCGGGGGCCCTAGTGCACTCCCGGGGTGATCCCCTCACCCCCCTCGCCCCTTGTGTCATTGTGATTGTGAGGAGTGGTTGCGGGGCAGCCTTTGGTTCTCGGTCAGCAGCGCCCTATGATGATAGGGGCTTGTTCTCTTTAATTAGAGGTGAAGGCCCAAATACTATCCTGACGGGCAATCTGCTTCCCCAGCTTCCTTGCTCTGACCGAGGGTACCTCCGGCAGTGTGTGTGCGCCTCCCCTTCCCCTATCCCCGTAACA
>QEPC01001533.1:10560135-10615276 GCA_003113815.1 Sphenodon punctatus
AACTTCAGTGGCCCAATGGGGTCCTCAAGGTAATGTTTAAGAGAGGGCTGGGGGAAGAGATCAAAGATCAGTTGGCTCTAGTAGAAACCCCGAACACCTGGGAGGCCCTGGCCAACTTAGCCTTACAAATCGAAGAACGCTTAACTGAACGGAAGTGAGAGAAACGGCAAGAGGCGCGTTCCAGTTGGGTCCAACCTCTCCCACTTCCTGGCCCCCCTACATTCCCAGAACCAATGCAGCTTGGAGCATCACGGGGCCCCTTGACCAAGGAGGAGCGGGAGCAATGACGCGTCTCCCGCTCCTGCTTCTACTGTGGAGACCCCTCCCATTTTATTGGGGAATGTCCAGCCTTGCCTCCCCACCGTCGCGAGGCGGGAAATGGTCAGGGTCGAGGCGGACCGGGGTCGCCTCGGTCGTAGAGATTTCCAAAACCCCAACTCTTCCCCCAAGTCTAGGCCCTCATTTAAGAGTCCCGGTCACGCTCGCTGTGTCCCCAGGGAGGTCCCTTGTCATATGGGCCCTCGTGGACTCAGGAGCCTCAGGAAACTTTATTAACCATTGCCTGGTGAGACACTGGGCCATTCCAATCCAACCAAAAACGCCTCTAGAGTCCATACACTCTATCGATGGCTCTCCCCTGATTTCAGGACCAATAACACAATGCACCAAACCCTTAGGGTGCGCTATAGGGAATCATTATGGAATACTTCCCTTCGACGTTGTTTGCACACCCATATTTCAAGTAGTACTGGGAGCTCCCTGGCTTCAAACCCATGACCCCTCTATTGTGTGGTCCTACAAACAACTTCAATTTAGAGCCCCGCGATGCACCGCCCTCTGCCTTCGTCCCGAACCCAGAGCGACCCTTGGGGCCACGCTGGAACTCAGATCGACGTCACCTGAGGCCGCCTTGCCAAGGGCGTACCAAGACTATGCCGACGTCTTTAGCAAGATCCAAGCCACCGAGCTTCCTCCCCACCGCCCTTACGATTGCCCCATTGACCTGCTCCCTGGGATGGAACCCCCCCTTTGGACAAATCTACGCCCTAGCGGCCCCGGAACTCCAAGCGCTCCGTACCTATCTTGATTAGAGTCTTCGACAGGGGTTCATCCGCCATTCGACTTACCCCGCGGGAGCCCCCATCTTCTTTGTGGCAAAGAAGGATGGGGGCCTACGGCCATGTATCGACTATCAGGGCCTAAATAAGATTACCGTGAAAAACAGGTACCCCCTCCCGCTTATTCCCGAGCTGTTAAATCGTCTTCAAGGGGCCCGATTCTTCACGAAGCTGGATCTTCGGGGGGCGTACAATTTACTACAAGTGCGACCAGGCGATGAGTGGAAGACTGCCTTTCGGACCCGTTATGGGTTGTTCGAATATTGCGTGATGCCCTTCGGCCTGGCCAACGCCCCAGCCGCATTTCAACATCTCATTAACGATGTCTTCCGCAATATACTGGATATATACGTCATCGCCTAGCTTGATGACATCCTCATTTATTCCTTGAACTTAGAAGAGCATGTACTACATGTGCGAGAAGTGCTTCAGCGGTTGCGGCAGAACAAACTTTACTGTAAAAGAGAAAAGTGCTCCTTCCATCTCACCACCGTAAGTTTCCTAGGCTTCGTGATTAGCCCTGCCAGGGTAATGATGGACTCCTCAAAGGTAGATGCACTCCGAGATTGGCCCCCGCCTAAGGCGGTCAAACCCCTGCAACGCTTCTTGGGAAGCGCAAATTACTACCGCCAATATATCCCCAATTATGCCGAGATCACCGCTCCCCTGACGCAGTTATTGAAAAAGGATCAACCCTACCATTGGGGACCCGAACAACAACACAGCTTCGCCTTCCTCAAACAAGCCTTCATGACTGCCCCCCTGCTCCAGCACCCGGATTTTGAAAAACCTTTCTCTGTAGAAGCGGACGCGTCCGGAAAGGCTATTGGAGCAGTACTCTTACAGCCCGCAAGAGACCCAGAAACACTTCTCCCCTGCGCCTATTACTCCCGCCAGCTTACCTTGGCCGAACGGAATTACTCCATTCTGGACCGCGAACTCCTGGCAATCAAGGCGGCATTTGAAGCGTGGTGGCATTACCTAGAAGGGGCCCAACACCCCATCATAGTGGTCACTGATCACAAAAACCTGACCTTCCTCCAGACCGCCCACATCGCAAATGCACGACATGCTCGATGGGCGCTCTTTTTTGCTCGCTTCGATTTCCGTATTAGATACCGCCCCGGAAAACTACAGATTCTTGCAGATGCTCTGTCTCGCTATTGAGATGACCCGCCCAGCGCCATACAACCTTCCGAACCTATCCTGGAGACTAAGACCTTCTCTGCCACGTATTTATCCCAGGACACGCTTCGAGAGGCTACTCGTCTAGAATTAGACCCCTCGACCATGGGTCCGCTGGACCCCCTAGATGGACTGCAACGACACCAAGGATGCATTGTTGTACCCCCTTCTTGTCAAGCCCAGGTGCTCTGGGATCACCATGAAGCCCCTACAGCAGGGCACCCGGGAATAGAACGAACTCGGCAAATGATCCAACGCTCCTTTTGGTGGCCAACCTTGCACCAAGATGTACAATGACACGTCTCTAGCTGCGCCACTTGTGCGCAAACCAAAATCCCCTGACGCGCACCACCAGGTCTCCTACAAATCCTCCCACTTCCCCCAGGGCCATGGCAATGCATAGGACTTGACTTTGTTGTTGACCTTCCACCCTCGCGTCAGTACACCACAGTATTGGTAGAAGTGGATCATTTCACCAAACTGGCGCATTTTATCGCGTGTAAGGGCTTACCTTCGGCTAAACGGACAGCGCTGCTCTGTATCCGTCATGTGTTTAAGCTTCATGGGTGGCCCCGCGAGATGTTTAGTGACTGAGGAACACAGTTCACCTCAAGATTTTGGAAGGCGCTGTTCCAGTCTCTCCAAATTTCCCTAAAACCCACAACCGCCTACCATCCCCAGGCCAATGGCCAGGTGGAGTGCGTGAACCAGAATATGGAACAATACCTACGCTGCTATGTGAACTACCTTCAAAACGACTGGTACACGTGGCTCCCCCTGGCCGAATTTTCCTACAACAACGCCCCGAATGCCTCCCGTGGAACCTCACCCTTTTTTGTAACCTATGGGTTGCACCCTTGGCCGGGAACCCTTGACTGCCCCGTAACCGTAGTTCCGGCTGCCGGGGCCCTAGTGAGCCAAATTCATGAAGCACAAGAGGTAGCCCGCCGGGTGCTCCAACAGGCCCGCCAATGTTATAAGGATCAAGGCGATAAGCACCGCCGAGCCGAGCCTCCGTTATGCCCAGGAGATTTGGTATGGATTGACCGGCGGCACTACCCCTCCGTTCGTCCATCCGCCAAACTAGATGCCCACTATATTGGACCGTTTCCCATAGCGCAACAACTTAATGTGGTAACCTACAAAGTACAACTCCCGCCCCACGTACAAATTCATCCCATTTTTCACGTCTCTATGTTAAAGAAAGCTCTCCCCCTCAGGGACCGGGAAGGCATCGTTCCCCCGGGACCCACGAAAATTTCGGCCACCGGCCCCGAATTTGAGGTACGTGCAATCCTCGACGCCAAACTCCTCCAGGGACGCCTACATTATTTAGTAGACTGGGCCGGATATGGACCTGAGGAGCGCTCATGGGAGCCCGCCTCTCACGTGTCAGCCCCTCGACTCCTGCAGGCGTTCCATGTGCGTCACCCTCAGAAGCCTGGTCCTCAGTTCCTCAGTGGCTGGCGGCCTCGAGGGGGGGTACTGTCAGTGGGAGACAGCGGCACCGGGGCCCCGCCCCCCGGCGAACACCCCGACCCCAACAGCACCAAAAGCCCCCTGACCTGTGTAGTGTTGAGGCCCAGCAGGGAATACCCCCACAACCCTCGCTGGCAATAACGGCAAAGCCACGGACTGAGGCCACGCCCCCAGCAGCAATAGGGCACGTAGGGATTCCCCCGCTGCTGCCGACAGCGGCGGCAGACTCACAGGCAATAGCCACGCCCCCAGCAGCAAGGAGGCACATAGGGATTCCCCCGCCCCCGCGGCGCCGCTCAGAGAGGCTGCGGGCGCGTACAGGGGGCGGGGCATAGAGAATAAGAACCAGCGCCGCCTGAGGAACGGCGCTGGTGATTAGTGGAAACCGGCCCCCTTGAACGGAGTTTGGATGCGAGCACGCTTGTTCCTGATTGTGAGCCTAGCCCGTGTGCACGAGCCCCTTCCCCCAGAAACCTTCGTGTGAGTGACTGACGGAGTGTGTAGAGAAGACGAGTGCGTGGTGAGTGAGTGTCCTTTCCTTTCCCTGCTCTTGAAACCTAGCTGTCGGAGGTGAGTGTCCCTTGTCCACCCTCCCCCTCGGGGGCCCTAGTGCACTCCCGGGGTGATCCCCTCACCCCCCTCACCCCTTGTGTCATTGTGATTGTGAGGAGTGGTTGCAGGGCAGCCTTTGGTTCTCAGTCAGCAGCGCCCTATGATGATAGGGGCTTGTTCTCTTTAATTAGAGGTGAAGGCCCAAATACTATCCTGATGGGCAATCTGCTTCCCCAGCTTCCTTGCTCTGACCGAGGGTACCTCCGGCAGTGTGTGTGCGCCTCCCCTTCCCCTATCCCTGTAACAGGCACCCACAACTTTAAGAACAGCCCAGAGAGGCAATAGCTGCATTCTGGGTACGTTTTCAGTAAAAATGAAAAAATAAGCAAGCCTCTCTTTAAAACAGCCTTTTTGGTATGGTATAGTTTAGTTTAAGAGTCCCAAAGCAACCTTCTGGCCAAGTCAGCCATTGAGAAGAGGAGAGACTCCCAGGATAGCCTTGGGCAATTAGTTAAGCAAAAGAACTCTGTGTGTGTGTGTGCGTGCGCGCGCACATGTGAGTTCATACAAAATGACTGTGTCACTAGGAGAAATTGGGGAGCACTTTATAGCTAAATAAGACTGTGATGATTTTTAAGTATTAGAGTAAATTAATAAGTTGCAGAACGCAAACAGAGAAGTGAAGACAGAGATACCACGTGAGAAATTTTGCTGATTTCTCCTGGGGTGATTTCAGACGTGCCGGGCCACCCTTTGACCATGGCACAGAATCACCTTTTCATCCCCCTCCGGAATCTGGCCTGTCAACAGACATGCTGGCTGATTCCAGAGGGGGAGCGGGGAAGGGGGCGGGGCTGCGTGGTGCAACGTGCGGCCACAGCGGCCACCTGCCCCCTGGGTGGTTCACAGTCCAGAATCGGTAGCAGTAACAGCAGGTACCGTCTACCGATTCCGGGCCATGGGGCGGTAACAGACATTCCGTTACCACGGTCAACCACGGTGAACCCCACCGTGGCGGCCGTGGTACCATAACGTCTGTTGGGCCCAAAAGAGATTCCCGCCGGGTGTTCACCCCCGGCGGGAATCTCTTTGACCACGCTTCCGGAGGTCCGGGCAGCCGGAGGGCTGAAAGCGTGGTCAAAGAGATTCCCACCGGGGGTGAACATCTGGCGGGAATCTCTTTTGGGCCCAACAGACATTACGGTACCATGGCCACCAGGGTTCACCGTGGTTGACCGTGGTAACGGAACATCTGAAATTACCCCTGTACAAAGATAAATTCAAAAAGTAGAAAATAAAAATTGATCAAATAAGGAAAGTAATGAGAAATATAGGCAAAAACCATATTGGTGGTGAACCTTGGGCCCAGCCTAGTTAGCCTGGCAGCCTGCCCCTGACCCCACCCTGCCTTTAGCTCCCAATTGGGGGGGGCATGACAAACACCCCTCTCCCCCTATTTGGGCATAGAGGAGGAAAATAAAATTTCTGTAGCCTTATGGAAGAGTGAAAGAAAAGATGCATGTAAGTCTTAAGGAATATGAAAGAGAAATTAAAAAAAGAACTGCAACCAACCATTTGTGTAAAGAGTTCACAAATATGAAAGTAATTGGCCGTTTTTACACAGACAGTGTTTGGGCGGGGGGGGGGCATCTGTGTATACAGCCGGGAGGGATGGGTGAGGGTACGTGCACGCTCCTGCGCAACACCTACCTCCACCCATTGAACACCCATCTCCACAGACCTTCACCCACGGAGCCCTCCAGAAAACCAGAGGAGACTTGGTGGGTGGAGGTGAGTGTGTGTCCGTGTAAAGGGACACATACCCACCTCCACCCACTGCAACTAAACACCCATCCCCCCACCCACCTCTGTCCCTGTAAAAACAGTCACTGAGACAATGTAATGCCAAAAAAGTTATATGTAGTATCCTATTTCTATGTTGCTGACTGTGTACAGGGACTTCACATCATGTTAGGCACCTCCTAGACAACATTCATGAAGGGACAGCTCCTGTCTATAAGATCCTGAAATCTGAATGCAGACCAATATGCAGAGATTGGGAGTAAGGGAACAGTGAGCAGCCAATTTTCCACCTATGTTAAAGTTCTGAACAAAGTCATTGAAAGTCTGCATAACTAAATTCTTTCCCCTTTTGGGGTAGCATGTAGTAGTTTATCCCTGGGTAAAGTTACCCTATACTAACATTTTATGTGGCTTCTCCTGTCCTGTAACTTTATTACTGCCATGGACTTGGGCCATTCGGTAACCCCTTTCTGCCTCAGGCATGTGGCTGCTAGAAAACTATCCCTCAGGATTGAAGTTGTACCTGTTGTTCCAACCAGGACTGGGCCCAGATCATCATAGGGATGAACAGCTGCTTCAGGGAGAGTGCCTCCGCGAACACTCACGGAGCCTACTGCCCTAGCAGGTTGGGGGTGCAGAACAGCCCCACCGGAGGAATGTGCCCACGGGAAGGAAACGGGGGCAGGCCTTACACCCTACTACCCCAGGGCAGAGCTATGTAAAGCAAGAAGTTCACCACAGCTGACCCTGCCCTAAGCCCACAGGAGTTCACCACAGCTGACCCTGCCCAAAGCCACAGGACTCCCCCTCCTCCTCCCCACAGTTTCCGCTCCTTCGCTCACGCCCCCATTCGCACCCACACCTACGTACCTGCACTCCTACACACACCCCACTGCTCAATACCTGTCTCTTATACACATCTAGATGTGTATAAGAGACAGACTTAATACTATGCCTGTAGGTAGGGTCAGTAAGAGTCCAGGGCCAGTCTCTCAGCACTGATAACCAGCATCCCTGTATGCTGCCTGAGCGGCCCTTGTAGGGGAGGCCTCGCCCCTGTAGCCTGCACGCTGCTGTAGGCATGCCAAGCATCGGGGTTGGCATGGCAACCCACCAACGCTCTCCTCTGCCGTTGGTGGAGCCCCGGCAGGGGCGGACCCTCCAGTCCCGCCGCCAGCTGTGCTTGTCTCCCCAGTAACGGGGCCACGGCAAGCTGCCTC
The DNA here is from genome assembly GCA_003113815.1 of Sphenodon punctatus. Lineage (NCBI taxonomy): Eukaryota > Metazoa > Chordata > Lepidosauria > Sphenodontia > Sphenodontidae > Sphenodon > Sphenodon punctatus. The sequence continues at coordinate 10,567,493 of QEPC01001533.1, forward strand.
AACCTCAGGTGAGGGAAATCTCCCCGCTGCCAGCGCTCCAGCAGCCCGTGGCTGCCCAGCCGGGTTCCTCCCCTGGAGAAGCGAGCGGTGAGCCCGGGGGCACGGCCTCTCCCCCGAGCCCGCCACCCCAACCCCCATCCCCCCCGAGCCCTCACAATTACTTATTATTTTGATTGAACCAGCAGTGTGCCTGGTGCTGAATAGTTGTGATAAGAGACAGGTCCCTGCCCTGTGGGCTTACAATCTAGAATGGACAAGGGGAGGAGCAGGCACCTAGGGAGAGACAGGGATACATGAATAAAGTTGAGGGCAGGGCCAGAATAACCATCAAGGCAGCACAGACAGCACTTAGGATGGCATTGTGGCAAGCTAAAAGGGTGGCTTCCACCACCACCACCACCACACACTTCTCCTACCCCACTATAGCCCCAACGCTTATTGGTAGCAGCGGCAGCTGGATCAGGGGGAGAGAGGCGGGGGTGGGGGAGGAGAGCCAACCCTTCAGCTTGCCACCCTAGGCGATCCCGCCTCCTCTAAACCCAGTCCAGCTGCAGCAGCTCCTCCCCTCCTACTCCCATCCAGCTGCTGCTGCCAGTTATACTCCGTGGATAGATCAGGGGCAGGGGGCACCTAGGGCAGCAAAAATCCTTGTGCTGGATCCAGTTCAGAGCGCGCACACTTGGCTTAGTTACTGGGGAGGTGTGAGATCAAGAGGATAGACAATGGAGAAAGGATTAATTAACCCATGGGTGGGTGCATTCTAATGCCTGTGAAAGTTCTTGTTTCAATTTAACATGCCCGGACCCTTAGTAACAGCATGGAGTCTACTCTTCCTTTTGTGTGCTATTTATTGTATGGGTATAACATGTAGGATAATGAACAGTAATCTTGCACAGTACAAGCTACAGTCTGGGTTTATAGGATTATTAATTACACCTGTATTGAATATGGATTATTTGTATGCATACAGGAGTTTTAATAGAACTGCATCACTATTTCACATTTGGAAAGACCGATGGAATGCAATTCATGATTATGGGTGTCTCTTAAGCAGGTCAATGGACACTCACAGCTCAAAAATGGGCTATCCTGTCCCCTTTCAGTCCAGCTGTTCTACGCACTGGGCATGAGCCCCACTTATGTCCTTCCCATCCAAGAAGGAGCCAAGCATGCAGAGCAGCCAGGCAGGGACAGGATGAAGAAGAGCAGGGCTCACGGCTTGTGTGCAGAGCCTCTTTCCCAGCTGGGGTGCTCCCTAGCAAAGGGAATGCCCATGTGTTGGCATTGATTCGTCAATAATATCAATACAGGGGTTAACAATAATATGAAAAGCAAACTGTAGGACGAGACAGTAGGTTGTGACCTGCCTATGAGAGCTGAAGGAAACAGCTCACACTTCCTTGGGAGCTAGGAAGTTCAGATGGTTAACTGCACTCTCACTTTTTATTAACCTTTGGATGTTTTATCTCTTATGTGCGTAGGTCCAGTGGGAATTAGCTTGCATTTTTCATCCTTGAGATGTTAATCCACTTCACAAGAAAGACCACCTTTCTAATTTGTCAGAACTGTTGTTCTCCTGGTTCAGAAGGACCAAAACCGTAATAGCAAGGGTGTTGCAACTAGAGGTATATTTCAAAAGGAAATGTCCACTTGTTACATATTTTTTTTTACTTTGTACTGTACTCCCCTTACGGACCAGAATCCCTTTATATATATTAGGGTCACATTTATTCCTGCTATACACAGCCATTGGGTTGAACTTGTTTACACTGGAGCTGAATTAAAGGAACTGGCAACATCTTAAGAACTTTGTAGTATCTAAATTTCCATTTGAGGGGCACACAAAAGCTATAATGATAATGAAGACACAGATTTATGAACATCAAGGTGAAGTCTTAACATGAAGGTTTGTAGAAATGTTTGTTACTTTTGGAGGTTTCTCAGCTGCAATAAGCCCAAAACTAACAGTGATTGTTCTTGTCTTCAAGGAACAAGAAAACTGCATTAGAGGTAATGCTGTTTTGTGAAGGGGCTTTTAAAAGATATTTCACATTTTTAAAAGTATTGTGTGTGTGAGGCACATTATGTGGTTTGGAGGAAAAAAGGATGCAAATTCAATAAAACATGTACATTTGTTCAGTACACTAGTTCATTGTACAATATTCTGGGAAAGAGTGCCTGGGAAGGAGTGAGGTGGCACTAACAAAAAATCCAGACTATTTTAGAGGTCTCCTCCTGGTTTCTGATTGAAGGGATTTGTGGAGTTTTTAGCATATTACAAATCGCAGTGTTTGCAAAAAACAAAACAAAAAAAACCTTCCAACTCAAGGCCCATGAAATTCTACCCCAATTCTAGTTTATAGCATCTAGCGCTAATGGCATAATGCACAGTAGATCCAACTAAAAAGATAATTTTAACTGCATTTGTGTCAAAACATGCACAGTATTAAAATCTAAAAATACTGTGTAACCTGATCTTAAGAGAATGATAGATTTCAAACTTACCCTAAATTTTTCCATCCTTTGTTCTAGTAATTTAAGTATTAACTACACCACTGAATTTGTCATTCTCTCTATTTGGTGTTCTGCTGCTGAAATCTTAAACATTTGTTCTTAAAACTTTTTCTCACTGTTACTTCAGTAACAGATACAAATCACTTTGGTAGGATAGTGTGCATGTGGAAACATTAATCATGGAATTGTAAAGTTAGAAGGAACTTCAAGGGTCATCTAGTCCACACTCCTGCTCCAAGGTAGAATACCTCAGTGCGTTTACTTCCGGCATTGCAAAAAGATGGTTGTCCAGTTTTTTTAGATATTGAAGGAAAGCAGTTCCACGACCACCTTAGGCAACCTACTACAGTGCTCAACAATTCTTATAGCTGAAACGTTTTTCTTAATGCTTAACCAAACTCTTCCCTTGCTGTAATGTAAAGTCCATTTCCTTTTGTTCTGTCTTCTGTGACAGTGAAGAACAAATGTTCATTGTATTTTTTGGTGACACCCATTTAGATATTTGAAAACTACTATTGTGGGTGCAGCTACACTGTGAATGCCTCATCCCTTCTTGGAGAATTAGCTCAGATGAGGGTCCACAAAATTAATACTTTCGGGTGCACCCAGACGTAATACCCAATTTATGTTTTGGGGTCTCACACCCCCAACAGGGCTTAATGCCCTCCAGCCGCCACATCACCCCTTACAGCTGGCCTGTTTCACCAGGTTGGGGCTTCCCCCAACTAGTGGATCCCCAGCATCAACTTAGTTCCGCACATAGACAAAGTTCTCCCCCAATGGGGCATATAAAGTCCATGTACTTGAGAACATTCATCTTCGGCCTTATGGCCCTTTAAATAAAGAAAACACAACTGGTCTCCCACGCTGTCTGCAAGGTCTCCAAGTCCTGGTTCCTGCTGTGGGGTTGGTTTCCCAGGAGCTTCCTAGAGGCACATACTCTCTCCCCATGTTCCTGCTGGTTACTGCTAGTTCCTGGCTGGGCCACTTCCTTTTATTCAGGAAGTCACGCCTCCTAGCCTCCAACTTCCTGTTGGTGGCCATTTTGTGAGTACTCAGCAGCCATTTTACTTTTTTAGAGTCCTTTAGGGCCCTACTCTGTTGCATACACAAGATGCCTACTACGCCTTGGATAGCCTTAACCTCCTCCGGGAAGCCTTACTACACAATGCAATGTATCCTGTGGCTGGCAGCTGCCAGATGTTCCCCCTGCTGCAGGGTGAGCCAGGCAACTGGCTTCTGTGTCTTTGGGAAAAGGCTGATGACGCACAAGGTAGCAGCCTTACCCAAAATGGGGTAAGGCTGCCCAAGGCATGGTAGTTCATCTGCCCAGTCACCGTCTACCCCACCACGAAGCAAGATCCACTGTGGGGCTTTGAGTGGCGATCACTTGCTCTAGTCCCATGCAGTCACATTGCAGCTGGGGACTGGATAGTGGTTGATCTGGTGAAGGAAGGCGGGCCAGGGCTGGGTGCCTGTTCATGTTGCCGGTGCCTCAACCTGCCCCACACCGTAGTGGGAGGTCCAATAACAGCTCATCCACCTGGCTTCCCTGTGGGGCCTTGCTCCCCGCACTGGCCCTGCAGTGTGATGGCTGCACTTGCCCTCCATGAGGCTGCATGGGGATCAGGCCCTCCACAGCTCGTGTGACTGCATCCAGTGTTTCTTCCTAGTCTTTTCTCTAGGCTAAACATACTCAGTCCTTTCAGCTTTTCCTCATATGGCTTTTCCTGGTCCAACCCTCTTTTTTTCTGTTGTTCCATGACTTGCCTACCTCCCCCATGACTGTATATGCATGTTATCAGAAAACTGACTAATCTCTATATTTCAGGGGTTTACTGTACTCGGTGCACAAATCTCTTATTAGATAAGGCCTTTTTACCCAAAATATTGCCTAATTTCATCAAAGTTGATGATTTTAACTAGAGGTTCATCACTTTACCAATTATTCATAGGCTATTCATATAAGCAGTAGAATTAAAACATGTTTTCACTCTAACTTACTTTACTACTATGCTAGAAAGGCCATAAGATTTATAATATGAAACTACATGGTTCATTGTGATATTGTAAATCTTTTAGCTAAATCAGAGCTTTAAAAGTTAAATCCTGCACCTGGAGGATTGTGCACATCCTACACACTCCTGAAAGATGTGCCAACTTTCAAACACAGGAACCCCAGCTGGGCCCTCTGAAACTGTATTTGCATCTTTAAATCCTTCCATCGTATGCAAAAATGAAGGACGAGAAACTAACTGCTCAAACCCACACATTTTATTGAGATTAGGACAAATTGCACAATGAATATTAACAAATAGGAGTGAGAGTCTGGGCAACATTTTGATTTTGGTTTTATATCAGTTTAGGTTCTTATTGTATTGGTGGTTCTTTCAGTTCTCAATTATCTCAGTATCGGATTTTTAATACTGCGGTTTTCCCCATTGACATCAATGGGGAAAACTTCAATGTTAAAAATTCAATTAAAAAAAACCAATTGCAAAAGATCCGATACTGCCAATACCGAGAGAGAACCAAATATCAGATTAATACGATATTAGCCATTAACTGGTACTTTCAGTTCTTTCTGAAACCATAAGTCCCCTATTAACTGGGCAGAATTTCAGTTTTGATCAATTTCTGTTTCAGTTCTCATGAATTTCGGTTCTTTTTCAGTTTCGGTCCTATCGGTACTATCGGATCTTTTGCACTGATTTTTGTACCGGATTTTTAACATTGAGTTTTTTCAATGGGGGACAAAGCGCAATGTTAAAAATCCAGTACAAAAATCATGCAAAAGATCCGATAGTACTGAAACCGAAAAAGAACTGAAATTTCAGATTAATCCGAAATGGCCATTTTGGGGTACTTTCAGTTTTATCTGAAACCGAAATTCCCATCCCTACTATTAACCAATATCCTACGCTTTTACCACCACTATAAAGAGCATATCTATAATGGGGGGGGGGGGGCAGGCAGCACAGATGCACTCGAGCCCACAAGCCTTGAGGACACATGCTTCTCGGTGTAGCTGTGTCCTCTGACGTTGGAAGAGAGGAGAGGGAAACATTCCATTTTCTGCACCAGGGCCCGTTCCAACCTAGCTGTGCCTCTGACCTTACTGTCTACTGATGGGATGAATATTCTCAGATAAGACCAAGGACATGTTGACCAAACTGTTCTCACACCATGTTCTAAGAATGGAGACTTGCCCTTTGTGTCCCACCACCCACCCCGCTACAGTTACCTGCCACCAGTGCCACTGCCACTGACCATTTGGCCATTGGGACACACCTGCTGAGGGTAGAAATCCCCAAGCCTGAGTTGTTGACATCACCTCCCCCTCACGATGGAGAGGAGGCGGGGAGTCCCTCCTGGCCTAGGTTTGGAGCCAGAACTGAATTTAGGCAGCATGCTGCTTAGCAGCAGCTAGAGCTGTGCTTGGGGTGAGGCTGGGAACCTGGAGGCTCGCCCCTTTGTCCCCTCTTCAGTTACCAGCTGCCATCGCCGCTGACCATCTGGCCATTGGGACACACCTGCTGAGGGTAGGGATCCCCGAGCCCCAGTAGTTGACATCACTCCCACCCTGTTAGAGAGGGGGCAGGGCCAGGGAATCCTTCCTGGCCTCGGGGAGGAGCCAGAACTTAATTTTGACAGTGTGCTGCTTGGCAGCACTGCAGGTGTGCAACACAGGCTGCACACCCTTGGGTGTGGCCCTTGGTGGGGTTTGGGGGGATTTTGTTTGTTTTATGCTGTGCAGTGGGTGTTCATTGATCTGTGTTGGGAGCGGATGGTTATTGGGGGCGGGGGTGGTGTGGTTTTGTTTTTTTTATCTGGGGTGGTTTCATTTTTAATGATGGATGGGTGGGGTAGGGGGAGGAGGGTGTTTTTCACCAGTGGGAGATGGGGAGGGGTTTTTTCCAGTAGGTAAGAGCTGCTGGGATGCCCCTCAGGGATGGGCACCCTGGAGAGAGGGGGGGTGAAGATGGGGTGGGGGCTGTTTTATGAGGATACATGGGGATATTATTTAGGAGGGAGGGGTTGGTTAGGCTCCCTGGTGAAAGGGGGGGTTGGTTGGTCAGGGGTTGGGGTGATGGGTGGGTGGGTTTCCTCCCCTGTCACCCTGGTGGAGAGCCCGCCAGGGGACAGGAACCGGGCTGGTAGCGATCCGCCGGGAGAGGAGCAGCAGCAATTGGGGTCGTCATGGACTGGGGAAATTATGGCCCAAGGGATGGGGAAGCATCATTGTGAGAAGAGGGATCAGTGGTTGGTGCTGCAGGGGCATTTTCCATCCCCCACCCCCACGCAGAGCTGGCGGTGGCGGTGGTGAGAGCACCGGGGCCGAGGCCCCCACAGGACTGAAGTGACCATGAGTAGCCGGCCCCTGCTCCATCTCCCCCGGTTGGAGGAGGGGGGCAGGGCCGGCTCTTGAACCTTGTCTTCCGGCCTGGTAGGGCCAAAGGTGGCCGTCAGCCCAGCTGCACCGCAGGCGCACGCCACAGGCAGCACACCTAAAGGCCGCACCCAAGGGCCCTTGGGTGTGACCCTTGACGGGGTCAGGGGTGGGGGCGGGTAAATGTGGTTGGGGGTTACATTGAAGACTATGGGGAATGGGACCATTTTAGTTAAGGAGGGGGGATGTGGGTTGGTGATGGGTTGGTGAGAATTGATTTGTTTGGGGAGGGTTGGTTTTTGGGATGCCCCTCTGTGGCAGAGGGGGGCAGGGGGTTTATGGATAGAGGGGAGGTGGAGGGGTGGGATGGGGATAGGGGAGTAGGGCTACCCGCCTCGGTGTGAGATAGCGGGTGAGTCCAGGGACAGCCAGGGAGGGGGGGCTGGGGGCAGTGGGGGTAGGNTCCAGTGGCAGAGGAGGGTCAGGGGGGTGGGAGGCGGGAGGCGGGGGGGAGGCGGACTCTGCCTCCTGGTGTGACGGGGGGCATTGCCCAACCAACAGGGAGGGGGCAATGAGGGTGGAGTGGGGAAGGAGATAAGGGGGCAGGGAGGGGGGATCTCCCTCACAGTCTGGGCAGGACAGCCGGGGAAGGGGGTGGCTATTGGGGTCGTGACTGGCTGGGGGAGATATGGTCTCAGGAGAAAGGGAGTGGGAGTGCTGAGGTGGGATAGATGCTTAGTGCACGTCCCGCTTACCCCTCCCCCAGCAGGAGAGCAGGTGGAACTTGGTCAGGGGGCCCTCAACCCAGTTTTAGTGCTGGTAAACGCGAGGTCAGTGGCGAATAAGGCAACAACAGACCAGGAGGTAGTCCTGGACTGTGCCGCCGATCTCACGTGTATCACGGAAACCTGGCTGGACAATGAATCGGGGCCTATTCTGGCTGATCTTGTTCCAGCCGGGTATTCTGTGCAGCACCAGCCATGGTTGAAGGAATGGGGGGGAGGGGGTGTAGCTATGATTTTTAAAGAGGGTTGGTCTGTAAGGAGGTATCCAGTGCAATCCATGGTGGGTATTGAAAGCCTCCATCTTATGTTTGATTTGGCAGGGGACAGTTTTGGAGTGCTGCTGGTATACCGTGCACCTATCAGTATGGCAGCCTCCCTACAAGCTTTGGCAGAGGCTGTGTCAGAGGTGGTGTTGCGGTCCTCAAAGACAATAGTCTTGGAGGACCTCAACATTTATGCCAACGCAGTTCTCGGGGGAGCCGAGCTTGAGTTCATGGCTGCTATGGCAACCATGGGCCTGTCCCAGAGGGTCAACGGCCCGACACATCTTGGAGGTCATACCTTGGACCTCATGTTTTGCACTGGCCTTGAAGCGGGTGCTCCGTTAATGGGGGAGATATCAGCTGTGCCCTTGTCATGGACTGATCATTACCTCCTGCAGACCTCCCTTCTAGCACGTCTGCCCCCGGAAGGGTGTGGAACCTATTAGGATGGTCCGCCCCCCAGAGGCTATTGGACCCAGTGCAGTTTCTAGGCACTCTGGGGGAGTTACCCTCTGACCTTGACGACCATATCATCAATGACCTCGTCAAGCTATGGAACATCTTGCTGACGGAGGTCATCAATCGGATGGCTCCCAGGTGTCCGTTACCTAGGCAGAGGCTCCGCAGACCTCCTTGGTTTTCTGAGGAGCTGCGGAGTCTGAAGCAAGAGGGGCGGCAGTTGGAGCGACAGTAGCTTTGTTCTCGTGCTGAAGCCAACAGATTGCGGCATGGAGCTAGTTTATGAGCCTGTGCTGTGTCTATGCGGGCAGCAAAGAGGGAGTTCTTTGCTGCCTTCATAGCATCTGCAAAATCCCATCTGGCAGAGCTGTTCCAGGTGGTACGGGGGCTGGTCAGTCTGGCCTCCCTCGACCCTGGGATTGAGTCATCATTGGCCCACTGTGACCTTTTTGTAGATTATTTTGCGGAGAAAATAGCTTGTATTCACCAGGACCTCGATGCTGCACTTAATACAGTGGAGGATGTAGAGGTTGTAGAAGCCCCGGCTTGTCCAATTTTGTGGGATCAATTTCAGTCGGTGACACCTGCTGACATGGTGGGAGTGATTGGGGTGGTTCAAGCCACCTCTTGTGAATTAGATCCGTGCCCATCCTGGCTGGTTAAGAGCTGCTGGGAGACAATGGGGTCGTTGCTGGCCGGGGTGGTCAATGCCTCCTTGTGGGAGGGCAGAGTGCCGGGCTGCCTCAAGGAGGCTGTGGTGCGGCCTCTGCTCAAGAAACCATCGCTTGATGCTGACTCCCCTGCCAGCTATCGTCTTGTCTCTAACCTTCCTTTTTGAGGGAAGGTTATTGAACGGGTAGTGGCTCAGCAGCTCCAGGGGCATCTTGACCGCATTGGTTATCTTGATCCTTCTCAGTCAGGCTTTCGTCCAGGTCATGGCACTGAGACAGCACTTGTGGATTTGGTGGATGATCTCCGCCATGAAAAGGATCAGGGTCGATCGACCTTATTGGTCCTGTTAGATCTTTTGGCAGCATTTGATACCATTGACCATGAGATGTTGGTGACACACCTGCGGAACAGTACAGGGGTGGGTGGGGTTGTTCTTGAATGGTTCCGCTCATTCCTGACTGGGAGAACTCAGCAGGTGGTACTTGGTGATTGTTTTTCTTCTTACCAAGACTTCCCATGTGGGGTCCCACAGGGTTCTGTTCTGTCCCCTCTCTTGTTCAACGTGTCTATGCAGCCGTTTGGCGAGGTGATCAGAGGGTTCGGGGTGAGGTGTCATCAGTATGCGGATGAAACCCAACTGTATCTCTCATTTTCGATCGACCCAGGCCTGGCTGTCTCAGTGCTTACCCAATGTTTGGCAACTGTGAGGAACTGGATGGGGTCTAACTGACTGTGACTGAATCCTGACAAGGCAGAGGTGATGTTACTGGGTAAGTTGGTGGAAGTGAAACCTCCTTTGGTTGATGGGATCTGTCTTCCACTGACTTCCCAGGTGCAGAACTTGGGGGTGCTCCTTGATGCGCAGCTCCGCCTGGATCTCCAGGTGGAGTCTCTGGCGAGGAGTGCCTTCCGCCAGTTACATCTGGTGCGGCGGCTTCAGCCGCTGGTTTCTGTTCCATACCTGGCCACGATCATCCATGCTTTTATTACCTCTTGGTTAGATTACTGTAATGTGCTCTACATGGGGCTACCTATGGTGACGGCTCGGAAGCTGCAGCTGGTGCAGAATACGGCGGCCTGGCTCTTGGTGGGACTCGGCCACCAGGAGCACATTGCACCACTGCTCCGATCTCTGCACTGGCTGCCAATAGTAACCAGGAGGTTGTGGTCTCAGGCGACCCTGGCCTGTCACTGATGTTGTGTAATGTGAGGTCGGTGGCCAATAAATCATCCATTCTTCATGATTCCATCTTAGAGTGGGTGGCCGACCTCGTGTGTGTGACAGAAACCTGACTGGATGAGTTGTTGGGGTCAATTTTGGCTGACCTCATTCCAGCTGGGTACTCTGTCCAGCACCAGCCCAGGCTGGAGGGTCTGGGGGGGCGGGGGGGGGCTTAGCCATTATTTTTAGGGAATGCTTGTCTGCTCAGAGGTTTTCAGTGCAGACCGAGTCTGGGATAGAGGTCCTCTATCTTGTGTTTGATTTGGCTGAGAGACCAGGGGGTTCGGCCGAGGACAGGCTGGGGATTCTGCTTGTATACTGTGCACCCCACTGTATGGCAGTATCCCTGGATGCTCTAGCTGCTCTGGTCTTGGACTTGGTCTTGGGGACCCCTAGGCTTGTTGTCTTGGGGGACTTCAATATCCATGCCAAGTCCAGATTGCATGGGGTGGAGAAGGAATTCATGGCAACTAGGTGGTAGTGGGCCTGACATGAGAGGGGGCATACTCTCGACTTAGTGTTCTGCACTGACCTTGAGATGGGAGATCCAATGATAGGGGGTGTCGTGTGTTCACCCTTGCCATGGCATGACTATTACCTCCTGTGGGTCTGCATTCCAGCACGCCACCGATAGGGTGAGTGACTGATTTGGATGGTCTGCCCCCAGAGCCTTATAGAACTGGATGGGTTCCGGAATGCTCTGGGGGATTTGTCTGGAGACTTCGACGGCCACTCCATCAATGACCTCGTGACCTTCTGGAATGATTGGTTGGCTGAGGCCATCGATCAAGTGACTCCTAGGTGTCTGCTCCCAGCATTTTGTCACTGCAAGTCTCTGTGGTTTACGGAGGACCTGGGGTGGCTGAAGCACAAAGGGAGATGGTTGGAGCAACGGTGGTGCTGTATTCGCACTCAACATGACTGATTGCGGCATAGGTCCTATTTTTGAGGGCCTATGCCATGACTGTGTGGGAAGCAAATAAGCAGTTTGCTACTAGGAAGATGTTGGGGCCAGTACTGGCAGGGGTGATCAATGCCTTCCTTCAGGAGGGGAGGATGCCGGACTGCCTTAAGGGGGGCTGTAGTCCAGTCGCTCCTCAAGAAACCATCGCTTGGCACTGGTGCCCCGGCAAGTTACCGGCCTGTCTCTAACCTTTCCTTTTTAGGAAAGGTTATTGAACAGACAGGTGGTGGCCCATCAGCTGCAGGTGCATTTGGATCGCATCCGTTTTCTTGATCCCATGCAGCCTGGCTCTTGCCCAGGTTATGGCACTGAGACTGCGCTTGTCAATGACCTCCTGGTAGAGCTGGATAAGGGACACATGGATCTGTCTATGGCTTTTGATACCATGAATCATGAGATGTTGGCGACCCACCTGCGGGATCTGGCGGGGGTGATCAGTACCATCTTATGGTGGTTCCACTCATACCTAGCAGATTGATCTCAGCGGGTGGTACTAGAGGACTGCTCATCGTCTCTTGGTAGTGTCCCGTGTGGGGTCCTGCAGGTTTCCATCCTGTCCCCTCTCTTGGTCAAGGGTGCCCTTCGCCAATTACATCTGGTGAGAAGGCTCTGCCCATATGCCTTGGATGCTGGTTTCACCACTGTCATCCATGCAGTCATCATCTCAAGGCTAGATTACTGTAATGCACTCTATGAGGGGCTGCCCATGGTGACGGTTTGGAAGCTGCAGCTGGTGCAGATTGCAGCAGCCTGGCTCCTTATGGAGCAGGCCACAGGAAGCATCTTAGTCCGATGCTCAAAGTGTTGTACTGGTTGCCTATTTTCTTCCGGGCTTGATTCAAGGTGCTGTTTTTGACCTTTAAAGTCCTACATGGCCTTGACCCCACATATCTGAGGGACCACCTCACTCCCTAGGCTCCTGGGCGACCCTGCAGTCATCTGGGGGTACCCTCCTGGAGGTCCCACATTATTGGCGGGTCCGGATGGACAAGAGGGTGTTCTCAGTGGCTGCTCCATTGCTGTGGAATGCTCTCTTGGTGGATATTTACCTGAGCCCTGATCTCCTTGCCTTCCGTTGGCAGTATAAAACCTGGCTTTTCCATCAGGCATTTGGCGGGGGGTTGGGAGGGATGGGTTAGTGAGTCTTTTGGAGGGAAACTTATTTTATATACAAATCTGGTTTTTATGTTGCTGCTGTTTTATATATTTATGAATTATGATATTGTTTTATGGTTTTATTTATGCTGTTAGCTACCGCGAATCACATTGGGCGAGAGGGGTGGGGTACAAATGAAAATAATAAATAAATAATAAATATTAAACAAACTAAAACTATGGTTGAAGACAAATGAGACATGCTGAGCTGGCTCCCCAGGCCACCCCAGGGAGGGCCACTGCAGCCACCACTCCGTGGGTTGGTAGGGAGAGCAGTTCCCATGAGCAGCCTCCCCACCCCCTGTAATTCAGGTGTGGGGACTGCTGTCACAGGTCCTTCCATGGCACGAGTTGACGACAAAGCCATCCATATGGAACAGGATGGCCAGACCTCCACACACACACACACACACACTGCACAGCAGGATCGGGCCCCCAGGAAGAGCTGCTGAAAAACAGCTGATGGGGGAGCCAAGAGGCATGCCCTCACCTGGCCCAGGTGTGCACACCAAACAGCTGATTGGGGTGCTCCATCAGCTTCCCCTATCAGCTGTTTTGTGGCTGGGGTGAGGGCACTCCTTCAGGTCCAATCCTCCGACCTCACCTCGTGGCGTGGCTGGGCTGGGCCTGAATGGAAGGGTGGGAGAACATTAGCCCCGGATGAGTCACCAACTGCCACTGGCCCACACATCCTATAGCAGCCAGCTGCCCACCCCAACACTGTAGTGGGCAAACATCTGGTGACACAACCTACCAGATGAGCAGGTGACACCTGGGCAAATGTGGGCTAATGTCTCATTTGTTTTCACCCTATGTCTAAATCACACGAGGAAGCAAATTGCAAAACTGAGACCTTTCCAATAGGATATGTAAGAGCTTTCCGGTAGAACAGAATTCCTGCAGTGGAGCACAGGGAAAGAAAGAAACAACGCAAAAGACTTTCTTCTACATTAGATGAAACTTGCAGTATAGCATTCAGGGGTCGCCATAAGAAGATTGTATTACACTACAATACACTAGCTGGCAGTTGAGAGAAAAGTGCAATTTCCATCTGAGATAAAAATTATCACTGGGTGAAAACAAACAGGGCTGGAGCTGGCTGGAGTGCAGGGTCACTCCATGGAGTCCCCACACAGCTGCCATTGCCCAGGTTGAGTGACACCCCAACAATTGGTCAGGCACTGCTCTCCACCTCCTCCTCCCCATCACCAAGACATGGTCACTCCTCAGACTGCTCTAGTTGCTGCTCCCAAGACTGTCTGGTCCTGGAGGACCTGAATATGCGCAGAGGCTGCATGTGTCCCAATAGACAGTGGTGGCCATGTGAGTGTACCGTGGCCCACCCCAACAGGTAGCCATGGGTAAGTGTGGTACCTCAGGTTGACCCGTATGTAGCAGCTGCCTTCCCCAGGATGACACCGTAAGTAGCAGCCACATACCAGCTGGGTGGCGAACATCTGACAAGCACCTAGTAGATGGTCCCATGGTCCCAGAACTGCTGTTTGCTATTCCAGGCTACCGTCTCATCTGTTAACAATCATAGAGTCCAGAAACAGTAATGGTTTTCCCTGAAACACTGAGACTAAGGGTGAAAACAGACATGACGCTAACCACCCTTTAACCACCCTTGGTGGTTATTTATGCATGTTGCAGGGCTGTATTGGTGCCCTATGNAGACATGACGCTAACATGACGCTAATCACCTTTGGTGGTTATTTATGCATGTTGCAGGGCTGTATTGGTGCCCTATGCAGCCCTGAAACATGCATAAATGACCACCAAGGGTGGATAAAGGGTGGTTAGCGTCATGTCTGTTTTCACCCTAAGAGTCGCTCGTAGAAAAAAACAGAGAGCCATTTAATAGTATGTCCTATCTCTATTGTTTAGGCCAATTTAAATTTCTCTCGTGACTCCACACTTGGCCAGAAACTGGAAAAGAAAGGAGATAAAATCTAGGTTTAGTATGAAGGGGCAATCCTCATCTGATTGTCTGAAGTGAGACAGAATGGGACCAAGAATCTGGCCCATTGATTATTTTTTTGAATGGATGAACATACATTTTCTTTAAATGTGAAATAATTTTGAGTTGATACTCTTAATCCACAGATACTGCATTGTCCTGTATTTAGTAAAGAAACAGCCAAAAAGCCTGTTCTGGAATTGACAGCAAGAACAAGGTAAGCAAAAGCTGCACAACTAGAAATCTGTAAATAAACAGTGACTTTAATTTCCAAAAAACATGTATAAAGAAACTTTCTTGACAATCAGGGCTGCACACTCTGGCTTGCTGAAATGGTGAAATGTTCAGTTTAAACTGCTTGAACAGCTCCCTGAGGTTTGTTAGCTATTTGCTTTTTCCTCAAAGAGCAAAAGTTTTTACAGCATACTCTGATATTTTGTTTATTCCTGCCCTTTATCTCTGGAAACCTGATATGCTTTGCTAGTGTTTGAAGGCCCCATGAATGCTTTACTCTCTGCACAGTCTGATAATAGGAGATTTCTAAAAAATCTCTCTGTGTAGACAAGAAGGGAGTGGGTGGGTGGTAGAGAGAGCTGTAAAAGCAAACTCTGAAAAATAACTTGGTTATCTTGCTGATGCCTGCTGCGTTTAGAGAGAAGCTATTAAAAACACAGTTCTTTCAGCTTTTGGAAGTAATGGAGAAAATTGTATTAATTGTAATTGTATAACATTAATTTTTAAGCAGAAGAGCTATTTAAATAAATATATCATGTGTTTTTCATAGCATCGATTCACTTTGTACCAGTAATTCTACTGTTTCCATTAGACAGAAAAACAAATAGCAAGTTTGCCAACCACAGAGATGAAAGAAAAAAACCAAGAAAATGGAACAGATTTTTTTTACAAATAGTAGTCATGACTAAATAGCAAGACTTATTGACAGTATTGTTAAAGCTCATGATTATAGTTAATGATATAGTAGAATTCTGATGACTGAAAAAATTACAACACATGAGTTTCTTACTGTTGGTTAGGAGTGGGGGAGGGAAGAAAATGTCCTTGCTCCTTCTTTGGAGAGTAGCAAAGTTAATAAACTGATCCAGCTGATGCACAGTAGCTGCCAACGTGAAACATTTCCCATCTTCATCTACAGCGTGGATTGGACCAGACACTTCTCAGCAGACGCCATTATCAGCCTGCTGGGAACAAACATAACATTCTGGTGGCAGCTTCACCAGTTCAAATCAGGTTTCTGGTCGCTAGCAGGTGGAAATTTTGCATGGAGGAAGCTTAATGTTGTCTTCAATATCGGTTGTATAAAATCGATCGGAGAGTTACTGTTTATTGTTTAAAAAACAGTCAGACAGGAAAACCAGGAGGCTCTGGGGTAGCTGTGGAAAAATCAGTGCAATGTGTGAGCTTTAAACTGCTCTTTTAGCAAAACCATTTATAAACTGTGTTGCACTGAATTTGGAGTCAGCCTTAGGCAGGGGAGACCAGGGCCTACACTCCCATCCTGGAAGCTCCTGGAGGTATCTGTGGAACCCCAGGAGCTTCTATGGTGGGAATGGTGGCTGTGGAGTCCTAGTAGCACCTCCAGAGTGGTGCCAGGATTGATGCAAGAGGCTCCAAAGGCTCCCAGGGCCGGGGCTTCCCACTTGCCCACATTTCCTCTACCTTGTCCCATCCCACCCTAGACCCCACAAAGACTAAGGCTGCCCTCTCTGAATTTTACCAACACACTGATTAGGTGACACTATTTATAGCTAACACACTGTGGCCATTGGCTCTGTTCTTTGTCCTGGAAGAAATTAACTAATACCACCATGCCAACACTGATCAGTCAAGTCCTACAGAACTAGTGCAATAGATAAATAGGGATGGAGTTGAACCTTTGGGTGAAATTTGAGCTAGAGCTGAACAAAAACTTTCAAGATCAGTAAGTCTGTTAAAATATTTTACTCTAACAAAGAACTCTATCAAAGTTACTCTCAAAGAAAATAATAGAATCTTAGGGTGTTAACAAATGAGACAATAGCCAACAATAGCCCACATCAGGTGGTTGTCCACCTGCTCGTTTATTAGGTGTTTGCCCCCACCGGACATGTGGCCACCACTGACCAGAAGACACGCAGCCCACACTCATGGCAAGATCTCAGAGCATGCCGAGCATGCCGTGTGGGCAAATGCGGGCTAATGTGTGCCCCCGTGTCCCCATCCCAGCAATATAGGCCCTTTTTACATGAGACACACTCACTCATGCACATGCATGTGCACACAATGAGCATGAATAGGTGCCTCCTGTGTGAATGCTGCGGTGCGTGTGTGCACGCACTCCTGCGAAACATGCATACCCACCCACCTCCCCCCACTGCCCAAGCACGGAGCAATTGGCCAAAACAGCAATTGTTCCATGCACGGGACTATGGGGGGGAATCAGTGTGCGCCTGTGTGCATCTGTCCCCCATCACCACTCATGCTGCGGTGCGCGTACTGATCCACCCACCCCCACCCCCGCAGCCACAGTCCATTTTAAAAGGGCCTAAGTTGTGAATGCGGGCTAATATGCACCCACATGTCTTCATTCCATCAGTTGTACGGTGGGGAAAACTTGCTTTCCAGGCCGTTTATCATCTCCATCGCCCTCTCTAAACCTGCTCCAAATTGTTAAAGTCCTTCTTAAAATGAGGTACCCAAAACTGGAGACACTAATCAAGGGGATGTGTGGATTGGCACATATCCAGTGCCAGATAGAATGAAATTATTACTTCTGCTGACTTGGAAGCAATGCTTTTGTTAATATAGCCTAAAACTACAGTAGCCTTTTATTTTATTTTTGCAACCGCATCACATTGTTGTCATTGCTAAATATTTTTCACATGTGCTGCTGCCAAGGCAGGTATCCCCCATCTTTTATGTGTGCATTTGGTTTTTCTTCTGCATCTATCTCAGCTGAATTTCATTTTGTTAATTTCTGCCCAGATTTCCAGCCAATCAAGATTTAAAATAAATAATAATAATAATTAATTAATAATTCTATCTTCTAGGGGGTTAGCCTTCCCCCTCTATTTTGTGTCATCTGCAAACTTGTTATGTTTTCCCTCCACCCCTTCATCCAAGTCATTAATAAAGTTGTTGAATAGCACAAAATCCAGAAGAGAGTCCTACAGAACCCTGTTTGATACCTCCCTCCAGTTTGATGATGGGCCATTTTTAAATTATTTTTTATTATTTTATTTACTCAATTTTTGCCCCACCCTTCCCACAAAGTGACAGGAGGCTTACATAAACATAAAACATATATAAACATAAAACATATATAAACATATATAAAATCATACAAAAGCAGTTTTTAAAATCCCTAACCCCACCCACCAACCTTCTCCCCAACTCCTCCATCCAGCCCCACGCAGCCCTATCCCAGCCCACCAAACACCTGGCCAAGAAAAAAGGTCTTTCATCTCTTTTAAAAGGTAAGACAGTTCAGGCTTAGGTGGCTCTCCAAGGGGAGAGAGAGTTCTATAACTGTGGAGCAGCCGTCAAGAATGCCTCTCTGCATGCCCTCCTATGAACCTCACATTGTTCTGATACCCAGGGCCCCAGCCATTTAGGGCTTTATAGGTCAAAACCAGCACCTTGAATTGTGCCCAGAAAGCTAATGGCAGCCAATGCAGACTCTGGAGCACTGGTGTAATGTGCTCTCAGTGACCTGCCTCCGAAAGAAGGCAGGCCGCCACGTTCTGCACCAACTGCAGCTTCTGAACAGTCATCGAGGACAGTTCCATGTAGAGCGCACTGCAATAGTCTTTCCTCAAGGTTACAAAGGTATGGATGATGGTGGCCGAGTCTGATTTTAAAAAAAAGAACGCAGACTTCTTGTCAGATTAAATTACTGAAAAGTACTTCTGGTCACCACCACAACCTGGCTATCCAGGCACAGTGGTGGATCCAAGAGCACTCCAAGGTTGCGAATCTGAGTGACCAAAGGAGGCTGGACATCATCAATAACAGGTGGTCCCTATGTCCTCCAGGTCACATGACCAGCCAACCATCATTACCTTGGTCTTGTCTGGATTCAGATTCAATTTGCTCACCTGCATCCAGTCCCCAACAGCAGCCATGCACCCAGTAAGCACCAAGACCACAGGGCCTGGGTCAGATGAAAAAGAGAGAAAGAGCTGAGTATCATCAGCATACTGATGGCACCACACCCCAAACCTCCAAATGATCTTGCCCAGCTGCCTTAGATACACATTGAACAAGAGGAGAGACAGAATAGAACCCTGTGGGATGTCAAGAGATGGTTCAAGAGATGATTTTTTGAGCAATAAGAAGAGATGGTTTCTTGAGAATGGGACAGACTGTAGTTTTGAGACCATCAGGTATCCTGCCCTCCTGAAGGGAGGCACTCACAACCCCAGCCAGCAATGGTCCCCAGTGTCTCTCAACTAGCTTTCAGCAGCCAGGACAGGCATGGATCTAATTCGCAACTGGTCACCTGCTCCAAGCACGGCTTCTGTATCGGTGAGTGAGACCGACTGAAGTTGATCCAAACAAATCAGACAAGACCAAGTCTCCCCAACCCCAAACTCTGACTCTGTATTCAAATTAGCAGCACCCAAGTTGAGCCAAACATGAATGACCTTATCTGCAAAGTAGGTAGCAAATTTGCCACAGTGGGCAGATAATGATTCTAACTCTAGGTGGAGACAGTCAGGATTTAATAAGTTGTTCACCACCCGGAAGAACTCTGCCAGACGACACTTTGCACATGCTATGGCAGCAGCGAAGAAAGTTTTCTTCACCACCGCCACAGCCATGGTAAAATCCCTACACTCACCCCAAATTCCTCCCCCTCCGAACACCTATCCCAGCCTGACGAAAGCTCTGTCAAACAAAAAAGTATTACACTGCCTGCAGAATATGCTCAGGCTCTGGGTGGACCTCAAGGGAAAGGGAGTTCCAAAGTATGGGAGTGGCAACTGAGAATGCCTCTCTGCAGGCCCTTGTTGTGTGGACAAAATTGGCCAGTGGTACCTGCAAGAGAGCACTCCTGGATGACCGCAAGGGCCACAATGGAGCATGGAAGGAAAGGCAGTCTTTCAGATATGTGGGGCCCAAGCTGTTTAGGGCTTCAAAGGTTAAAAGCAGCATCTTGAATTGTGCCTGGAAAGCTATAGAAAGCCAGTGCAAAGTACAGAGCACAGGTGTAATGTGCTCACGGCAACCCACCCCAGAGAGAAGCTGGGCTGCTGCATTCTGCACCAACTGCAGCTTCTGAACAGTCAGCAAGGGTAGCCCCACACAGAGCACATTGCAGTAGTCTAGCATCATGGTAATGAAAGCATGGATGATGGTGGCCAGATCAGCATCAGAAAGAAAAGTCTGCAGCCTCCTCACCAGATGTAATTGATGAAATGTGATCCTAGCCACTGTCACAACCTGATAATCCAGGCGCACCAGAGGATTCAGACATACACCAAGGCTGCAGATCAGAGTAACTAGAGGGGACCGGATCCGCTCAATAACAGTGGTCCCAATCCCATCCAAGTCACAAGATCGGCCAACCATCATCACTTCAGTCTTGTCTGGATTCAGCTTCAATCATTTCACCCTCATCCAGTCCCCAACAGCAGCCAGGCACTGGGATAGCACCGAGACTGCCAGGACCTGGGTCAGATGAAAAAGAGAGGTAGAGCTGGGTGTCATCAGCATACTGATGGTACCTCACTCCAAACCTCCAGATGATTTCACCCAGACGCTCACCCAGATACACATAGAACAAGAGGGAAGACCAGATGGAACCTTGCGGGCCACCACAAGGGAGGACCCAAGGGGATGACAAGCAATCTCCCATCACCTCCTGTTTCTGACAGGAATGAACAGAACCACACAAGAGCAATCCAGTGTACCCCTGCCAAGTCCTGCAGACATGTCAGCAACACCTCATGATCAACTATATCAAAAGCCTGTAAAAGATCTAACGTGATCAACAGGGCACAATTCCCTCTGTCAATCTCTAGGTGTAGATCATTAATTGAGCAAGGCCACAAGCACAGTCTCCATGCTATACACAGATTGAAAACCAAAGTGAAATGGGGCCAAGACCAAAAGCATTCAGATGAGCCTGAAGCTGATGGGCAACTACTCATTCAATAACCTTCACTAAAAAGGGAAGGTTAGAGACAGGGTGATAGCTGGCTGAGGAGCCAGCATCCAAAGTTGGTTTCTTAAGCAGGGGCTGGACCGCTGCAATGAGCATCCGACACCGTTGACAACCCCAACCAACAAAGGCCCCAGTGTCTCCCAGCTGGCTTTCACCAGCCAGGATGGATAAGGATGTAATTCACCACTGGCTACCTGCACTGTTTCAAGCATATCTTCCGCATCGGTGAGTGATGCCAATTGAAACTGATCCAAGCAAATGAGACATGGTTGAATTTCCATAGCCTCAAACTCTGACTCTGCAGTCAAAGGGTACTTTCAGACATGACGCTCACCACCCTTTAACCACCCTTGGTGGTTATTTATGCATGTTGCAGGGCTGTATTGGTTTCCTATTCAGCCCTGCAACATGCATAAATAACCACCAAGGGTGGTTACCATCATGTCTGAAAGTACCCAAAGTAGCAGTACCCAAGTCATGGTGAATACAAGTGATTTTATCTGAAAAGTAATTAAAAGCATCACAGCGGGAAATAGATGACTCAGGGTCATGGCAAAGACAACCCAGATTAACCAAGCCATTCACTGTGTGGGTAAGGCTCCTTTAAGAGATGAACTACTCATTTAAGATCACTGTTGCTTTGTGGTACAGCCCTGCCACACACTTTCCCCCCAAGATGGGATTATCACAAGGAATTGGCTCCTTGTGAGGAAGAGAGGAAGGCGAGCAATGAACCGCTGGACCCGGAAGTAAGGGGTGCCCCAAAGCCAACTTGAGCCTGAGCGCAGCAGGACCCCCAAGGACAGGAGATGTAAGGGAACCCCTGGGCGTGATTGGCTGCTGCCACACGGACTTCCGGCTGCATCCCTTTAAAGACAGGTGCAGCCCCGGCAGCGCTGCAAAGAGGGGAAGGCGAGCAGCAAGAGGCTGGTTGTTCTAGCCCCCCCCCCCCCGCTGGACCCGGAAGTAAGGGGTGCCCCGAGGCTGACTTGAGCCTGAGCACAGCAGGACCCCCATGGACAGGAGCTGTAAGGGAACCCCTGGGCATGATTGGCTGCTGCCGCACGAACCTCCGGCTGCATCCCTTTAAAGACAGGTGCGGCCCTGGCAGCGCCGCGGGCATGCGCCATGCACTGCACGCCTAAGGGCTGCGTGCGCAAGGGTGCACCCTTGTGCGTGCGGTCTTAGGCACTGGTAGACCCGGGCCCATAACATCTGCCCCTTTCGTTCTCTCAAGTTTCGCCACTCAATTTTCAGATTGGCTGATTTAAGGAAATAGTTAGTTATTAGTGAATTGCTTTTCCTTGAGAGTTCAGTTGAGTATGTCCCATAAATGAACGAGGCAAGAGGGGCTCCAGCTCCCCGATCTAGGGATGAAAAATAAACAAAGTAAAATAGAACCATTCTTACAGCACCTATCAGGGCAAAATCACAGGACAATTTCAGATGTGGAGGATTTACATAAGAATATTAGGACAACGCAATCTTCTAGACTGTCAGAACTTAGTGAATCTATAGATGAGTTATTTACTGGTTTAGATCTTGATATAGACGCTTCTTTGAATCACCTATCACCAATAAGACCATTTTAAGCTCAGAAGGGATTTAATGGTAGAAAATCCCCATCTGATAATGATATCATGGATATTCTGGGTACCCAATGCCTTCTAATTGGGGATTCAATTAAACATCTGTGTAACCAATTGGCAGGTATAACTAAGATCTTGGACTCCCAAACAGCTCAGTTGAAAACTGATTACGCGGGAGCTAGTAGATTTTTAAAAAGAGGTTGTAAAACAAACCTCGCAATTTAGGGAAGACAGAATATTGAGTAATAGGCAAGACAGAACCTCGAATTATCAGGGTAGAGGGGTCATCTTTGTTAATAGGGACATAAGTGGAAACTTTAGTGGAAGGAAGTTAAGTAAGGGAAACCAGGGACAAGGCCATCAGAGTACTAAGCAGCAGCTTTCATATTCTGGGCAGAATCGGGACCAGATTCAGGTGGATAGAACTGCTATTGTTATAAGGGCAATCCCCCTCCCTAATGGATTTCTACCAAATTGGCATGCCAAGGAATTGATTTGTCTACACTTGGAGAAGATCTTGCAATGGAACTTCCCCAAGTGGCAAATTAGGTTTTTTCTGTCCTTGGCTTATGGCCCTTCCTGCCAACATTTAGTTGTCTATTTTAGATCAGCACAATGGCCCCAAAAATTGTTACAGGAATATAGTTTGCTTTATTCATGGGGGGTGGTAGTCAGTGAAGTTTTTGTCACTCCAAATGTGCAACCCTTATTGGATAAGTCGCAGGGGAAGAGTTTAGTTCAATCTAGCTCTGGTAATAACCCTGAGGAGGATCTTATGGATTTTTGTAACACTCAGGATGTGAAGATTACTGGATAGCGGCAGGAAAAAGTTTTAGGGGTGAATAAGCATAATATTCCCATTTCACAAAGGCTTTAATATATTTCACAGAGTGGTAGTGCCAAAACTACAGTAACTACTAAACTAGATAGCTCTAATAATAAGAGGACTTTTTATTTTCCAAGAACGAATGTGGCCACGGTAACGAAACCTTCGAAGGATAGTCGGCCCATTCTGGGAGCAGAGAACACTAAGGAATCTGGGCTTCAGGAGGACTGTCTTAGATCTGTTTCATCCCCCAGATCAAGGATTGGATTCCCGGTGGTGAATTAACGTAAGAGTAAGATGGGAGAGGAGAATGACGCCATTTCTAATTTTGATACTCAAGATGGTACACTTTCAAGGACAGACTTGGATAAGCCCAACCAAGGAGGGGAAAATTTGGAGGTAGCAACCCCTGGTTTATTAGAAGGGGATAGGATATTAATAGATAGCCCACTTCTACCACAAATTGATTATCCTGGCGAGGATGAGTTAGTTCTCCAATCCACTGAGTGCCCTTTATCTGCAAAGTGACATTGGTTAGATCCCTCCCCTTTTCAACTAAATGGATTATGCTCTTGGAACATTGCGGGGTGGTGGTCAAAATATAGTGACCCAGAGATGAGGGCTTATTTTCAGCAGTATCAGATTATTGTATTATTAGAAACATGGTCTAAGGACCCAATAGTGGGCTATGGAACTCCCTTCCGGAGGAAGCTCGCCTGGCCCCTAGCCTGTTAACATTCCGGCGAAATTGTAAGACCTGGCTGTTTGCCCAGGCCTTTGGGAGGGAGGGTGAGTAGGGTGGGGGTTTTTAGTTCCCCCACCTATTTTTGGTTTTTAGACTGTATCTTAGCCCTGTTTTAATATTTTATAATAATTATAATTTTTAAATTGATTTTATTGTATTTTAATGCCTGGAAGCCGCCCCGAGCTGCATGGCAGGAGGGGTGGGGTAAAAATTTATTAAATAAATAAATAAATAAATAGTGCTGGATGGTTATCAGACTATTGGAATTCCAGCGACTAAGGTGTTAAAAGGAAGAACTAGAGGGGGTATAGCTTGTTTAATATCAGTTAAATCTCAGTTTAAGGTGGGAAGGATTCAATATCTCCCCCCTATTGCTCTGAGTATAGAAATTGCCTGCCGAAGTTGTAAATTTACCCTGGTGGCAGTGTATATACCACCTGTTAATGCTACTTCATTCCAAGGGCATTATTGGACTAGATTTGGAACCTTTTTACAGGAACTAAAAGCAAGGGCATCGCCGGCATGTTTATTTATTACCGGGGATTTAAATGCTAGGATTTGAAAGGATGATAATGTATTAGTTTCTCCTTTCTCTGCCCTGTCAGGTAGGTTAAACACTCCCCCTCTTTTTGAAAGACAATCTGAAGACCATAAAATAAACAGCTCTGGTTTAGCGCTGGTAGATCTTGTAATAGATCTTGACCTGTTTATATTGAATGGTTCTTCTTTAAGAGATAGAGAGGGGGAATTTACGTTAATTTCACACACTGGGGCGAGTGTGGTAGACTATATGATAGTGACGCGCGATCTTCTGTATTTAGCAGACAGCTTCCAAGTAGGGGACTGTCTGTTGAGTGACCATCTACCTTTGGTGATTCAGTTGAAGGAGGTTGAGGATCTGGTGCCCTGCCACAATTGTGGGCCAGATGATTACTCTTCTGGCCCCAAAGTACGCTTTCACAA
Organism: Sphenodon punctatus; assembly: GCA_003113815.1. Lineage (NCBI taxonomy): Eukaryota > Metazoa > Chordata > Lepidosauria > Sphenodontia > Sphenodontidae > Sphenodon > Sphenodon punctatus. The sequence continues at coordinate 10,592,166 of QEPC01001533.1, forward strand.
AAGCATTTGGAATGAAGACATTGCAGAGAAGGTGAGGACTTTCTGCCATTCGAGTCCCTGTTACCAGGTAGTTCAAGCAGGGGGTTGTAACATTACTACTCTCTTTTTGTTAGGGCAGTTTTTGAACCTTATAGATGACTGTGCTGGTCTTCGTATTAAGAAGAACACTTCCCGGGGCAACTTCTCCAAGCTATCTAGTAAAAGATGGTTTGACAATGAATGTAAAGTTGCTAAAATAGAACTAAGGAAGATGTATTATAGATATAGAGATGGGAAAATGCCCGATTTTTTGGAGGTTTATTCTAAACTGAAAATGGATTACAAGGCTATGATTAGAGACAAGAAGAGGAAGTACGTTAGTGATCAGGATCGGGCTCTATACCAAGCTGCCCTAGATGCTGACTCTCGCAATTTTCGGTGGATCTTAAATGGATCATTGGGTGGCAAAAAGGTAATGATGAGAGCAGTCATTCCTAAAGAAGCTTGGGAATCCTTTTTTATGGCCAATTTCGCTTACCACCAAGAACTGGACATATCATTTAGTATTCATGAGACTCCCAGCTGGCCGCCAATAGACCCAATTGAAGTAGAGGAATTGATAGGTGAATTGAAACCGGGCAAACCGATCTTTTAAGAACACAGAAGGACTGGTGGGTCCCCTTCTTGGCAGTTTTATTCACCAGGATAAATGAGGAAGGCAATATACCTAGGGCATGGTGGACTGCTATAGTTGTACCCATTTATAAAAAAGGCTCAAATAGTGATGTGGCAAATTATAGGCCAATCAGTCTATTATCAGTTATTGGAAAACTATATGCAAAATGCCTGGCAAAACGATTTGAAATTTGGCTACAAAAGGAGAAGGTTCTCGCCATTGAGCAGGCAGGATTTCAGAGGAGTCACTCAAGACTGACCAGATATTAATTCTCTCTCATTTGGTGGAAAAATATTTAAAATCGAATGGTAAGCTGTTTGTAGCCTTTATTGATATAAGGGCTGCTTTTGACTCAGTCAACTGTAACTGTCTTTGGAGAAAATTAGAAGCTTCTATGGTGGATAGGAGGCTGTACTATTTAATCAGGGCCCTTTATTCTAATAACACGTTGAAAGTAACGTTTGATCAGGCAACTAGTGAACTGACATGTGAAATACCTGTCCGAGTTGGGGTAAGGCAGGGGTGCACACTGGCCCCTAGCCTATTTAATTTTAACCTTAATGACTTGGTACCCATAGTCTCCTCTGATGAGTTTATTCCCCGCACTTGGCAACCAGGGCAATTGGAGCCCTGTTGTATGCCAATGACGCAGTGGTATTATCACAGACAAGAATAGGATTGGTGAAACAGTTTAGAGCTGTCCTAGATTTTTGTTCTGACAGTTCTCTTCAGATCAATTACAGTAAAACCAAAATTATGGTTTTTGGTCAAAGCAGGAAACAATATAGTTGGAAGATAGGCCACCAAGAGTTTGGACAAATGAGCAGCTTCCAATATCCGGGAATTACACTGGACAGAGGAGGCAACTGGGCCCTTCAGGCCAAAATGGCATTAAACAAGGCTAGGGGTACAGGGATGGCAATATTGAGTTACTTCCAACAAAAAGGGATAGGGAGGGAGATTATGGCACTGAGGGTGCCGGAGGCCAAAGTCGCCTCCCAATTACTCTACGGTGCTGCGGTTTGGGCTTTGATTCGCTCAGTTGATTTTAATAGACTTCAGTCAACGCTGTTGCGTAAGCTTTTTCACTTACCTGCCGGGACTCCTTCAGTGGCTCTCAGGCTGGAGGTTGGAAGTATGCCCTGCCATTGTGGATTCATGTTGAGCTTTATCCCCAGACTGAGAGATTCCTTCTGCTAGTCAAGGATAATTTTCAATCTTCCTGGAGAATTAAGTTAAGGGAAAGAATAACCCATTTGGGCTTTTCAGTTGACTCTCTCTCCTCCAAAGACCTTAGAGCAGTTAAGAGTGAACTTATTGCAAGGATTAATGACGTTACAAGGCAGGAGGACATTGCTGAAGCCAGGAAAGTACACTTTTTGCACAATTACCTGGATTTACTGCCCGCTGTGGGAAATATGGCTAATTATTGGAAATTGGATATGCCCTCTGCTTTGGGGAGGTGTTTATTTATGGCCCACCTGAATGTTTTTCCGTCTAAAGTTACTGAGGGCCGTAGGGACAAAATACCTTTCGATGAACGCCTTAGCCCTTTTGACTATCTTCAGGTTGAGACGTTGGCCCATGTTATCCTGGAATGTACCATGTATGCTAATTTGAGACTTCAGTTCCTTCAACCTTTTTTGGACAAACGCCTGGGAAGAGTTAATTCCGAGCTTCTCCAGATGCTGTTTTCAACCCAGGATTATGCCCTGTTGGGAGATTTAGCTACATTCCTATATAAAGCCATTAAGGTGTGGGCATGGGCAGCCTTCCTGGATTTTCATGTTTATAATTGTATCCACTAATTGCTACTTATGAGTATTTATATATCTAATTTATTTATTTTGGTTTAACTCAATGTGTCTAGTTTAGAACTCAACTCTAGACATTCTGATTTTTAATTGAAACGTATATAAATTTGTATAATTAATTATTTACTATATTTATTATGTTAAGATGAATGTTTTGTATGTTTAGGCATAGGTATTTTTATATACTTTGAGGCAATGGTTATGCCACGCCTGGTCTTAGGGTTGTAATTCTTTTGACCTGTAAATTGAATTGAATTGAATTGAATTGATCACTGTTGGTAAAAAATACACAGTGGACATGGGAAAGCTATCCTCAGAAAGAGTTTCAAAAACTGAAAGAGCTGATACAAAAGGCTCCTGTGCTTCGTTATTATGATGGCACATGTCTGACCAAACTGTCTACAGACGCATCCAAAGAGAGCATTGGGGCAGCTCTGATGCAAAAATATGCAGAATACTGGCAGCCTGTAGCTTATGCATCTAGGGCTCTGACCCAAGCAGAATGTAATCATGCCCAGATAGAAAAAGGGGCATTAGCCCTGGTGTTTGGATGCAAGAAATTCCATATTTTTATTTATGGCAGACCAGTTGAGGTTGAAATAGATCACAAGACTCTTGTTTCAATTGTAAAAAAGGGATTGTATGATACTCCTCCCAGACTGCAAAGGCTCCCCCCCCCTCCCCCCCTCCATTACACTTGTATGATCTGAACCTTCAATACAAGCCAGGTAAAGATCTTGTAGTAGCTGATACCCTGTCTGGAGCGTGATAAGACTGTTACTAGGCAAGAGATGGAAGCTGATACAATTCATGTAAACTTGATTAGAAAAATGTATCCAGTCTCAGATGCAATGTGGGCACCGATGTCAGAAGCAACTGCACATGATGAGACTGCAGAAAATTATCAGGGTTGTTACAGATGGTTGGCCTGACCATCATATACCAGCATCGTACAACCATTTCAAAGAAGAACTTTCAGTACTGAATGGTATCTTACTGAAAGGGAAAAGACTTGAGGTTCCAAAGAGTATGCAAAGGGATATTCCCCTCCCCCTTTATAAAGATAGATTTGCCTTTCTCCAGTCTTCTTGCACCTCACCTATTTTCTAAGACTTCTCAAAGATAATTAACAGGTCTGTGTACTTCTTAGTCTGAGCACCTTTGCTGAGTTCAGTTCCCAAGTAATTTTGCAATGAATGAACCCTAATAGAAGCAGGAAATAGCAAAACAATCCTTATAATATATTTTGCACACATAAGACATTGATGCATAGCATGAACAACACGTGCTGCCTGTTGCTGGCTTATAAGAGATATTAGAATGAGCAAAACCATGCCATTCTGTCACTGTAAAAATAGAGGGTGAAACACTTTTTGCTTACCCAACCACCCAACAAAACAGCAGAAACATTTTGGTACCAGATGTCATATTTGGTGTATATTCCAGTTCCACAACAGAGACTGACAGGTTGGCAAATTTAATAAGTCTGTTGCAACAGTCTTTGGAAACGTTTTTTATCAACTTTACTTTAAAATGACATTTTAGCCTCGGCTTATTCTAGTGCAATTAAGTGTATTTTTTGTAGCTTTCTATACGAGATACAACTGCTTCTCTGACCTCTCCATCCTTTTAATGAAAGGTAATATGCCATCGAGAGGTTAAGTTCCTCTGAAATTGCAATATAGGAAAGTGACCTCAAGGCACACTGCTGGAAATCCCTCTTGTCCTGCTTGTGGTATTCCTAAACACATTATTTGTTGCTATTAACATGCCACAAGAGCACCAATTATTGATTCATTAAAATTGGTACCAGTATAAATAAGTCTGTCACAACTTTTGCTTCTCTGACCTCTCTGTTCGAGCATCTTTCACACTGATATAAGGAGCTGCCTAACTGAGTCAGATCAATGGTCCACGTTAGCCCAGTATTGTCACAACCTGAGACGGCAGCAGGGTTTCAAATCTGGCTCCTCAGAGGGTGTTTGCAGACGTTACGAGATCACAGACAACCACAGTCAATTCCCTGTGGTGGCTGTGATCACGGCATGTCTGTTGGGGGGAACGGATGTTCCCCCCCAGATGTTACCACAGCGGGGAATCACATTCGCTACGCGAGCGGCCGAAGCGGCGGGGCCAGAGGCCGCCACGTGGCGAAGGCGATTCCCCGCCGGGGTGAACCCCGCCGTCATTTATGGATGGCGGCCATGGCCCAGAATCCCCGCAGGGATTCCGGCCCGTGGCCAAATCGGGCGAGCGCTGCGGCCGCATTGGCCGTGGCGGCCGCCCGTCTCCCCAGAGGGAGGGCGGCAGGGAGCGTGGAGGCAGCGGGACCGTGCGGCTGCACGTTGCACCGCGCGGCCCCGCCCCCTCCCCGATTCCCTGCCGGGAGCCCCCAGCACGTCTGTTAGGGCGTGATGGGGTCGTCCCGGCGGGGGATGAATACATTGATTTCGTGACGGGGCCAGTTGGCCCCATCATGTCTGAAAACACCCAGAGTCTCCAGCAGAGGCATCACCCTATGCTCCAGCAGAGACCTCACCTCATGCTACCTGAGACCCTCCAAGATCCACGGCAGAGGCCTCACTCAGGCATGCTACCAGAGATCCTGAATCAAAAATGCTGGGTATTGAACTTGGGACCTTATAAACACAAAGCATGCACTCTACCACCTGAGCCATAGCCCACCCCATAACAGACACAGAAGCTAATGGGTGCAGCAAAAGGAAGTATTTTAAATTATCTGTATTTGGATACTATTTTAAAAATTAAGATAGTTTTCTAACAAACTTCTCTTCGATCACATTACAGTTCTCTCCTGAAATATCCACACCAAACCCAAATGCTGTGGTAGATACCTTTAATGGACTCCTCATTTTGATAGCCGAGTCCCATTCACTTAAATGTTTTTAAAGAACACAATTATAGCTATGCTGTTAGGTGTAAATAATGTAGTTGCTTGGCAGAGCGGAATTATCTATTAGATAGTCTTGAGCCTAAATTCCAGAGCAGTTTCAGTACTTGTAGAAGATATATCTGGAATACTGTGAAACACTAGTGAATTGGTCCCAATATTTTAAAAATTAAAATGTTTAAAAATTACACAAGGCAAATTACACAAGGCAGTCACTTAATCTGTGCTAATACCTGGAAAGTTAGTTCAAAGAGGTATCGTATGGGGGAGGGGGGGAGGAAAGCTACATTTTAACTAATAGATCATAATTTCTTTGCTTCAGTATGTTTGACTCCTATAAAGAATGTATATGTGCCCACCCTGCCAACTGCTTTTAATAATTCTCCAAGGCTTAAGTAAAATGTCTTCCATTGCACTACACCATACACTAGCCCTTTATTGAGACTGTTCTGTTCTTTAATCTGAAGGCACTGTGCAAAATGATAATTCTCTGTCAGAATGCACATTATTTATTTCTCTTCATGTTATACTTCCGTTGATTGTCATTCAGAATACTTATTGGGTACAATTTTTCCCTTGCATTGTTTCACTGTTTCAAGGTATCTCAAACTTTCATAATTTGCTTGACAGATCTTATCTTAAATACAAAACAAATGTATGCATAGCAGCAGATACATGGGGTAAGAAGTAAACATAGGGTATTTTCAGACGTTACATTACCACACTCAACCACGGTGAATCCCCCGTGGTGGTGGATGGTCCCGTAACGTCTGGTTGCTCGCCGCAAGATGTTCACCATGGTGAACCACCGGCGGTGAGCAAAATAACCACGCTTTCGAGGATGGTCCAGGCACCATCCCCGAAAGTGTGGTTAATTGAACCACGGCCTGGAATCGGTGGATGGTAACGTCTGTTACCGCCACCGATTCCAGGCCGTGTCACAGACCCCGGGTCGGAATCGGGCACAGTGGCCGGATTGGCCACCGTGCCTGCTCATCTCCAGGAGGGTGGGTGACTGGGGGAGCGTGGGGGGGTGGGGCTGTGTGGCTGCATGTTGCGCCATGCAGCCCCACCCACCCCAGATTCCCCGCCGGAATCAGCCGGCACGTCTGTTGGACGTGAAGTTTTGATTCTGGCGGGGAAGCAAAAGGTGATTCTGTGATGGGGCCAATAGGCGCCCCGTCATGTCTGAAATCACCCATACATGCCGGTGGTCCGCTTAGGCCTGCTTTGGCCTGCTATGGCCTGGGAACCACCAGCATGACTGTTGTGGCACCACCAGATGTTCACTCACTTCTGCCCCAGGGAGGGTAGGTGACTAGCCTGGGCTGTGCCCTCGGAAAATATCCAAGGTCACAGTCCAGGATAAAGGATGCCCATGCAGGCCAACATGGGCTAGCACTTCTGTGCTGCCCCACCATACTCGCCCCAGGTCGGGGACTGCCAGGGTGCTCGAGGATTGTTTTTCATCATACCGAGACCTGGGCTGCCTGTCATTGCCAGGGTGCCAGGGCTGCCTGTCATTGGCTGCCATGGCGGGGGGTGGGAGACTGGGATGTCCTGACCAGAAGAACCCAGCGGGTGGTGCTCGAGGATTATTTTTCATCATACTGAGACCTCTCGTGTGAAGTCCCACAGGGTTCTGTTTTGTCCCCTCTCCTGTTCAACGTGTACATGCACCCTCTCTGCGAGGTGATTAGGGGGTTCAGTGTGCGGTGTCATCAATATGATGATGACACCTAACTGTACCTCTCTTTTTCGGCAGACCCAGGCCCGGCAGTCTCGGTGCTTACTCGGTGTTTGGCGGCTGTGGGGGATTGGATGAGGGCTAATCGACTGAGGCTGAATCCTGACAAGACGGAAGTGACGTTAGTGGGTAAGGTGATGGAGTTGGCGGCCCTCATTATTGATGGGGTCTGCCCTCCATTGGCCTCCCAGGTATGGAGTCTGTGGGTGCTTCTCGATGCGCAGCTCAACCTGGATCTCCAGGTGGAGGCTGTGGCGAGGAGTGCTTTTCGCCAACTACATCTGGTGCGACAGCTTCGGCCATTTGTTTCGGACTCTGACCTGGCCACTATCACCCATGCTTTCATCACCTCTCGATTAGACTGCTGTAATGCACTTTATGTGGGGCTACCCATGGTGACGGCTTGGAAATTGCAGCTGGTGCAGAATGCGGTGGACCATCTCCAGTGCAGTTCTCTGCACTGGCTGCCGGTGGTTTTCTGGGCCCAATTCAAGGTGTTGGTCTTGGCCTATAAAGCCCTAAACAGCCTGGGCCCTGCCCATCTGCGAGATCACCTCACTCCCCGTGTCCTGGATTGGCCCCTGTGGTCATCCGGGGGTGGCCTACTTGAGGTCCCCCAAGTTTTTTGCGGGGTCATGCAGGGGAGGGCATTCTCAGTGGCCACACCATGGCTGTGGAACTTCCTTCTGGTACAGGTCCGGTTGGCCCCAGATTTTCCCTCCTTTTGGAGAAGTTGTAAGACCTGGCTGTTCCACCAGGTGTTTGGCGGGGGAGATGGGTAGTATTGGGTGGGTGGGATGTGTTATTTCCCCCCTCCTTTTATTATATTTTATTCTAATTGTTTTTAATGATTGTAAGCTGCTCCGAGCTGCCTGTGGCAGGAGGGGTGAGGTAGCAATTTAAATAAATAAACAAACAAACAAACAGGGCATAGGCAGGGCTGGCTGCCCGCACGTTTGTTGTGCTCCTGGCCTTACTCAGACTATGTGGTGGTGGGATGGCTCTCCGACTGTGGGCACATGTATCTGGTACCCCAACACAGCTCGGGCCATGTCGGCTGCGATTTTGCACTCTGGGACAGGCCAGGGGGCTATCCTGCCAGCCACATGTCTGTTTTTACCCACTGTCTGTCGCATGGCTACAACAGTAATGGGTCCATTAAAATATTTCTAAGAATTAGCATGGCTAATTGATCTAGGCTACATTTTTCTTGAAGCAATTTCGACTAACCTGTAATGCATGTACAAACGTTTGAAATCAAATATAACTAATTGTTGCATGAGAGATTTACTGGTAAAAACTGAAAATGAAAATATTTCAGGAGTGCTCAGGTTTGACTTGGACACAGAAAAGAGTCATCTGATTCTCATTGTATGAAATAGATTATTTTTGTTGCAGGCTTGTAATATGCAGCTTAAGATTCAGTTCCAGTAGTTTATGCTTAACTCTTTCTTTTAAATCCTTTCCTGTGTCTGAGAACCACTCTTAATATGATTTCTTTTGCTCTTCCCCCTCCCCTACTTTCACTTTTGCTCACTTTGGAACTTGTGGTTTGCAGGAGCTAGAGGAAAGGAAATAACAAATAGCTAACTCCTCATCTATGTTCTGACTTACATTCTTGTCTCACTTCTCCGCCATGGGCAGAGACTGATTGAGAGAAATCTAAAGAGAGTGTGATTGCTGCATTGGTCTCATTTGTCAGAGATGAAGACAAAGTAGTTCAGATGATCTTTTTTATTGGACCAACTACTTTTGGAGAAAGTATGCAAGCTTTCAAGCCACGCGGGCCCTCTTATGTTATTAAGATAAGGAAGGTTGCAGTTTAAAATATCTATATTTCATTTGTTAGGGCTATGGTTCAGTTATACTTAGTACAAGTAATATCTATCACTTGCTGATATACAAAAATAGGACATGTATAGTAGGTAACAACCGTAACATACAAACTGTGTGCCATGAGTAGACCTTGATTTAGACAGAAAGTTGAAAATATGTCTATGCTCTAATACAAAACAATGCATATTTGGTGTTGTTAATGTAAGACTGATTTATTTAGCAGTCACAGAGCAGGAAATCCTAAGAAGAGTGAATTTCTCTGTCATTTGAAATTACATACTGTTGGGTTCAAATATATATAGCCAATTGCTTTGAGAGTGAAGGGGGCTGCTGACACATTTCTAATAATGGACCTTCTTCTCTGGCACTTATTCCCACAGACATCTTGATACAAACAACCATGAAACAGTTGGTCCTCTGAATTCATTGTAAAGTCTATTAATTTGAAAATGAAGACACTTAGAGGGGATTCACACGTGTGTTTAAATCGCACAGTCGCCTCGGCGGCATCGTGCGATTTAAAGAACCCCGCACTTCCAGGTTAGTGTGAATGCAGTGAGCGCGCACATTTCCACTTAGCCCGAATGTTTGGAGTGTGGTTTGAAAAGTTGCTAGGAGTAGCTTTTCAAACCGCACTCCAAACATTCGAGCTAAGTGGAAATGTGCGCGCTCACCGCATTCACACTAACCCAGAAGTGCGGGGTTCTTTAAATCACACTATGCCGCCGCAGCAGCTGTGCGATTTAAATGCATGTCTGACTGCACCCTTATAAATAGCACAGGTGGGCTAAAGAGGGAGGATTTAAAAAACACAACACACCCCTTCAGCCAATTGATGTTTGAGGAGAATTCAAAATATCTTGGTGTTTTATTCTGTAATATTTATTAATATTTTTGACTGTGTATCATGTAGGATAGAAGCATTTGTGCAATGGTCTTTGACTACGCAATAAAGTTGAATTGAATTGAATTGATAGAAGCATGGGGCAAATTTAAAAGAAATAAAGGGAATCGGTAAGACACAATTCAAACATAACTTCAGTTGAAACACAATTCAAACTGAGGAAGGTGGATGTTACCACCACCCCACTAAGGGGGAGGGAGGTGCCAGGTCCAGGGTCCGCACATGGGGGGCTGGTGCTGATGAATGCGAGGTCCGTGGTCAACAAGGCCCCGATTATCCACGATTTGATCGTGGATGGGGCCGTGGACCTCGCATGCATCACGGAGACCTGGCTGGATGATCTGGCCGGTCCAACTTTGGCGGATCTGGTTCCAGCTGGGTATGCCGTGCAGCATCAGCCCCGCATGAGCGGCCGGGGAGGAGGCGTAGCTATTGTTTTTAGGGAAGACTGGCCTGTTAGGAGGTATCCAGTGCCGGAGATTGTGGGTGTAGAGGCTCTGCACGTGGTGATCGATTTGGCTGGGGGCAAGCTAGGGGTGCTGCTGGTGTACCGGGCCCCTTCATGCCCGGCGGCATCCCTTACCGCTCTAGCGGAGCTGGCCTCGGAGGTGGTGTTGGGCTCCCCCAGGACTTTGGTTCTGGGGGACTTCAACGTCCACGCCGATGCCGGCCTTGTTGGGGCGGAGCGGGAGTTCATGGCCGCCATGGCAACTATGAACTTGTCCCAGGAAGTGATCTGCCCGACCCACGTGGGGGGACATATCCTCGACCTGATCTTCGGCTCTGGCCTTGAGGCGGGGGGTCCGGTTGTGGGGGAGGTGACAGCGGTGCCCTTGTCGTGGACGGACCATTACCTCCTTCAGGCCGGTCTTTTAGCGCGCCCCCTCCAGAAGGGGAAGGGACCAGTTAGGATGGTCCGCCCTCGGAGGCTGATGGAACCCCAGCGGTTCCAGGAGGTCCTGAGGGAGCTTACCCTGGATGTGGACGGTCACTCTGTGGATGAGCTGGTCCGGCATTGGAACATCTTGCTGGAGGAGGCCATTGACAGGGTGGCTCCGAGGCGCCTTCTGCCTCGGTCTCGTCACCGCAGGACCCCTTGGTTTACTGAGGGGCTGCGGTGTATGAAGCGTGTGGGCAGGAGGCTAGAGCGACGCTGGCGTCGGACTCGGTCTGTCTCCGATCGTCTTCTCCATAGGGCCCATTTGCGGTCCTATGTGGAGGCTGTGAGGACGGCGAGGAAGGAATTCCTCGCCGTCCTCATAGCGTCTGCGAAGTCGCGTCCAGCGGAGCTGTTTCGGGTGGTGCGGGGGCTGGTTAGTCCGGCCTCCCTCCGCCTGGATGGGGACTTGTCCCGGGCCCGCTGTGAGGAGTTTGTCATCTACTTCGCAGACAAGATTGCTCGGATTCAGGCCGATTTCGACGCTGGGTTGATAGCAGTAGGGGAAGAGCGCGGGGGGGCGGAGGGTCCGTCTGGTCCATCTTTATGGGGTGAGTTTCAGGAAGTGACGCCGGCCGATGTGGTGGATGTCCTGGGGTCTGTGAGGGCCACGTGTTGTCAACTAGATCCGTGCCCGTCCTGGTTAATAAAAGCTTCCGGGGAGACGTTGGGGACGGTGCTGGCGAGGGTGGTGAATGCGTCCCTTCGGCAGGGGAGGTTGTCGCCTTGCTTAAAAGAGGCTGTGGTGCGCCCCCTGCTGAAAAAACCATCGTTGGACGTAGACGCGCTCGCCAGCTACCGACCTGTCTCTAACCTTCCCTTTTTAGGGAAGGTTATTGAGCGGGCAGTGGCGCTCCAGCTCCAGGTTCATCTAGATAACATCGGGCTCCTTGACCCTTTTCAATCTGGGTTCCGCCCCGGCTATGGCACCGAGACGGCGTTGGTGGCCTTGGTGGACGACCTCCGCCGGGAGATGGATGCGGGATGTTCGACATTTCTCATCCTGCTCGATCTCTCGGCCGCTTTTGACACCGTGGACCATGGGCTGCTGTTGAGACGACTGCGTGACCGGGGGGGTCTGGACGGGACTGTTCTTGAATGGTTCCGTTCATTCCTCTCGGGGAGGAGCCAGCGGGTGGTGTTGGGGGAGGAAACATCGAGCCCCCGCGCCTTACCGTGTGGCGTTCCGCAGGGATCGATCTTGTCTCCATTATTATTTAACATCTATATGCAGCCCTTGGGGGAGGTCGTGAGAGGGTTCGGGGTGCGATGTCACCAGTATGCTGATGATACTCAGCTGTACCTCTCCTTTTCTACTGACCCAGACCCTGCTATCTCGGTGCTATCCCAATGTTTGGAGGCCGTGGCGGATTGGATGCGGCTGAGCAGACTGAAGCTCAACCCAGATAAGACGGAGGTGATGGTGGTGGGGAGGGCGAAGGGGGTGGTGGCCCCCCTGGTTGGGGGGGTTTGCCCCCCTGTAGCTCAGCAGGTCCGGAGTCTGGGGGTCATATTGGACGCAGACCTGCGGCTGGAGCGGCAGGTGGAGGCAGTCGCTAAGGCTGCCTTCCGCCAGCTTTATCTGGTACGTAGGCTGCGTCCGTATGTCTCTGGCCCGGACCTGGCCTCCCTCATCCATGCCTTCGTCACCTCGAGGCTCGACTACTGCAACGCGCTCTACGTGGGGCTTCCCTTGTTCTTGGCCCGGAGGCTGCAGCTGGTGCAGAATGCGGCGGCTCGTCTTCTTACGGGGACGGGTCGCCGGGAGCACATTACACCGGTGCTCCGAGCTCTGCACTGGCTGCCGATAGTGTGCCGGGCCAAGTTCAAGGTCCTGGTGATGATCTATAAAGCCCTATACGGTCTCGGCCCCTCATACCTTAGGGACCGCCTCGCCCTTCGCGCCCCAGAGCGGCTCCTGCGGTCTGCCGGGGGTGCCTTCCTGGAGGTCCCCCGTGTTAAGCGGGGGGCCACGATGGAGAGGGTATTCTCGGTGGTGGGACCGCGACTGTGGAACTCCCTTCCGGAGGAAGCTCGCCTGGCCCCATGCCTTTTAACATTTCGGCGAAACTGTAAGACCTGGCTGTTTGCCCAGGCCTTTGGGAGGGAGGGTGGGGAGGGAGGTTTTTAGTCCCCTACCCATTTGTTTTTTGGTGTTGTCTAGCCCTGTTTTAATATTTAATATTTTATTGTTTTAGATGTATTTTATTGTATTTTATTGTTTTAATGTTGGAAGCCGCCCCGAGCTGCGTTGCAGGAGGGGCGGGGTATAAATTTACAAAATAAATAAATAAACTTGGTTTGCAGAAAAATACTGGATGTTATCTGTTCCCAGTGTGCTTAATGTATAAAACACAAATTTCTGGGTCCCAGGCCTACCCCAGAAGCCATGTGTCCTGGCCCAGAATTGATCAGAGCAGTGCAATGAAGCCTGTTCTCCAGCTAACAATCCAACCACTCGATTAACCTGCCTCTTTTACAGCTGAATATAAAACAAGAGTTCTTGTGATTTAATCTATCTGATGGCCACCACAGGGGGTGGGGCAAGAGAGTCATTAATGAAAGCCAATTGAACCATCCAGGTTTTTTCTGGCTTTCATTTCCAAACCCCAAATAGCCAATATCGGCCTTTTCCTGGTCTTCCACGTTTTGGGGGGCTCACTTCTACTGGGAACATTTTCCAGGGCTCAGCCCCTCTCCTTAAATTGAATTGGCTGAGCCCTGGCAAGCCCTCCTCACCCCGCAAGTTAGGCCATGCCTGGTTTATCCTGTGTTTCCTTTTACATGCTAGTGGTTGGGAGCCATACATAACATTATCAGCCATGCCCACAGGCACGCTCAGCAGCTACCTGATGGGAAACGGAGGGAATGGACACCTTGAGCTCTGAGCCAAGGAGAAATTCCCAGGAGCTGCAGTGGTGCCAGAGCATTGCCCCTCTGACACTGCCCTTGATACTGCCTTGGTGATTTCCCATTTTTGCGACTCTGCGCCACCGACACTGCTCCTGGGCTCATCTCAAGGTATATCTTGTCCTTTGTAGTGTTCCTTCCCCTAGCTCGCCTGGCCCCAGGCCTGTTGGCCATTCGACGTATTTGTAAGACTTGGCTGTTCGCCCAGGCCTTCGGAGGGGAGGGTGGGGTGGTGGGTTAATTTTTGTGGGGGGTGTTTTAAATTTGTTTTATGTTTAAAAATTGTTTTAACAACTGTTTTATATTATGTTGTAAACCACCCCAAGATGCCGTAGGCATGGGGGCGGTGGCATATAATATAACAAAATTAATAAATAAAATAAATAAACATATCTTGCCCATACCTGTTGCTACCAGATGTAACAGTGGTTATAAGCAAGGAACTGCTCTTCATTGTATCCTTGTAAGTTTTGTGAGCCACCAAGGAGGAGCAATTTGAATGGATTTGATGGTGTTTTATTGTTTTTATGAACTGCCCTGAGCACCATTTGTTAGGGAGGGATGCTACACAAATAACATTTATCTGTTATTATTGTTGTTGTTGTTATTATTAGTAGTAATTAGATAGCAAACACACAGCAGGTCATGAACAGACAGAATGGGTGTTTTTACACAGATCTAAAGGTGCTCAACCCCAGAGCAAGCCCAGGGGCGCACCTCCACGTCTGCCCATTGCAGCCGTGCCTGGGTCCATTTTAAATGAACCCAGCAGTTGCCACTCCTCCACACCATAAAGCGGTGGGGTGGACTGGCCACCACTCTAGGCTTCTGCCCACAGCTCTATGGCATTGCCTGGGGCGGGACACACACACACCCAACCAGGAGCTGAGCTACAGTGGCTGTCCACTGTGTAGACAGACCACAGTTCCACCTCCGGCCACTCGGCCAGTGCCCCAAGTTTGGGCAGCCCACTCCACTGGATCAGTGCTCCAGGATGTTCCGGATCACCACTAAGTAGGGCTGGAGCATAGCAGGTGGCTTCTGCCCTGCCTGCACATCTGGCAGCCTGCCTTTATGTGGATGGGCCACCCAGATGTGAGGCGGAGCAGGACCATGGGTGCTGTACGTGTAAAGGTACACGTGACCTGCTGCATGTTTGCTATTCAAAAGAATGAGTAATAGGGATGGGCGAATGCGGTTCGGCAGTTCGGAGTTCGGCCCGAACTCGGCCTGTTCGGATGACCGAACACGAACGCGAACATACCGAACAAACCGAACACCGAACGGCGAAATGGCCGAACAGTTCGGTCAGTTCGGATCGCGTTCGGATGAGTTCGGGTGGCCAAAAAAGGTTCATTGGANTTTCATTTCACTTTTGTAATGAAATGAAACTTAAACCATAAACTGAAACCTTGTGTAATGCACTGAACAGACTCATTGAGTATGTAATGTATGTATTTCACTACAGACTCCTCTTCTGTTTGTGATTCCCCCCCATCCCATATATATGGGATGTATATATATGCATATAGATAGATAGATAGATAGATGATTAGATAGTAGAGAGTTGTAGGAGTTAGCTTAGTGATAGAGATAGCGTTAGTGATTTAGTTTTAGTTTTTGTAGGAGTAGGTCTGTGTACTTATTAGATAATCCATTTAGTTCATAGCATTTAAAATAGTTAATAGCAGTTAGATTTAGTGTAGATATATATATATATATAATATTAGATTAAAAAAATAAATTAAAAAAACCCATATAAAAACAAAAAAAAACAATAAAAAGCAAAAGAAAACTATATAAAACCCAATAAAAAACCATATAACCCCCCCGCCCCCCATAATAACACTTGCCGAACGGCCGAACGGCCGAACCGAACAGCCGAACGGCCTAACCGAATGGCCTGTTCAGATGACCGAACCGAACAGCTGAACCCGAACTCGGTGAACTAGCCAAATGGACGAACCGAATGGACGAACCGAACATGGCCGAACCGAACTGACGAACCGAATGGACGAACCCGAACCGCAATCTGTTCGCCCATCCCTAATGAGTAATTTTACGTCTGATAGTTTCCACAGTCTAGAGTTATTTTGTGTCCATATGGGTTCATAATAACAGTCCTATTTTCACTGGAAAGGTGTTCATATGATTACAGAATGTTTGACTGTTTTTACATGGACACTAACCTGTATTAAAATCCTGGATTCTTAATCCTGGGTTCCTGTTTACACAGACATTTACAACTTGGATCACAGTGTTCGTGGTTAATATGGGTTTAGACTAACATGGAGGACTGAAAAATCCCATGGTGTGTTGCGCTGCTAAATTCCAGCGCCTTCTCCTGCTATTAATGTTGTTCCCCTTTAGAGATATCTTTTAATGATCCCACAGCTAATCTATGCACTAGGTTTGGGGGCAGAGAAATCAAAATGCTGATTTCCTGGCCAGATCCCCAGAAAGCGCTGACGACCACAGAGATGTTCCTGGGTAGAGAAGATGTATGGTCTACCTACTAATCTCTCTGCTCAGTTTGGATTTACAGTTTACATGATGGATATTAACCCAGGCTCATTTGATCCCATGTTAAATAAATCCTTGAAAATGAAGATTAAATAAACCCAGGTTCAACCTTAACCCAGATATTTTAAACTAGGATTAGGTGTTTACATGCACATTTAAACCCAAATTGAGATACATTATTCCAGATTTAGCGTCTGTGTAAAAACAGCCTTTTTCAGTTTTCATCCTGGCTGACTGTCTCAGATCAAGGACTGAGTGTGCCTATAAAATAAACTCCCTATGAGCTCTCCAGGTTCAGGATTTGGTGTACTAGTTGGGGGACATTGGTGAGCTTGTACTGCTGCTGTATTCTTTCTATAGTTATGTAGAGAAGCTCACTTTCCAGAGTGGAAAATCAAGCATGATTGTTTCTGAGTTGGCTTTACAGAAATTGCCCATATTGGGGAAGCTCTGAATTTGTTTTGCTGCTTTTACTTAGAGGTTTTGAAGATTTTGTATGTTTCAGTTTCATTCCCACATTAACTATACTGCAACTTCCATCACAGTATATTAATGGAGGTTGTCAAGAACACCGGGTTGAGAAGTGAAAGAATGTAGAGAATCTGCACTAAGCTTTTATTTTCTTAATAGTAGACGCAGGATTGGTTAAGGCTGTTTTATTACTGGTGGAGGAGTTAAGGTAATTATAGCAGTGGGGCATGAGGCCAGGGGATGGTGGTGGCAGCACATTACTATTGAAGTTCAGAGAATTACTCAGTTTATTTTCTTAATACACCAGCAGTCTGCCAAAGACCCCCTGGATTTGTGGAGGAATTTCAATGAAAATGGTTCTTGTTACTGTGCATTGTATGTTAATATCTGTACCAGAAATAACATACATCACAGATTGCAAGTCAGGACTTATGTTTCTACATTTGCATTATTCTTATTGGGGGCTCAGTTGTAGAATTCCAGCAGAAGTCAGTGAGAGAGATGCAACTAAAAACAGTGCACTACTTGAAAAACGTAGAGGACATAGCAAATCCTACAAGGTTTGTTAAAACTAAAGTATTTACTTGAAGTTGGGACAAGGACATTGTCTTCTTGTCTGGATTTTGGGGTTATTAATTATTATTATTATTATTATTATAAACATTTATAAAGCGCCAACCATGTGCCTGGCGCTGTACAGAACATAGAAATAGACATGGTCCCTGCCTGTGGCTTACAATCTAAAAGACAAGGAGGGGGAGACAGGGAGAGGGGACAGTGGGAGAGACAGGGGAGAAGACAAACAAACATTCAGGCGGATGCGAAGTCTCAGGTGCGTGTGCTTGGCTTGGTTACAATCAGGTTGGTTGCAGCAGTCTGCAGAGGAGGGCAGACAGTAAGTATATGGGGAACGACTAGCAGGCATTGGGAAAGGCGGCGAGGAAAAAGTGGGTCTTGAGGAGGGATTTGAAGGAGCGGAGGGAGGGGGCAAGGCGGATGTGGGTAGGGAGGGAGTTCCAGGCATGGGGGGCAGCGAGGGAGAAGGGTCGAAGGCGGTTAGGTGAGCAGGAGAAACGAGGGAGAGTGAGGGAGGGGACAGAGGAAGAGCGGAGAGCGCGTGCAGGAGTGCGTAGGGAGATTAGGTCCGAGAGGTAAGGGGGAGCTTGGTTGTGGAGTGTTTTGAACGTGAATACCAGGAGTTTAAACAGGATACGTTCAGGAAGGGGGAGCCAGTGAAGAGAGAAGAGGAGAGGCTGCACATGGTCGAAGCGACGGGCAGAGTGAATGACCTTGGCAGCGGAGTTTTGGATTGCGATAAGGGGGGACAGGTGAGAGCGAGGGAGGCCAGCAAGGAGGAGGTTGCAGTAATCGAGGCGAGAGATAACCATGGCATGAACAAGGGTTTTGGCCGAGGAGGTAGAGAGAAAGGGGCGGATCCGAGCAATGTTATGGAGGGCGAATCGGCAGGATTTGGCAACAGAGTCAATGTAAGGTTTAAAAGAGAGGTGCGTGTCAAAGATGAAGCCCAAGCTACGGGCTTGGAGAACAGGATGGATGGTGACTCCATCGATGCAGATGGGCAGGTTAGAGGGAGAGGAAGAGGAGGGAGGAAAAATGAGGAGTTCGGTCTTGGCCATGTTGAGCTTGAGTTGACGTCGGGACATCCAGGCGGAGATATCAGAGAGGCAGTTGACGAGGCGTGAGTGGACAGAAGAGGAGAGAGAGGGGGTAGAAAGATAGAGTTGGGTGTCATCAGCGTAGAGATGATATTGGAATCCGTGGGAGGCAATAAGTTTGCCAAGGGACAGGGTGTAAATAGAGAAGAGGAGAGGGCCGAGGACAGAGCCTTGGGGGACCCCAACCGAAAGGGGGAGGGAGGAGTTTGACTCGGGGAGCAAGACTTTAAAGGAGTGATCAGAGAGGCAGGAGGAGAACCAGTCAAGGACAGAGCCACGGAAGCCCAAAGAGTAGAGCGAGTCCAATAGAAGCAAGTGGTCGACAGTGTCAAAGGCAGCAGAGAGGTCAAGGAAGACAAGAATGGAGTAGAGGCACTTAGATTTAGCGACAAGTAGATCATTGATGATCTTGGCCAGGGAAGTTTCAGTAGAGTGGAGGGGGCAGAAGCCGGATTGGAGAGGGTCGAGGGAGGAGTTGGCAGAGAGGAGGTCCAGGCAGCGGGAGTAGAGGACATGTTCCAGAAGCTTTGAGGCAAAGGGAAGGAGGGAGACTGGCCGGTAACTAGAGGGGTCAGACGGGTCCAGGGTGGGCTTTTTGAGGATGGGGGAGACAGTGGCATGCTTGAAAGCAGAGGGGAAGGAGCCTGTGGAAAGGGAGAGATTGATGATATATAGAAGTGGGGGGGCCACAGTGGGAGCAATAGAGGTCAGGAGGCGGGAAGGGATTGGGTCAAGGTGGCAGATGGAGGGGTTGGATGAAGAGAGCAGAGCGGAGATTTCCTCGAGAGAGGCAGGAGGGAAGGATGTGAGGAGAGAGGGGGTCCCATTTTAGGTCCCATTTCAGTAGTCCAGACCTGTTCAAACAAAATATTTAACCATGTGCTAATCTTTAGCCTTCAAAAGTACAGCGCTTAACAGGTGATTAATTTCTTTCCTGTACAGAAATTGATTGAAGTATATACTTAAAGCTGAAGCCCTAAAGAGTGAGAGGGCAAATATATTCAGAAGTGACTAGTCATTTGCCATGACTTAATTTTTGTGTGAATCTTGCTTTCTTATAAAGGGCCTGAATTTGAGGGTGCATACTACAGAGTACTTTTTTGAAAAATTGATCCATTTTAGAAAGTAAAATTGAGAAGAAAAAATCGAGGAACTTAAAACCACTAGTCATTTTAAAGACATTAGCCTGTACATGGCAAGCTGCATCTTAATGAGAGCAGGCCAGGAGTGTCGGAACAAGCCATGTCTTTTTGGGCCAGCATCCTACCTAAACATCTCATTTGACTGAGCAGGAGAATATTCATCATCTGGTTAATGACCAGGTTACAAAAACCTGAAACTCGGTTAAAAAAAGGAGAGGAGGAGGAAGGAGCAGAGCTGCAACAGATATCTGCAGCAAATTTCATATCTGACAATTTCACCTGCTTTGTATTAGGCCCACAGAAGCAGAAACCAACTGTTATCTATCCCTGTTTTGGTTGGATATCTGTTTTGACTTGAAAAGTGGAAAGGCAACATGGGGTGATTTCAGAAGTGACGCGTTCCAATTCACCACAGTGAATCCCACCCCGGTGTGAATGGATTCACCGCGGGCTGTGGTGACACGTGCGGCCCCAACAGAAGTGACAGGATCGTGACCACCGCCTGGGGGCAATCAGAGAGAACATGGACCGGGGGAACACAACAGACATGCAGTAGAGACGTGGACTGCAGTTCGAGCCCCAGAATGCACCGTGGCCGGAGTCAATTCCTTCCACTGTGGCTGCGGGTTTCCATTCAGAAGTTACTTTTCATTCACCCCTACCATGGTGACCATTCACCACACTTCTGGACCTCCTCCCACCCCGACCTCACGAAGCTTGGTTAGCTTCATCCCGGGCCGCGTTTGACTGTGGTGAACATCTGTATGCGAGCAAACAGACATGCACAGCGCTTTCACCACCACCCGCGTTTGACTGAGGTTGACTGTGGTGGACATTCACCACGTCACTTCTGAAATCACCCATGGGCACACAGTGAGAACAGGGCACATGGAGAAGATGTCCCAAACCATAATCACTGGGCTACACTGGGAGTGTCAATAAATAGCTATCTATCTACATGAGCAATTTGCTCCATAACTGATTTAAAAGGGGGAAAGAACAGTTGTTCCTATAGCTCATAAAGGCCCTTTTCACACAGACACTCTGTGGGTGTTACATTTTATTATACATGTTGCAGGGCTGCAGGTGTACTCTATGGGTGCCCTGCAACATGTATAATAAAATGTAACACCCGTTTTATCAGTGTTAGCGTGTCTGTGTGAAAAGGGCCGTAGAGCTTTGAAAAGGAATTAGAAGGTCAAGGGTTCAAATTCTTGTGAGCTCAGCCCTCAGTAGATAGCAGAAAATCTACCGGGCAGGAGAGAAGCCCTATATCCATGTTAATCCACTATTCAGACGCTGCAGCCGGTGCAGAATGCGGTAGCTCGGCTCCTTTCAGGGACAAGTCGCCGGGAGCACATTACACCAGTGCTATGAAGTCTGAACTGGCTGTCTATAACTTTCTGGGCACAATTTAAGGTGCTGTTTTTGACCTTTAAAGCCCTAAATGGCATGGGCCCCATTTATCTGAAAGACCGCCTGTTCTACCATGCCTCACTGTGGCCCCTGCAATCAGCCAGGAGTGCTTCCCTGCGGGTACCATCGGTTAGCCTTGTTCATGTAACAAGGGCTTGAAGGGGAGCACTGGGGTTGTTACCCCAATGCTGTGGAACTCCCTCCCTCTGGAGATTCCTCTGAGTCTGAGCATCTTTCAGAGACCGTGTAAGACTTTTCATTTTATTAAAGCATACCCTGAGACCTCGGGGAAGGGCAGGATATAAATGTAAATAAATAAATATAAATCGTGTGTTGCTATTTTTTAAAAGCTAAACTATAAACTAAAAATAATAAATAAGGTGCCTGGGGGTGATTTTATACCAACCACACTCCTTAAGATAAATTTGGATTGGTGATGCGATACATTAGCAGCTCTGTTTTCAGCAATTAATGAAACTGGTCTAGTCCCTAGTGGGTGGGTTAAAGGTATAATAGTCCCTATACCCCCAGAAACTATTGACCAATTAGTTTGCTGGATGTCATAGGGAAAGTCTACTCTAAATATTTGTTAGGCCAATTATTGACTTGGGTTGAAAGTAAATAAATTAAATTAAATTAAATTAAATTAAATTAAACATAACCATAAATGACTGCTGAGTCCTCGGGGGCCAGAGAGGCAGCTGCTGGGTGCTCTTCCATGCCACGCTTCCTGATTCCTGATTCCCACCAAGCCTTCCAATCTCAGGAGATTAATGACACTAATCGCGAGATCGCTAGCGAGGCTTGGAAATCGCATCTCTTATGGTAAATTTATGAGAGTTGGCAACCTTGAAGCCCAGGCTTAGCAACATCCCTGGGGCTTGGGGCAGGCTCACTAATTGCTAGGGCTGAAACAAGAATTTAAAAAATTCTCACAAGAAATTCTCATGAGATCAAACACCAGGACCGAGCTCTCACCAAAATATCAGTCCCAATGAGAGATCTCATGAGATTTCTCACAAAATGAAACTAAAATTTTAAAAAAGTATTGGGGCATCCCGGGACACCCCAAAACACCAGCTGATTTACTTCATCCCCAGGCTGCTGGCCTATGTTCCGGTGGCTATTTGCTGCTCCCTGCCTTTGCATTGCATTCTGCAGAGAGTTGAGCTTACTCTCTGCCTCTCCTACTGTACTGCACTCTGCAGAGCTGGCCTTGGGACCTGTCAGTAAATTATCTCCTTCCCACCAAGCCTTCCAATCTCAGAGATTATTGACACTAATCGTGAGATTGCTAGCAAAGCTTAGAAATCACATCTCATGGTAAATTTGTGAGAGTTGGCAACGCTGAAGCCCAGGCTTAGGGACATTCCTGGGGCTTGGGGGAGCCTCTTCCCAGTTGTGTGCAACACTCTAATCAGTCCCTGTTTCCAGGGGGCCAATTAGGGGTGCACTGTGTGGTACCATGATATCAGTCCCTGTGGAAAAGGGAACTGATTAGAGTGTTGCACACAGGTGGGAAGAGGCTTTCTGGCTCCCCTCCCCACTCAGATAATTTATTATCGGGTCCTGGGTCAGCTCTGCAGAGTGCAGCATGGTGGGGGATGTGGCAGAACCTGCCACCAGTTGCAGCTTCCCTGACCTTCTAGCTGACCTTCACTGACACCCTGGCTTCCAGGTACTGATAGGCCTGATTTCATAACTAGCCGCATGGCAGGATTTCGCAATCCCAGGAAAAGGTACGCCAGGTGACTTACCAAACACCAATGACCATTGAGGGGGTAGGGGGCTTTAAAAAGGAAAAGCCACACCTCTCAAGGCTCTCGCTCTCCATTTTTGTCTTCTGTTTGCTGTGGACACTGACTTGGTGATGAGGAGCTGAGGGAATGGCTCCAGGCATGTTCGGACTAAACTGAAACTTAAGGACTGGACCCCTTTGCTGCAAAGCAAAGGCGCACCTCAAGCAGTGAGTAAATGAATGTTAGATCTGAGGGAACAGTTTAGGCTAGACGCTTCTAAAAAGGCTATCATGCCTAAACAGTTCTGATCATTTACTTTGCTCAAGGATTCAAATTACCTCACACGGATGTAGCCTGTGATGATGAGTTTATGTTATCAGTAAAGTTTTCTTTCTTTTGATCTAAAGGATCTGTGTGTGTGTGTGTGTGT
>QEPC01001533.1:10615344-10687114 GCA_003113815.1 Sphenodon punctatus
TGTCTGTGTGTCTGTGTGTGTTAGCTAATACGCCTCTGTACGCTCGATGCGGCAGAACTTGGGAACTGTTTTTACTCCAGCTTGCGAGCTGAGCTGTTATAAAGAAGCAGAAGGAGTCTCATTCTCCTCAGTGGGATGAGGCAGGAACCTGTATAAATAATAAGCACTGAGGTGGTGGCAGTGGTTAAGAGGCCAGTAATAAGTGGGTAACGGGGTGCTGGGAGGCTGGGGCGAAACCCAGTGGGCTCCGTTACGCCACAGGGGATGTAGAGAGCAAGCCTCCCGATCTCGTGAGATTAGTGGCACTAAGACCTTTTTTACACGGACGCCGCTGCCGGCCCGGTGGGTGGAGCTGGGTGGGCGAGCACACCCGGCAAACACCCGGCGCTGCTGAGCCAGGTGACGTTTACATGGATGGTGCTCCGGGGGATTGTGGGACGGAAGGGGGGTGCAGCACACACCCAATGGCCAAACACCCACCCTGGGAAACACCGAGCAAACACCCATGACGTTTACATGGACACCTGAGACACCAAACGGCGGGGACGCTCTGCCCAGCACAGAGACAGGACAACATGGCACTAAGATCTTTTTTACATGGACGCCGCTGCTGGCCTGGTGGGTGGAGCTGGGTGGGCGAGCACACCTGGCGTCATCGAGCCAGGTGACATTTACACGAACGGCACCACAGGGGGTTGTGGGATGGAAGGGGAGGGGCCAGCACACACCCAGCGGCCAAACACCCACCCTGGGAAACACTGAGCAAACACCCATGACATTTACATGGACACCCGAGACACTGAACGACGGCGACGCCCCACCCAACACAGCGACGGGACAACATGGCCGACTGTGGGCAAATGAAGCTGTGGCACGCAGCTCCGCCCCTGAACCACCAGACCCTGTGTGGGTGGGGTAGGAGGGAGCAGGGATGACAGGAGACACACAGTAGTGGACCCCAGGCAGCCGGGTGCCACGGACCCCCCACAAACTAGAACCCGCCCACACACAACCGTTAACACAACCACACAGGGAAGGGCTGCATGGCCAAGGAGACGGGGGGACCCCAGCAGGGGGGGGAGGGGCACAGGGGAGGGAGGCAGAGGCCCGAAGGAGCAGGGGACCCCAACACAAACACCCACCCCCCGGCAGAGGACCTGCACACACCATCCCAAGGCCCCCAGTGTTAGGTGGGTAGGGGTAATTGGAGAGGGTGAGAAGGAGAAGGATGGGATGAGCCCCGGCCAGGGACTCCACTCTCGGGCACTCCCACGAGGGAAGTAATTCCCTCAGAATCTTAGGTGGGCTTTCTCTCAACTCCTGAGAGAAACCCAGATCATCATCGGGAAGGAGAGGTGGAGTATGCCCCCAGGGTATGACAGGTAAGAGTCCACAGAAGCAAACCCACTCACAATGTTCCCAGGGTCCAGGGCATGGTGCTCTGACAAGTGCGGGAGCGAGAATCCCAGGTATCTCCAGGGGGGTGAGGAGCAGAGGCAGGGAAGAAGGGGAGGGGGAATGGGAGAGAGGGCAGGGCTGACACTCGGGAAAGGGAAGGAGACAAGGGACCAGGAACACAGGCACATGAAGGGGGAGACTAAGCAGTACAACGCAGGTACTCACAGGCAATGATAGCATGTACACGGGACAGAAAGGGAGAAGGGCAACTCACCACCAGGCATAGAGCTCACAGCAGGATCAAGGTAAGGGGCCAGCCTTTCTGTCAGTTACTGGCGGTGCTCTACTGTTCCGCCGGCCTCTTTATGCCAGAAGCCAAGGCGTGGTCACTGAGGTCGGAGGCCCAGCTCCACCCCCGGGCGTTCCACGTCGCGGGGCCTGTACGTGAATCCCAGCCAACGGTGTCGCCACGGTCAGGGGCTGCCCCAGCCATTCCCTGCCCAGTTCGGGCTGAGGTGGGTCTGATGGCCCCGCAGTGGCACTGGGCCCACCACATTGGCATTGCCCGCTGCTGGGATCTCGCCCCTTCTGGGTCCCTGCTGCTGTCCCGCCCCCTGCCACACACAGCTCCACCTACGTGAGCCACAGTGCAGCGTGACACCCAAAAAACGAGCCGGGACTGGGACAGAGGCGGTCACGGTGGCAGGAATGGAAGCCCACAGTACAGCCGGGCTGGCAGGGAACGGCGGGGGGTGGGGGGGGGAGAACCCAGACCACACCAACCGCAAGCAAACCCGCTGCAGCTCTCCCCACACTAACAATGGATCCGCATAGGCGACGGGGGGGCCCATCACAAACACAGGGAGGGGGCAGGGAACGAGGACAGCAGCCAAGGGGATGGTCCCCCGGCTCAAAGGACCAGAGGGAAAGGGGGGGAACGAGACCGGGCTGGAAGGGGACAGACGGAAACCAAGACAGACGGCCGAGTAGTCACAAACACCCCAGGCCAGGGAAACCAGGGTCACCCCCAAAGGATACAGCAGAGCTGCAGCACAAACACCGGGGAGCGGGGGGCATGGGAGAACTAGTCCCTGCCAGGCAACAGTGCCACAACCACCAAGAGGCACCCATACAAGAGACCAGGCCACACAGAGGACCATGACACACAACCGGATAAGGGGGCAAAGTAACTTTATTAACAGGGGGAAGGGCGTGGGACATGGGAAAGGTCCAAGGGAGGTGAGGAGGCAGCACAGAGAGTGGGTCTGTGGGGTGGGGTCCTGCCCTCAATAGGGACGCCGACCCCATACCCGGCTCCAATGATCCGCCTGGATGCGGTTGAGCTGGTGCACCCTCTCCAGGAGGTGCAGCAGGAGCTACACAACCTTCTCACACACAGAAAGGGCTGCAGCAATGGGAGGGGCAGCCGGTGTGGCACACAGACACTAATGCACTCAAGGAGGTACAGTCACAGACAAGGTCTTTATTACTGATGGGGTGAAGGGGTGGGTACAGACAAACACAGGCCGGCAAATGTGTGATCACAGGCTCATGTCAGTTCCCCACAACCAGCAAACTGGGGCACCGTTGCAGACACTCCAAGAGGGAATGAGGCACTCGGTAACGCTACAGGGATATGGGGGCTGGAGTGTACAGAAGTAGCGATGTGGTCCAGCAGACTGGGCAGCCTACCACCAGGTCACACAGTACTGTGGGCCGGATCAGCGGGGCCCAGGAGGAGGCAGGCCACAACACAGGCACGGCAATGGCAACGCAACAGAGGGTCCGTTCGGGATGGCCAGCTCATGGAGAGGCCAGAGGGTGCCCTGGAAACAGCTGCCCCAGGACAAGTCCCTCCCAGGCGAATAGGCCCCTGCGGAATCCCTGGGAACACATATGCGCATCCACCATGAAACGGGGCAGGAGGTGGTTCCCCGTGGCACCTGCAGCCTTGACATCTGGTAGGTTCATCATCCATTTCAGGGGGCCAATTTCACATGTGGTAGGGGTCCCTGTCAGCAGTGGTCCACCAACATCAGTGGGTAGCAGGCCCAGCTCCCCAAGAAGGGTCTGGCTGTCTGATCGTGGATGGGATACTCCACAGGCATGCAGTAGGATGGAGACGTAGTTGGTAGCAACATGGGGACCCTTGGACTGGAGGGCCAGGCCATACTCCGGACGTGCAGCCACCAGGTGAACAGCCGTGATCTCCTGTGCGGTCCATGGCACAACAATAGCGGCTGGGTGCCCCCAAAGAGGTTGTTGGAGGAGGGTGAAGCCGAGCTCCACGGCACGCCTCTGGCAAGCCGGACCCCTGAATGGATGGCCCATCACCCACATGTACCGTAACAGGAGATTGAATCCATCCGCCACCAACAGAGGGTCGCTCATCAGCAGCTGGACATTGCGGCTCTGCCACAGCGTTCCCAACAGCTTGTTGGCACATGGCGACCACTCCTCCCTTGCACCACCGTCGGCCCCAGGACCTGTTCCACACCCTGCCATGACCGTTCCAAGGGCTGCTTGGCGGTTTGCACTGTGGTCCTATGGAGAGCAGCTGTGAATGAGCAATGCGCTTGGAGCAGTGCAGCGCTAGCCAGGCTGCACCAGTACACAGCTGATAGTGGGACAGATGCTAGGCCCTGTAAATCCCTGACCCACACACCAGGCGGGAGCATTCCAGCGCTAGCGATGACAGATCACCAAGGCCACAACTGCCTCTAGCAGGGAGCTAATGAGGCACTCCATTTATTTTATTTATTTATTTATTTATTTTCATAAATTTATACCCCGCCCCTCCTGCCATGCAGCTCGGGGCGGCTTCCAACATTAAAAATACAATAAAATCAGTAAAATTTTCATAAATACTATAAAATATTAAAACAGGACTAAGAAACAATATCAACCAAAGTAGGTGGGGGAAGCTAAAAACACCCTTCCCTACCCACCCTCCCTCCCAAAGGCCTGGGCGAACAGCCAGGTCTTACAACTTCGCCGGAATGTCAACAGGCTTGGGGCCAGGCGCGCTTCCTCTGGAAGGGAGTTCCAAAGCCGCAGCCCAACTACCGAGAATGCCCTCTCCATTGTGGCCCTCCGCTTAACACGGGGGACCTCCAGGAAGGCACCCCCGGCAGACCACAGGAACCGCCCTGGGGCGCAGCGTATCTTGATGGGAGACAGCTGCACACTGATGTGGCCTTCAAGCAATGGGACAGAAGCACAGCTGGTGCGGATGTGCCCTGCCCAGTTATCATACGGGGGCATGGCAGGGGCACAGGGGCTGGGGTGGCCCCTGGGCCACAGGGGTGACTTGAGGTGCCCCTCACCCCAAGGTGTCCAGGCTGGCTGGGGGGGTGCTGACGGCCCAGTGAGGGGGGATCCCGATCATGTGCGTGGAACACACCCACATTACTGCACAATCACTGCACACACAGCTCAGTCCGCCAGAGTACATACGTGTGCAGGTAGCATTGCCTGGGCATGGGGTTCAGAGTGAGAGGTGGTTTGGGCGTGTTGAGTGATAGGTGATAGTGACGGAGAGCACAGCATCAACACTGGTGGTGGTGTCCACTGTGTGCACGTGTGTTGGTGGTACCATGCTGCCAGTTGATGAGCCTCCTGAGGAGAGGGCCATCCTGTTAACGGTCCTGGACTCCTGCTTCATGATCCTGGCCCAGGTGTTCCAGAAATGGGCCGAGCTACTACTGCCAGGGCCCCGCTTCTACAACCATGGAGAACGCTGCAGGAGAACGGCCAACATGTACCGAGCAGCATTGTTGCAGTGGGCATGGAGGGTAGCTGCCCACCAACGTTCCCTGTTTGAAACAGCTGTATCCCAGGACATGCGCCTTGTTCTTTCCGGGTGGCTGCTCAACCTCTACAGCCATCGTGTCACTGTTCCAACGTGGAGGTTGAATTGGATGCGGTCACGCACCAATGAATGGTGGGAGAACATGCTGGCCACCTGGACAGACGAGGAATGGATGGACTACTTCCACATGAACCGCTCCCTGTTGACCTGGCTCGGAGAGCTCCTGAATCCGCATCTCCAGAGGCAAGCGGCCAACATGTGGTATCCGATCCGCTGCCACCAGGGATGCACTTGGCCATGGCCATGTGGAGACTGACCATCCCCAATTCCTGTCGAAGCGTTGGGGAGCAGTTCTGGGCGGGGACCACAACCGTTAACAGGGCGCTCCATGACGTGTGTGACCTGATAGTGGAGTTGCTGCTCGAGTGGATCATCCAGCTCCGGGATCCAGAGGTTGTGATCCATGGCTTTGAAGACATGGGCTTCCCCCATTGCATAGAGGTGATAGACAGCACACACATCCCTATTATCTGGCCTCCACATGCTAAGACGGACTATCTGAACTGAAAGCAGGCGTTCTCAATCAGTCTCCAGGCCGTTGTGGATTACAGGTGCTTGTTTACGGACGTATACACTGGCCACTCTGGGGGGGTTGTCACAGAGGAACATAGGGTCACACACATGTAACACGGGCCTACATGTAGACTACAAGTCTGGTAAATATGTAATGCAAAAGGTTCCACATATATGTAATGTTACAATTGAGGACTGTAAAACTCAAATTACGGCTGTGACACGTGGCCAAGCTACAGGAAATGCAAAGAGATACAAAGAATGTGTATTTGATAACCCTAGCCAGACAGTCCTGCGGAGATGCAAAACGACCTTCATGTTTGCCTGGGTTGCCTACGTGACAGGTCACACATTTCCATTTCCCCAAAGGCGGGAAGCGAGAGACAAAGAAGGGGGAAGGGTACTTAAACAAGCCAGCTTCGCTATTGCTTGCCCAGAGCCACCTCGAGGAGTTACATCTGCATACGAAAGCCTGCCAGCAAGTCAGGCTGGAGATCATGAACGGGGAGAGATTATTTTGCTTTCTACTCTAAGTCTGGAGACCCAGTCGCTTACACCAAAGGACTGAGAGAAACTTATGGACCTTTATAGGGTAAGATGCTGATTTAGGAACTCAACCAGAATAGATCAGGAATGCGTTATATTTACCTTTGATTTCTAATAACCACTCTGTATCAACTATCTTACTTATGTAATCAATAAACTTACTACTTATCTTTATGAAGAAGTGTCCGTGTCTAACATTGGAACACAAGTGAGCAACAAGAGCCCTTCCAACTGACCGGCAACCAGCGGGACAAGGCTCAAACCCTGAACTCGAGATGGCCAGAATGAGAATGGAACATGAGCTCAGACTGGAGAAAATAAAACAGGAAGAAAAACAGAGAGAAAGGCAAGCGCAAGCGCAGGAGAGAGAGGAAGAGCGAAAACACCAACTGCAACTCCTCAAAATGCAGGTAGATGCAGGGATCCAACCCACAATACCCTCTGGAAGCACCCCAGAAAGAGACAGGAGACAGCTGATCAGAGACTGTTCAGCACTTTTGCCCCTATACAAATAAAGTGAATGCATTGATAAATTTTTCACAACTGCCCAGCACATCTTTCAACGGGAAAAGATTCCAGATGGCTTGTGGATCAATCTGCTGATATCCAAGATCCCCGAGAAAGCAAGAGATGTGTACAACGTAAAGCTCGAGGAAAATCAAGCATTGACTTTTGAGGAATTCAAAACAGCAGTTCTTGAGGACTACAGAATCACTCCAGAAACTTTTCACCTGAAACGATGCAACTTTAAGAAGGGAGATGGTATGTCTTATGCAGATATGGGGAAAATGTTAAATCAGTATGGGGTGAAATGGTTAGATGCACAAGGAAAGGCTACGAAGGAGCAAGTAATGGACCTTGTAATCCTTGAGCAATTCCTAAATAATTGTACCCCTAATCTAAAATCACACTTGCTTAATCAGGGGATCACGAATGTCAAACAGGCTGGGAGGAGGGCAGATGAGTATATTGCAAATGCTATCTCAGCTTATGGGGAAAGAAAGCCAAATAATGGGGAAAAGAAACCAAATAATGGGGGGAAATCCAAACAAGGGTTTTACCATAAGCAGAATGGGTACAATCCACAATCTGAACAAGGAAACTTGACCCAGAACAAACCAAATGAGAATGGGGGTGGGGGGAGACAGGGATCACCCAGACTCCAAAGAACACACACCTCCCAATCCCCTACTAATGATTCAAGACAGTGTTATAACTTTAAGCAAACAGGGCATGTGGTATGAGACTGCCCCCAAAGAAGGGAGCTTCATAGCCCTAAAAGAGAGTCTGATGAGATTATTGGGACTGCCAGTGCGAATTTTGTGTCTGTACTTCAACCCCCTTCCCCCCCCCAGAGGTGTTGATGAGTGCTATCTCATCCCTAACTCACCCACAGAAGATCAGTTGCTACGAAAACCTGCTAAGATTAACGGGGTAAACTGTGTGGGGAGTGTAGACAATGGGGCACACATGGTCATGGTACGGGAGGACTTGATCCCAAAACATAAAATAAACACCCATAGAAAGGTTGTGGTATCCCTGGCAATGGGAATCAGGGATATTTTGCCCACAGTCACTGTAGATTTAGAATGGGAAGGCTCAAAAGGACCAATTCAGGTGGCGGTGCTCCCCAGAAGAGCACAAAATGAAATGTTGGTGGGAAATGCTATAAACACATGGATGCTGGGATGGAGGGTGTAAAGGGCCCAATCCCGGGAACACGGGGAGCCGGAGAGCAACCCAGGAAGGGAGGATGAAGGGCAACAAGACTCAGAGAGCCCTAAACAAGCTGCACCTCTACCCCTGGAACATGGTGAGACAGAGATCAACCCTAGTGGAAGGGAAGGGTTACAGGAAGGCTTTACAGATTCTGCACCTCAACCTGTGAACTCTACTCAGGGGCAGGAAAACCCCAAAGAGGAGTCCCCAAACCAGCCAGAAGGCAGGGGAGGACAAGACTCGGGGAGAGAACTGCATGTCTCACATGGGGAACTGAAGGGAGTGAAGCCAATGAGTCAACCTGATTCTGAAGCCCAGGACTTGGCACCCCATCTTACATAGGAGGGACCAAATCCTGCAGAATCAAAACAAGTAACCACCCCAGGGGGAAGAATTAGAGGCTGCAAACGCCCCTACTCAAACCGGGGGGTTACAGAATGACCTGGAGGTTTGTTGTCCTACCTTAAGAGAAGGTGGGAAGAGACTAACTGAACCGAAAGGGTTACAGGCAAGCCAGGAGGTGGAGGATTCTACCTTAAGAGAAGTCTGGAAGGTGTAGGAAATCTTTCCCAGAATGGAGGGGGAAACAATAGATGTTTCTTCCCCAGGGATAGAAATGCACCACCCTGTAGTCCTCAAGTTCCTGCGGCAGACTTGAATTAGCCAGAGAGAGAAACTAATTCAAGTGGGCTGTGCGCAAGGGAAATTGAGTAACTCAAACCCGGTAAAGTGGGGGTGCGGACCCGCCAACCCGTGACAGGGGTCGGCCAGGGGAGATGTCAAGAGCGCCCTCCACCTGCCCTGGCGAAGGTAGTGCCGTGTAAGCGGGAGGCGACTATATCCCCGTCCATGCAGAGGAACCGGTCCAGCTCATCCTGGAACTCCATTGTACGCATGACACGTCTGGACTTGAGATTGTTGTCCTTGATATACTTGTATCCAGACCTCAAGTCCTTTGCCTACTGCATGTACTGGGTGACATCCCTATTGTACCCCTGATGGGTGTGTCTGCTTGGGGGCAACTGCGTGGCCTCTCTAGCCATCTCTCTGTGGTCTCGGTGGACCCATTCCCATGGGTGTTTTGGTTTTTACACGGACGGGTGGGTGTTGAACACTCATCTCCACACACGGAGCATGCCGGCTCCTTCCCGCCTGCTCTGTGGGTGTTGGTGGGTAGGTCGTGTACGCGCGCCCACCCACTCATGGACATTTACACGGACATTCTCCCACCCATCCAATGGGTGTTTATGGATGTTTGTGGGTGGGTGACGTCCGTGTAAAAACGGCCTAATTGCAAGATCACAAGTGAGGCTTAGAAATCACCTCTCATGATAAATATGCAAGAGTTGGCAACACTGCACCACTGAGTGGAAAGGTTGAGGAAGAACATAATGAGCCAGTTGGAAGGCCTGGACATGCAATGCTACACAACACACAATGCAGTGCTCCCCCCTCCCCGCAACACAGGTGCAGGCACATTCATACTCAATCACACACACATTCTATTATCTCTGTATCACACAGGCACACACTTTTCATATATGCAAATACACACACACAAACCAAGCACACACACACACACACCCTGGTTTCCCCTCTCTCTTGGGCAATGGTTGTGGGGGTTCATTCATCCTTCCTGCCTGTGAGGAGCAAAGAGAATAATAGCCCCCTGCTTTTGCTGAGGGTGACTTGTTCACGGTGTACAAGCCTTATCCTACCTGACAAAAAATAAAATGAACCCTTCCTTTTTAAAGATTGTTTTAATTACATTTTCCACAGAGCAGTCAGACAAAACTTATTGGGATTGGAAAGTAGATTAGCCAGTAACTTTTCCTAACGTTTCTGGAGACTCAAAACTTTCTTCTCCTTCTATTTTACAAAATCATTTGGAAGATCAGGGAGACAGTGACATCAAATTATTTAAACTAAAGAGTCATAGCTAGAATTTTTGGGCCCTGGGGCAAGGCATATTATGGGGGGGGGCTGCACCCCCAAAGTCTGCAGCAGCTGCCTGGCCCCACAAAGCTGGAGCAGGCCCCCAGTGGTCTCAGGTCCCAGGGAAACCACCCCACCTTGCCCTATGGGCGCTACACCAGTGAATGCTATCAAACCTTACTTGATCTTTCTATTTGTATGCTTTTTACAAACAAATACAAACTTCTCTTAAACTAAAAAATGCTTTGTATTTCTCTGTGAATCAACAATTGGACTTTGCAAACTGTAAATCTTTTACAATTTTTTTTAAAGGCAGGCCTACAAATAACTATCACGTGCATATATAGCCATCTGAGACATTCCAATGAGATTTCTTTGTATGATCTCAATTATGCACTTTTCTAGCTTATTCAGTAAAAAGATTGTCTCAGTAAAGCAGTCTTTCCCTGTTTAAAATCCCTGCTTAAAAGTATCTTAAAATTGTTTTGGCTTTGTTGAAACATTTCCCTTCAGCTTTAAATACATTTCCAAAATATTCATGATCAATATAATCGGATACTCTTTAGCTCTTAGTTGAACGAACTAAGCTCTACAGTGTTTCCAAGGATATATTTTGGTACACCAAACTATGATATATGTCCATAATAATGTTCCACTGTAACGCAGCTCATCATATAATTAAAATTCAAATGCTGGAGAAGGCTATTTGCTTCAATAACTTTCCTTTCTCTAAGACCCTCATCCAAATCTTTCAAGGCTGCTGGAACTCAAGAACCATGAAAGCACCTCCTAATCATACCCTTATCTCAAATGTCCTGTTTGTTCATTACAGCTGACAGTGTCATATAGAACAGAACAGCTAAATAAACCAATAGTTTGGTTTATTTAACCAAACCAATAGAACCTCCAGCACTTACATTGTGTGTGTGTGTGTAAATAGACATAGATATATAATATTTCAGTCACATGCAGCCCAATTACATTAGAGTTATGTTAAGATCTGGGCATTTTTCACAAATGTAAAACAACCTAAAGCCCTCATTGTTTATAATGTGCCATTTGTAGTTTGGAAAGGAAATGGATTTCAGTTTCAAATTATTTCCCTCTATCTGATGTTTACACTTGTTTGTTGTTTTAGATTGCTTATGTGCAATCTGGGCTGCTGCTATTTGTATTTTTAATACAAAAACAGTGCATTCAAAACAAAGCCTATTTTTTCTTATATCTGTTACAGAAGTTTGTGTAGATAGATAGATTAGATTACTCATTTCTGAAACTCTAACAATCTCAAAATAAAAATATAAAGTAATTCAAACATACAATCAGAAAATAATTTGAGAGGGATGGATAACAAAAAAGTGGGGTTTCACAAGATCAACAGCGTACAATTTCCCTTGTCAATCTCCAGGTGAAGATCATCAACCAGGATCATCAATGTGGTCTCAGTAACATACTCAAGGCAAAAGCCAGATTGACATGAGTCCAAAAATCCGGTAATATTGGGATGTGCCTGAAGCTGCTGGGCAACCTCCTGCTCAATAATGTTCTGGCTGAAAGTCAGCATCAAGAGATGGCTTCTTGAGCTGGACAACAGGGTTTTGAGGGTGTTCAGCAACCGACCCTTTCAAAGGGAGGCATTGACAACCCCAGCCAGCAAAGGACCCAATGTCTCCTGGCTGGCTTTCACCTGCTAGAATGCAGACAGATACAGTACACAACTGGTCATCCAAATTGCTCCAAGCACACCTTTTGTATCAGTGTGAGATGCCAGCTGAAGCTGATTGGCAGACTGAGGCTAGGAAAACATGTTTAGTCTCTTAATAGCACTCTTGTATATACTGTGCCATTGTTGCATAAAGGATTTGTGAATCTTTCTACATAGAAGAATAGGACACTTACTAAGGATCTAAAACATGCATTTTGCTTGTGCACTTCTTTACAATGTATCAATGCTGAAAGCAAAACATGACAGCCCTCATTTATTGCATGCATAACTTGTGCCAGATCCTTTAGCTTTGTATTGTTGTTGTTTGTTTATTATTATTATCAAGCATTTATATAGCACATGACGCTTTACAAAGTAATGGAATAGACACAGTCCCTAATCTGAGGGGGGGGGGGGAACGAAGGAAGGGGAACAGAGGGAGAGACAGGGAGTGTAACATTCACGAAGATGCGAAGTCTCAGGTGCATGTGCTTGGCTTGGTTACATCAAGAAGGATGGGTGGTTGGTCCGTGTGGCGAGGATATGAGTACACAGACCTCAGGTAACAGATTGTACGTATCAGCAGGAGTTAGGTGAGGGGAGTGAGGAGTCAAGGAGGGCAGAGTCGGAGAGGTGGGTCTTGAGGAGGGATTTGAAAGTACGAAGGGAGGGGGCGAGTCGGATTTGGGCAGGGAGGGAGTTCCAGGCATGGGGGGCAGCTAGGGAGAAGGGACGAACGGATGATTTTGCCACACATTTATTGCAAATAATTATAATGTTTCCCATTTGTTTACACTTGAATCCTGGTTTTGATATTTAAACTAGACAATGAGCAGCAGAAAGAACTGAAATTAACGCTTTCAGATCTAAAGAATAATTTTTGCAAAGCTTAAATATCCACTGTTCCTTGCAAAAAGTCAAATCTATTTCTTGTCTTTGTTTTATTTTGTCCTGATTATTAATTATATTGCATTTGCAAGTAATTCCATTTTCAGTCAGTCCATCTGTTAAGGGTTCAAATTAGCAAATTATATAGGTCTGTCTAGTCTTTTATTTGGTGGCTGGTTTCTTATGTAATAATGGTTATGACATTCTTGACATTTCAGAATGATGTGGTGTGTCACTTTGCCATTCCCTTCATGTTTCCACTGAAATGTATATCTACAATGCCTCTGACTGTCTCATGTGGCATGGAAGATTTTATCTCCCCATTTCTCTACCATAGATGGGCTCAGTTTTTGCCCAAAACTGTTTTTTCCCCTTATTACAAAGTGATATAAGCGAACAATTTTTTTATTTCACATTTTCATTTTCTAGTTGCAAATCACATCAAATGGGTCAGTTACAACAAACTATAGCCCAATAATATGGTAATAGCAATATCCACTACATTAATGACTACTGTTGGAAATTTTAGAACAGATTAAGAAAACAACATAGCCAGAGAGAAAGTGACAGCACAAAGAATGATAACTGTTAGCAAACTCAGAGATCTACCTGAAAAGATAAGGGTTCTTGGTCATCGTTACATATTGTATGTAAAGTGCATGTAGTGTATTAATTGTCTAGCATCCCTTTTATTAATACCGTTGAGTTTTTCCAGTAAGGAGTCTAATTGTGACATTAAAGGGTACTTTCAGACGTTACGGGGCCCTTTGGCCCCGTACCGTAACGAACGTCTTCGTTCCCCGCCGGGGTCACCCCGGCACGGCCCAACAGACGTGCCGGGGGGATCCCGGCGGGGAAAGTGGGAGGAGCCGGGGCCGCGCGGCGCAACGTGCGGCCGCACGGCCCCGCCCCCTCCACGCACCCCGCCGCCCGCCCTCCGAGGAGACGGGCGGGCGGCGGGGCCAATGCGGCCGCCGCGTCTGGCCGATCGTGCCACGGCCCGGGATCCCGCCGGGGATCCCGGCCCGTGGCACGCGACCAGACGTTACTTTTTGTTCGCCACGGCCCGCGGTCCATTTGACCACGCTTCCCGGGACCTTCCCCCGGCTAGCCCGGGAAGCGTGGTTCAAATTGACCCCGTCTGCAGATTCAGCGTGGCCAACATCTGGCGCACGCTGTGCAGACGTGCAGGGGCCTTTCGCCCCGCTGCGGGGTTCACCGTGGTTCAGTGTGGTTCAGCGTGATCTCGTCACGTCTGAAATCACCCAAAGTCAATGAGTGTCTTTCTTTTGATTCCAGTGGGTGTTTGGTTAGGCTCTATACGTCTTCGCAATTTGCGTGATCATGGAAGTAGTTCCATAATGGTGGACTTTGGCATCCTACGTGGAGTTACTCAGGTGGCATGTGTACAGGAAGCTGTCCCTTCACAGGAATTTAAGAAATTTCAGAAAACAGTTACAAGCCTCCCTGGTGTTTTCTTTAAAAAAAATAATTTGTGTGATCTATAGAGTCTAGAAGAATGCACACACCTATGATTTTGGGAATTTTTTCTCCCTTTCCTGGATGCCACATTGGCAAATTGAAATTGGCCAGTGGGCCGTGCAGGAAAATGGTAGAAAGCAGCAGTTCTCTTCCTGACTGATCACCAGGAAAGCGCCAGGCTTGGGCTGGGGAAAGGCTAGGGCTGGAGCTTGCATGACAGCAGGAAGCAGCATAGTGCTCCCTCCCTGCCTGCTGCTTCAGCACTGTGGGCTAGCATGCACAACCCTGGCATTGGGCCAGAAAAATAGCACCTGTGGGGGAGTTTCAGTGGGTCAAATTTAAAGGTGCGAGGAGCCAGAAGTGGCCCACAGGCTGGAGGCTTCCCATCTTGCTCTACTATATTTACCTTCAACATCCCTGTGAGAAAGGGAAGTATGGAGAGGCAATCGTGTGCCTGAGATTGGACTGGGAGTGTGGTGGAGAACTGCAGTTCTAGGAGAAGCTGGGAGTTCGAGGGAAAGAGCTGCTAGGTCTAGTCTAAAGGGGCTCTCTGGGAGAGTGACCAGTAACCTTTAAGCACCCCTGAACACGTGAGAGCTTGGCTGGCACAGTAGCCAGTCATGGAAGCGGGTGTGTAGAGACTTGGATGGCTTATCGGCCAGCGGACAAGTGGTAAGGAGGACAAAACAGAACACAAAGGAAAGAGGACCTTGTTGTAAATGGACATTATTAATCAAAGAGATGATGCTTTAATGTTTGGTACCTACTCAGTTCTAAAAATTTCTGTGGTGGAATTTTGTTTTTTTAAAGCCCACCATTACATATTAACCCTTTTCTTCCATTGTATATTTAAGATCACACTTTTGTTTTGTAATATATTATTTATTATTATTATTAGCAAGCATTTATATAGCACAAGCAATGTACCTGGCACTTTACAAATTAATTGAATAGACATGGTCCCTGCCCTAGGGCTTACAATCTG
Source organism: Sphenodon punctatus (assembly GCA_003113815.1). Classification (NCBI taxonomy): domain Eukaryota; kingdom Metazoa; phylum Chordata; class Lepidosauria; order Sphenodontia; family Sphenodontidae; genus Sphenodon; species Sphenodon punctatus. Next base: position 10,630,387 of record QEPC01001533.1, read on the forward strand.
AGAGACCAGGGTGGGGGGGAGGAGAGATGAAGGAAGGGGAACAGAGGAAGAAACAAGGACCTTATAACTACTGAGCCTGGAATCCTATTAATACATTTTACTGGTAAATTTAATACATTTACTTCAATAAATTATGTTTGAAGTTTGCTAGTAATTCTCCCACAGAGCCCCTTAAGACTAGACCTTCAGTGGTCAACCTGTTACAATATTGCATACAATATTTTAATATTATTTAAATGAATTTGCATACATTTTGTCATTTTTTGCCTCAAATTTAGCAGCTGTCATCCCCAACCTGGACTTTCTACTGGCCATTTCTACTCACTTTAAATGGAACTGGAGTCATGGTCATCCCACAAACATGGGTTCTGAGAGCTTCTCAATGGGTGTGTGGGCACCGGGGCAATTTTGAAAGTTCTCCCATCCAGTGGTATGTGATACATAGACCTTGTGTTGTGCTCTCCTGAGTGCCTGTGTTACATATGTTATGGCTATGCTAATTTATCCATGTATTATTATTATTATTATTATTATTTTATTTATTACCTATATTGGAAGTGGAGAAATTTTTCCCTCCCAGGGTTATTGTGAAAATTAGTACAAGCTCCAAGGTCTACGTAGAAGTTGGAAGCATGGATGCTTAAGGAGTGCACCCAGGAAGAGGAGGGGCCAGATCAGATTTGTGCCATGGATCTGTTTCCTATCCATGTGTGCATGTCCTCATCTCTGCTCCTTTCTCTTGAGTTCAGTCTTTTAGGCCGCTTTTATACAAGGCACTTAGAAGCGCCTCCAGAGCCCCACATTCAAAAAGAAAGCCTCACGGGGAGTGTTTATACGCTCCCTGCACTATCAGAAGTGATGTGCTGCCCGTTCTCGGCAGCGTCTGGAGATGCAAAGCTTTGAAGAGGCATGTTCTGAAAGCCTCATAAAGCAGGCTTTCAGAATGCGCCTCTTCAAAGCTCTGTGTCTCCAGACGCTGCTGCTGCAGAGAATGGGCAGCACGTCACTTCCAGTAGCGCGGGGTGTGTGTAAACATTCCCACGCGACTTTCTTTTTGAATGTGGGGCTCCGGAGGCACTTCTAAGTGCCTTGTATAAAACTGGTCTCAGGCCGTTTTTAGACGAGCGCGGCGGCGCCCGCGCTTGTTTCCAAAAAAGCCGGCAGCTCATTCCACACGAGACGCTGCCGCCGAATACGCGCATGTGCGGCCCGACGCGCATCCATTTCCGGCCGCGTCTGACCAGCCTCGATCGCCGACCCGGTCAGTTCGCGCACGGAAATGGATGCGCGTCGGCCTAGCATGCGCGTATTCGGCGGCAGCGTCTCGTGTGGAATGAGCTGCCGGCTTTTTTGGAAACAAGCGCGGGCGCCGCCGCGCTCGTCTAAAAACGGCCTCAGTGTTTGGGGGTAGGAACTGATTCAAGGGCTAGATCTAGGAACTGGAAAGGGACCAAATAAAAACTAGGGGATCACATTTGGCCCCAGATCTGAAGTTCCCCACTTGATTTATATAGTGCTTTCAGTGTTCAGAGTACCTTACAGTCTTTATCTAGTTCATCTTCACAACAGCTCTGAGAAGTAGGTCATTACTGGACTGGATAAGTAGCTGTAGGGGAAAACCCACAGTCTTGTGGCAATTATCATCCAGTTTGCCAGGTCATGAGTCAGGTCTCACCAGAATTATGCAGCTGACTTTAAATCTTAAGGTTGTTTTTTTTTTAAAGTTACACTTGATGGTTTCTGTGGTTGTTTGCTTTTGTTTTTTTGTGTGTATATAGTGTCAAGTTACTGTTTCATGCTTTTCCTTACAACTGAGGAGGTTAAAATCTTTTCATATATTTTTTAAAAGGCAGTAAAGATTCTTGACTCAAGGAGCAGGGACTTCAAGAACAACTGGACCATACTGGCAGACATCAGGAGTTGGCAACACCGGGTCTGAGTGGACAGAAAATGCCCTTTGCCCAGAAAATATGGTGGTGGCAGCGGCCGCAGCAGTAAGATCTCAGCCTCCAGCTTCCTTTTCTCCTTGTGGCAACTTGGGGTGGACAGGGCAAGAGCAGGCATTCATTGCAGGTATCTTAGCTGTTCCCTGCTTCCCAATGGAGCTGAGCTCAAGGGGTGTGTGTGTGTGTGGTGGTGGGTCTGGCAATGTGGTAATGGGCAAGCAGGGCGGGTCTTCTGATGGTTGAATCTGGCTCCGGCTGCTCTAGGGGACATACTAAAAGGAATGATGTGGCATGCTAATTTGAAATAATGGAGACATGTGAATGACAATAGGCTTAATGGACTAGAGAAATTAAAAGGAGTTACATCTCCGCTAGGGGGATTTTAGGTGAATTTATAGGGGAATTTCTGCAAGGATCAGTGGAGACAACGGGAAATGCAAACATGGGGAAAATATAAATTGTAAGAGAACTGTATGGAATCACATACCACCCACTCTTTTGTAATTTCACCAGCTTCCCATGACCTGTTATTCCACTGGTCCTTTGTCATTCCACCTGTTCTTCCTGCCCATCATTCCACGTGCCGTCCAAACACCCACTTAGCATTGTCACTTAATACAATATTCTCTCTTTCTATGGCTTCCCTCTTTGTCATTTAACGATGACCACGCCGTGTCATTCCACCTGTTTCCCATGGCTCCCTTATTGTTAATCTACCCAATTCCTTGTCAGTCGGCTTGTTCCCCACCACTCTTTTCTCATTCTGCCCATTTCCATGGTCAACTCCTTGTCAAACCACCTACTCCCTCTAGCCCTCCTGCTTAGCAGTCCAGCCTTGCCATTCTACCCATTTCCCCACACTGTCATTCCACACAGTCATTACCCTGTCGTTGTTGTTCACTTATTTTCTCTACCTCTCCCGCTTGTCATTCCTGCAGCTCCTGATTGTTCTCTTGTTGTTTCACCCAGTCACTTGTTTATCCCATTTTCAATGGACTTTTCCTCGTCAATCCAGCCAATCTTGCTGGCTCCCTAATTTTCATTCCCCCATTGTCCTCTTGTTATTCCACCTATTACCCAACCCCCTTCCCTCTCATTTCATATAGTTCGTATTTCAATTTATACTTTCTATCTTTTACTGAATTTCCTCTTTTCTTCGCTGATCCCTGCCCTCATCCCCTCGTGGCTGTATTGCACCGGATACGTCTTTGACTGTCTGATATGCAGCTGCTCTGCATTTTTTTTAACAGTCCATTAACGCCTACTCTCATTCATACATCTTCATTATGTCCAATTGACATTCAATATCAGTCCCCTCTCGAGTGCTGTGCTTGGGTGGCAAGCCGACAGGATGTGCTGCTTTGAACAGAGGCGTTGGAGATCCCAAACTGTAGCACCAATCAAGCCCTGACCAGCAGTATTAAAAGAGCAGCAACAGGAACCCTATGCCCCCTCCTTCTCTCTCTCCACCCACTTAGCTCCCCTTGCTGCCACACACTCCCCCCCGCCCCCCCTCAATCCCGTTAGCACTTGGGGCAGATCTCGCGGTGTTTGACAGCTGGAGTGGCCGCCATATTGCGTGACAGTATTTTGATTTGGGCTCTGCTTGGGACGCGCAGTAAAGGGGGGGGGGAGCGACTGGGAGCCGGAGCGGTTCCAGTTGAGGACGGGAGCGGCGCCCGCAGACACCACCCACCCCGAGCCTCCTGCCCGCCCGGCCGCCGCGGCAAGAGCAGCGCGGACCGAGCCTCCCCCCCCCCCCCCCGGCGGCGGTGGCGGGAGGAGGCTCCAGAGCAGCTTGGAGGTGTCCCCCCTGCCGGGTGGAGGCGGCGGCGACGCGAGCGGTAGTGGTGGCGGCTGCCGCCGTGCTGGGGGAGGCAGAGGAGGAGCCGGCGGAGGAGGAGAAGAAGGGTAAGGCTGGCCCCGCCGAAACAGGCCTGGCAGCTTGCTCAGGAACCGGTTTCCTGGTGGCTCTGGAGGGGGACGCTCGGCCCGAAGGCCTGAGAGGGAAAGGGGCTCACCTTGCCTGGCTCGCCCCCCGCAAAGCCCGGGCCAGAGGTGGCGCGGCCTCTGCCTCCTAGAGGAGAGCAGGGGTGGAATGGGAGACTGGAGACTTGAGAGCCGATAAGCGCTGCTGTCTTGCTCCTCCTGGCGCGGGCTGTGGGGGAAGAGACTCGGCAAGGGAGTTGGGGCGGGGGCAGAAACTAGCCACTTTGACTTGGTGGGAGGCAAGGAAACCTTTCTTAAACGATTAAGCTAGTAAGAGACTCTGTTTGTGCTTGTCCTGTCCCCTGCCTCGCAGCCTAGAGCAAAGGGGATGGTGTAGGAGCCAGGTCGCGGTCTGTCTTTGGCCCCTCTCGCCAAGCCTGGAGCAGAGGGTGTGTGTGAGGGGGTGAACGTCTGTTTCCAGCCCCTGCCCATACTCTGGAGCACAGAAGTGTGTGTGCAGGGCCGCTCAGAGGTTTCGGAAGCCTAGTCCAAATTCCTGTACGAGATCTTTCCCTCCTCCCAGGGCTTCTGTTTCTGGTCTTATTCATAATATGGGGAGGAGGGAGTGGCTTCTTTCTAGAGCCACCTCAGGTCTGATGCCTGGGGCAAACTGCCCCACCTGACCCTGGGAGTACATAATCTGTCTATGTCCTAGTCAGTTTGCCCTCTGCATCACAGCTAGGTTCAGAAATTGACTTTCCAGCCAAAGAAGGAAATGAGGAACTCGTTTTGATGGTGTCGAGCAAGGGAGTGTTGTTACTTGACAGGTGTATTTTTGAGAGTATTGTATTCAGTGTTGGTTCCCAAAGTGTCAGAAGAACACTGATGGCGTTTATTGTTTACATTTTCACTGGTATGTCTATGTTTGCATATAATTGTCATATGGGGATATTCTTTGTCAGTTGACTAGCAGAGAAGAACTATTTCTAAGAGTAAGCTGAGACTGCTTCTATTGTTTCTATTTTGTCAAACTTTAAGATTGTGTATATTATATGGACGTATTCAATAGTTAGGATTATTAATTGAAAGCCACATAGTAATTTGTTAAATACTTCGATTTGTATAAACTTAAGTTAAGATGTCAAGTATCTTGGCTCTCTTATATGGAATAAGTGGGTATTATTTGTGGAGTCAGATACAGATTGGATAAGGTAAAGTTGCCGTTAGTAGAGTTTGAGCTTAAATAATTGAAAATATTCAGAAATTTCATCAAGTTTTGAGATACATTTGGCAGATAAATGGAATAAGTATTGTGTATCATTCTGTCATACCATTTTTGTACACTATATGAAGAATTTTTAGACCTCTTAAGATGATTAACCCAAATTTCAGCAGTTGGTGGCCTTCAGTTAATGTTATTTCAGCATTACAGATTTTAAAGAAAAGCCATAAATCTGCATGAACAGCATAGTGAGAATTGACAAGAATAGGGCAAAATGAATGCTGCTTCTGCATTGCGGAGGGTGTGTATAAGTAGGCACTGGAGCTATTGGAGGTATCCCTAACGCACAGGCAGATGTTTGGAAAGAGGTTGTAGTAGTAAACACACTCCTTGTATCATTCATTCAAGTGTTTGAGGGAATGTGTTCTGCAAGAGTGGGGAACCTTTTGGGGCCCAGGGGCAGAAATCTGCCATGGGCCACATAGCCTACTTATCCTCCAACTCTCCCCGCACAGCATGGGTGCTCTCCTGCCCCACTCCAAGATTCCCACAGCGGGGGAAGGCAACACAGATCGTTCCCCCCACCAAGCTCTCAGATGGCAGGGGCAATACAAGTCCTTTGGGCGGAAATCACTGGGGAGACTTGGGGGAAGGGACTACAGTGAGGCACTGGACCAGGGCACAGCCCCAGGGGCTGGAGAGCTGGGGTGTAGTGCTAAGGCAGGGTATCAAGAGTCTTACCAGAGCTGGGCCTAGGAAACACACTGATGCAAGGTTTGTTGCCAGAGCAGGCGCATCCCACAGCAGAGAGATGCTAAAACAAATAAGGAATATCCATTGGAGACAGTGTAGGCAACACAAATGCCAAATGGAAATAATGGGGATCTACGAGTGTCAATATTTATTTATTTTAGCATTTTAATTCTGCCCCTCTTGCCCAAAGGCGACTCGAGGCGGCTCACAAAATAAAAATATAAAAATAAATACAATACAAATACAATATACATTATAAATATATAGATAAAAACACATTACCAGTCAGCCGTTTAATACAAAAAGAACCCTATCCGAACCCCTAACCCATCCCACCCACCCCGCCAAACTGCTTGGCAGAAGGAGCCAGGTCTTACAATTATGGTGGAAGGCAAGGAGATTTGGCCTAAGGCAGATCTCCCCCGGGAGGGCATTCCAAAGCGACTGTGTGGCTACCGAGATCGCCCTCCTGCTCAAATAGACCTGCTGAAAATGTGGGACCCCTAGGAGGGCACTCCCGGATGACTGCAGGGGTCCCCAGGGTGTGAGGCGATCCTTCAGATAAGTGGCACCCACACCGTTAATAGCCATTAATGGGCAGAAAAGCAAAACAATAAAGCTGAAACTCTAAAAGGAAGGGAGAGTAGAGAGGGGATGGTACATATTCTCTGTTGTTTCCATTGTTGTTCCACTCAGTCCATCATTATTCTAGGTGCTCCTGGTGGTTCCTCCTGTGATTCCAAGGAGTCCCTCATTAGTCCACTACCTCCCCTTAGGTTCCTCCCTGTATTTCTATCCTTGCCCTCTTTATTCCTATCCCTTTGGCTTTCTCAGTCTGATTGCTTTCTCACATGTGGTAATACGAACCTGTTGGTGCCGCAGGGAAGTCTGGGACTAAAAAGACACGCAGCTTCCATCTCATGAGAAGGGCGGAAATGCGAATCTTTGCCTGCAAGCATCTGCATCTGCCAGAGTACCTTTTCCCTACCCTAATGGACGTGCATGTTTGCAGGCAAAGATCTGTATTGCCTCCCTTCTCACAAGACAAGCTGTGCATCTTTTGAGTCCCAGACTTCCCCACAATGCCAAGAGGTCCGTAAAGCAGTCTCTCTCTTCCTTTTAGAATAATGAGGAGGGTGTGTGTACACATGGAGTGTCAAGGTACTGTATGGAATAAGGGTGGAATAAAAATGGGGATGATGGAGAATGTGTTGAAGAACAGGGGATGTTGTTGGAATGAAAAGGAGGAATGGCATCAAGCGATGACGAATGACATGGGATTAGATCAATCCACCTTCCATTCTAGTTGCTGTTGGTTTCCTCCTCTCTGTAATTCTGGGCATTTTCAGACAAGACACTCTCCACCCACCCACGCATTATACATGTTTCAGGGCTGCACTGTTGCCCTATGGGTGCCCTGAAACATGTATAGTAGGAGGTGGGTGGGGAGTTCCTTCTCTGAAAATATCCCCTGGCTAGTCCCATGTCATTTTAGTCACTCCCAGTGGCCTCGTTGCTACAATCCCAGCAGTCCCATGTCATTCCAGTATGTCCTCTTGGTTCCCTCCCTGTCTTTCTGTCCTGGCCCTTTTTATTCCTCACGCACACCCCTGCCCCTCTTTGGCATTCCACCCCCTTTCTACTCTCCCTTCCTTTTAGAGATACACGTCTATTGTATTGCTTTACTGCCCAGTAAGGGTTATTGGCATTCAGATTTTCATTATTTCCAATTAGTTTTTGTGTTTGTCTCCATTGTTTCTAACGGGCATTCTTTATCATTCATTTTAGCATGTCTCCACACAGTCTACTTTCCAAGCCCTGCTTCCTAGTCTCCTGGCTCGTGCACTTCTTATTCCGACCCCTCTTCCCCCAGCCATGGTAAGGCCGTGATGCCTGAAGCCCACTCCACCCTGGCTCATCCTCCACCCCCTGGCCTCCCAGAACATGGGGCACTTCTCTCCAGCCCTACTGTGCTTCCAACATAGTTTCTATGGGGGCATTTCATGCACTGAATGAAGTACAGTATGTTTTGAGATTTGCAGGTGTAAGTCCCTTGTATTTTGAATGGTTTTCCCTTGGGGGTGTTGACGCCAACACATTTCTACCACAACTGGTAAGTTTTGCACCTGCTGTTTTTGGCAGGTCTTGTTCCTGTCGAGGTTGGGTTGTCTTGGGTGCTTGGGAGTTTTTCTTTTGAGGATCAGTTGTGAGAGATGTGAGGGGAAGGGGGTGTATGAAGGCCAGAAGAGGTGGTTCAGGCAAGATTTATCTTGGGGTCTTCTCCCCATCAAGGGTCTTTTCCCCTCTCCCTGTCTCCCCCTCCTTGTCTTTTAGATTGTAAGTCACAGGCAGGGACTGCATCCATTTTTATGTTCTGTACGGCGCCAAGTACATGACTGGCGCTATATAAATGTTTATTATAATAATAATAGGTTGTAGTTGTTTGTTGATGCCACATATAAGTTCCAGTGTGGGGTGGAGTGTGAGGTGGTAGGTGACAAGAGGTGTGTGGTTGGAGGGTTCTTTCTTTCTGTATTGTAGCAAATAGAGACAAAGTAGTACAGTGATATCTTTTATTGGGCCAACTGTAGTTGCTGGAGGTATGCAAGCTTTTGGACCTCATGGGGATAAAGCTTGCCCTTTTGTGTGACAAGTGGCTTGAGAATGGTTTTAGGAGTTCTGATATTCTTTCAGTGAGTGTCCTTCATCAGGCAAGTTAAGAGTTAGAATTCAAGAGATTTGGGTAGCTTGTTCTATTATACAGTCTGATTCTCTGTTGGAATGCCCTTGTTTTGTGAAAGCACTTCTTAGTGTTGTGAGGTGAGCATCACAGGTTGGCTCTTCAGAGCAGATTCTGTGGTGTCTTGAGTGCTTGGCTGTAGTTAACTGACTTTTAGTGTGTCTTGGAGGGTTGCTGGATCACTGGAGGCAAGTACGATGGTCTGTTGGTTTTGCTGTCTATAGGGTGCCATTGTTTATGCTGCTGACACTAGTTTTCAGGAAATTGATACTGGTGTGGGAATATACTAGGGTTAGTTTGAGAGAAAGTTGGTGATCGGTGAAGTTAAGAGTGGAATTCTAAGTGTGAGTCCAGATTGTCCAGATAATGAAAATATCATCTGTGTACCCGAGGTATAAGAATGGTTTGGTATATTTTTCCAGGTATTCTTCAAGGTGGACCTTAAAAAGGCTGGCATGTTGAGGAACCATTTTTGTGCCCATACCTATCCCTGTGGCTTGTGCTTGAGTTTGTCATCAAATGTGAAGTTGTTGTGTGTAAGGATGAAATGGGTAAGTTCTGCAATGTGTTTGTAATGGATGGATCTGAGTATTCTCCGTTGTCATGCAGGTATTTCAGGCAGGCTGCGATGCCGTCAGCATGTGGATTGTTAGTGTATACGAGGCAACATCCATGTTTGCAAGGATGGTGTTGTGGGGAAAGTTTAATATGTGGCAAAGTTTACAGAGGAAGTCAGCTACCTTGGATGAAACTTGCCTTTTTGTGTGTGAAGTGGTTTGAGAGTGGTTTTATGAGTCCTGATATTCTTTCGGTGAGTCTGCCAAGGCCAGATACCGAGCTGTTCTCAGGAGGAGCGGGATATACATTGACTAAATAAATAAATAAATACGATAGGTCTCCCTGGGTTCCTTTGTTTGTTTGTCTTGGGAAGAATATAGAAAGTTCTGGGGTGGGATTGATGGGGATGAGGTTAGATAGTTTCTTCTTGATTTCCCTGGGAAGAGCTTTGATGATGTCTTTGAGTTTCAGTGTGAATTGTGATGTGGGATCTTCTTTGAGTTTTTGTAATAACTATATCTTGTCTATTGGCTTCTGTGATGTAGTCTTCTTGGTTTAGAATTACAATGGCACCCCCTTAATCTGGCTTGATGACTACTTGCTGGTTAGATTTTAAGGATTGACTAGCCTTTCTTTCTATTACTGCGTTCACACCTTATGGTGGCGCGGCAGCGGCACTCCCACGAGGAAAAGACACGACGGGGGAAGGAGGTCGGATGCCGTCACAACTTTTAGTGCGAACAGGATTTTGTCATGAAAATACTCGCAAATGACAGGGCTGGATTTTGAGCCCTGTCATTCACCAGTATTGTCGCTACAGAACCTCGTTCGCGCTACAAATTGTGACGGCATCTGTCTCCTTCCCCAGCTGTGTCTTCTCATGGGAGTGCTGCTGCTGCACCGTTGTAAGGTGTGAATGCGGCCTATGATGGACAGGTTATGCTGGGTGTTGTATGCAGTGTAGACCAGGCAGCTTTGCTTGAATAAATGACACTTTATCCTAGTCTAGATACCTTTTGTGATGGAGAAGTAATGTTACTCTTTTTTCAACAACCAGAGTCACTGGAAGGGGACGAGAAGGGAGTTTTCAACTCAATATACCACCTCACCAGAATCTGATAGAGAAGATGTGGTGCCTGAGCAGGATCCAGAGACAGCACCCTGCTAATAATTCCAGCACACTCGCTCCCTCTTTCCAGCAGCTCTGGGGTGGGTATTCTCACCGTGGCATTGTCTTGGAAACTCGGAGGCCCCTGTCTGTCTCAGTGGCCTCTGCTTAGCAAATAACTACTCGTACATTTAAAAACCCTGTTGAATTAAACCAATCATCTGCTGAATAGATTATTCTTGGCTAGTTTATAGTGTTGGCTAGTGAATTTAAAAGCTTTTGGTAAACTACTGCTACTTGTTTTAAGTATTTAAAGCTTATAAAACTATATTTCTTTTGATACTATGATGACTTCTAATTAGAAGTAATGGAAGAAATAAGTATGCCCAGTATGACCTAGAATTTCTGAGCTGACTAGAAATTCAGGACTGAGAGATCAGTTATCCTTTTTCTTTAATAGTGGAAACTGAATGTTAAATAACTGTATCTGTCAACGTTTTTACAGGAACTAAAACAAAAATTTCCAATTATTCAGAATTTGCATTTTTTTTTGTTATATGCAAAGTGCATAGTCAAAATGGAAAGTGTTCCAGTTATATTGTGTTCAGAGGCTTTTATTACTTTATCATTATTGAGGAGACAGAGTATTTTGACTTGCCTGTCGCCTGATGAAGAGTCCTGTGTGGCTCAAAAGCTTGCATACCCTCACCAACAAAGCATTTATTTTTTTTTAAAGGGAGGAAAAACCAGAAAGACTAGAAAAACTTCCTGGGCCTTAGTTCATAAACTAATCCTGATTTGATTTGATTAAGAATTTAGGTGTGGGAGTAAGTCCTCTCTTGAGATTCTTTTGCTAATATCAGTTACAATCACAAAGTTTAATTAAAATAGTGCTTACATTTGATACTCTCTTGGGACTGAAGAGAAGAAACCAGCCCATGACAATGTCAATCTTAGGCTAAAGTTTTTTGTAGGGCTGCCGCAAAATGAACACATCTTGCAAAATTAATAGACTGTTATGAAAACGTACAGCTGAGTCAGCAAGCTCAATTACAGGGCAAAATATGTAAGAGCAAGTATAGAAGTAGTCAGACACAGTTACTTCTAATATTATGCTGTGGCCAGTTCTGGGTGTTGCTGCTTCAGTAATTGTACGATGTAGTGAAGCTGGGCTAAATTACTTAGCATAATTGATCTCGCGTGTTGTGACCATGTAGTGTGTTTATGGCATCCTGGTGCTCCTGGAACGTCATGTGCCCCTTATTGGAAGAAATGTCTGTCAAGAGGATGTTTTGCTGTGTTTTTAATTCTTTTAAGTGTGGTGGTTTTCTTTTTCTTTAAAGAAAACATTAAGAAGGGAGTGGGAAGATGCAATATTGCACACTTTGTGGTATTGGCAGAACAAGCTGTCCACTGTAACATATTCAGTAGCTTATTTGGACATTTATGGTATGTTTCAGTCAGTAACAAAATCAACTTCATGTCTTGGGAATAAAATCAACTGCATTTATAGAAAAATGTTAAGCATGATCAATTTTTATAACAATATGGAAAATGTGTAGCTCTTTCTATTTTGAGCACATATGTAGATCGAATTTCACTTTCTTTAATCGTGAGCAGTTCAAAACTTGTTCATATCCTGGTAGCAGCATGTATGGAATTTAATTTTTCACTTAATCTAACTGCGCGAAAACAGAGACTTCAGAATTACACTTAAATGCTTTGCTTAGTAGTGAATATTTGGAAAAAATGTTGACTTTTGAAGTTACAATAGCTTGAAATACTTAAAAACAAATGTGTATCTGACTAACAGAAGGAAATATTCAAGTTTTTAAAATCTACTAGCAGGTTTAAATTAGATGCTAGTTAACAAACTCTTAATATGTAAATATCTATCATTTACAGAAAAAAATTAGAAGAATTACTGAACTAGTTTCTATGTCTGTAGAGGTTCTTTGTGATCACCAACACTAAAACTTGGTGTCTAGTCAACTATTTAGAAAGAAAAATAAAGAAATACACATGTAGGTTCAGAATTAGTGTCAAATTCTCATTTAGTTGTATATATTTTATTCAAAAATCTTAGTTTTGAGGTTTTAAAATGAGGATTTTTTTCAATAGATGAAGTTGAAAAGTCGTCTTTAGCATGCTAATGCTTCTGATGTGTGCTCTTCCTCAGTATCTTTCTGCTTCATTTAGTTGTGAAATAAGTAAGAGAGCATGCTGTGTGTACAAGTATATATTTATAATTAATGTTTGCTACTTTTGAGGGTCCTTTTTGCAGGTGAATATGGTCTAAAACACATTTTGATATGTTATCGATGTACCCTACCAATGTATTAAAAAATGATTATTTTAAAGAATGGGCAGCAGCTCTTGTCAGTTCTGAATACACCAATTAATCTCCGGTACTCTTAAAAGCAAAGAATTGTAGGCTACTGCCTAGGTGTTTAAGCTTCCAGTACTCCTGTTGTAATCCTAGCACATTATTAAAGACTAGATTTTTTTGTGAAGTCAGCTGGTGTGCAGAGAGCATTCCTTTGCATGCTCTTTTTTGCCTCTGCTCCCATGGGTTTATAAAAGTGCATAAAACCCAACAAGATGCGTTGCTCCATATTTTCTAAAGAGTGTTTTGCACCAGAATAGCTAGATGACTACAGTAGGCAAAGAAATTAGTAGACTTGTTGCTTACAGCTTCAGTTTGTGATAAGAGTTCCCCTTATGGCCCTTATTTACTTAAGAGAAATCGATCAGGTGTTTAAATCAAAGGTGATATTTAAATTGTTACTTCTGTTTTCCAAGGGCCGGTTTACATTAGCAAATCTTCTATGTTGGAGGCTTATGCTTTAATGGGCTAATATTCCAGCTGTGTTATAATAAAGTTATTTTGCCTGTGTAGGGTGGCCCAAACTATTTTGTTTACATATTCCAGTGTTGGTATGTTAATATTCCATATTCTACTACTACTACATATAATTTCTATAGCACTACTAGGCGTACGCAGCACTCTACAGTCACAGATTTTGGAGCCAGGTCCCTGCCCAGTAGGCTTATGCTCAAAGATAGACGTGTGAGGGGGTACACAGGGAGATACACCCCCCCCAATTTTTTACAGATGGGGAATCTGAGGCTGAGTGTGATTTGCCCAAGGCCACCCAGTGAGTTCATGACTAGATCAAGAGTTGAACCCTGCTTTCCCATGACCAAGTTCAGCACCTTATCCACTACACTGACTCAATAGCCTCACATACTTTCGATAGTTTGGCCTTTTCTGTTCAGAGAAGACTAAGATCTAAGTTTGTTGTCTGCGTTATCCATGAAGATGAGCCCTTAAAAGTACTGGCTAGCTTTGCTGATCTGAAATAAATTCTAAGAGAAGCACAGTCCCTATCGAATGTCAGAAGGGAAATAAATTTCTACTGTTCATGTACTGCTCAATAGCACAGTTAACTGCAGAAAAAAGTGTATGTATCTTTGGTCTTAGATTTTGCTACCAAGGCTTGAATCTTTAGTAGATGTTGCTCCCTTTTGATCAGCATGCCTCATTAATATCACATTAATTTCTCCATTCACAAATGGTGCAATGGTTAGTCCCCTCACGTATGTAGCTTAAGAGCATATACTTAGGATTTATTGTCTGTTCAGATACTGTATGTACAAGGTGACACCAAGACCAACTTAGGAGTAGGTGAGTTTGAGGAAATTATTATTTATATCTTGCCCTATCCTCAGACTTACGGTGGCTCACAGCATATTAAAACAAAAATACAAATAAGTGGTGTATAAAAACATCGTATTCCCCTCATTTCCCTTGTACCTGCCTCAGCATTCCCCAGCTCCTGTCATTCCCTCAGATACCTCGGCCCCCCCATCTCTTCCATACTCCCATACACCTCATAGCCTTCCCTGTACACTTCCCCCAGCACAAAATTCTTCTGTTTTATAGTTTGATAGCTGTAACTCCTATACATTTTCTGTTTCTGGGGAAGGTGAGCGTTCCGTGACATGCGTCCAGATGAACCCCAATAAGAAGAGCGTTGGACAAAACTTGTGGAGAAGTTAATTTTATCTCCTTTTTTGGTGGTATAATCCTGTGAGAGTCCTCACCTTCATCCTTTCCCAAAGGGCTAGAGAACGTGTGGTGATACATGTCCAGATTACCTTTTTACCTCCTGACTCCCATCATCCTGTTGCCAAGGATTGGCAGAGGCATGTTGATCTTCCAGAAGTGGTACTCTTCTATGGTTTATAGCTAGGATGGTCGGAACAATGGGTGCAATTCCACTGCACCACCACCAGGAGGCGTTAACAAGCTTCCAAAACACCTGTGCGGGGAATTCCCGCCAAAACTCCTCAGTTTACTTTCTGCCTCACGTTTGGCAGGAGGCTTTTCTTTCTCCAGGAGAAAATCGGACCAATTCAAGCAAGAATAGTCACTTGAACTGAGGCACAGGCAACAGCGATGCCTGCCTTCACCATGGCTTGTGTTACCTAAGGGCGCAGCCCAGTGTTTTTCCCTTTTCCCTGCTGCTGGGCCGACTGAAAGTGGACCCAGGCAAGCTTGTGCCTCATGGAGGAGACAGCAAAGACCAGATGAAATGCTGTCCGTGCCCAGACAGCGCCTGTCCAGCAGCAAGAGCCTGAGGCTGAGGCAGCCAGGCAGGAGGAGGCAGCCACAGCTTGGGAGGCCTCTTCTCCCACTTCTTCCTTCATGGAGGAGGCACAGGCAAGGGGCCCCCTTTCAGCTGATGCAGCAAATGCTGCTAGCGCTGTCTGATTTACAGGGCAAGTCTGCCTCTTCAAAAGGGAAAAGGAGGAGGAACAGGTCCCATTCCTCTCAGGGCAGTTCTCCCCAGCGGGGGCTTAAGGGAAGATCTAAAGGGGCTGGCAAGGGCAAACATCGGGCCCCTCAGTCTGCTTCCAGGACCATCTCTATCCATGCCCTACTGGGTTCCTCTTCGGAGGGGGAGGGCTGGCGCAGAGCCCAGTCCTCAGATGAGGAATCTCAGAGCTCGGCTTCTAGCCCACCCCGCTGGGCTAAGCGCAGAAGGAAGCATTTGAGCACAAAAGCTGCCAGACCGCTCCCTAAAGGCTCTGATTCAGAGATGGAGCTGGAGCTACAGCATTCAGGTGAGGAAGGGAGCCCCTTACAGCTGAAGAGAGTTTTCTCCATTCGAGTAAAGACCTGGACAGGGAGCTTCCCTTTCCACAGGCCCACAAGGTTTTAAACAGAGCCGAGAGAGTGCTTTGTACCAAGCAAAAGCAGCACAAAAAGAGGGAGTCAGGCTCTTCCTCAGAATCTTCTGAGTCTTACAGGGATTGTTTGCCTAGGCGGAGTTTCTCCTCCAGGCTGTCTAAGTTGGATCATAAGTTTGAAAAACTTATTAGGGAACAATGGAGGCATCCTACAAAGCCAGTCAAGTTGTCTAGGCCCCTAATAGGCCTGTATGATTTGCATAAGACCTGCTCCTCCATTTTTGCCATCCCTAGGGTGGATGCAGCTGCTGCATCCCTAGCAAGGCAATCTCTCTTTCCCTCTGAAGGGGACGTTTTGCCAAAGGACTCAACAGACAAGGGTATTGAAACCGGCCTCAGGAGAAGCTTTGAGTGCCTTTCTAACCTCCTGAGGATGGCAATTACAGCCTCCTATGCTTCAAGGGCTATCCTGAAGTGGTTTCATATCAGTAAAGACAAGGAAATCACAGAGAAGGAAGCAGATCAGCTGGCTGAGAATATCACTATGGCCCAATCATTCCTAGTAGATGCCTCTATGAACTCTGTAGTCTCGGCTGTCAGGAGCATGGCAGCCAATGTGGTGGCAAGAAGACGCCTCTGGCTCCGCTCCTGGAGAGCTCGCGCTCATGCCAGAAATCTTTTAGTGAACAGCCGGTTCAAAGGGGGGAAGCTTTTTGGTTCTGCGCTAGATAAGGCACTCCTCGAGGCCTCTAGTAAAGAGAAGACCTCTCTCAGCCAGGTCCAATCTGCAAAGTCCTTTTTTCGGCCGTTCAACAAATCTTTGGTGGCTCAGCGCAAGGACTATGGTACCTCCTGATCTTGGAATTTCTCCTCCCGCTCTAGAGGGGCGAGATGCAGGGGCTTCAGATCAAGAGCATATCAGCAACCCTCCAGGGTCAGAAGGGGCCCCTCCCCACCCAAAAAGTACAATTCCTGACAATCCCACCCCTCTACTTCATGAAGCCACTGCTCTGGGGTGGGGGGGAAGACTTCAGTTCTTTGCTGCCAGATGGCGGGAGGCAACCTCCGACAGATGGGTAAGAGACACAGTGGCAAAGGGCTACTCCCTAGAATTCTCTAGTTATCCCAAAGACGCGTTTCTCCCTTCTCCCCAGTCAAGGAATCCCATGAAACATTCATCGATGCTGGAAGAAATTCAGAGTCTTCTGATCCTGTGAGCCATAGAGCCCGTCCCTCCATCAGAAGAGTTTACGGGACTTTATTCAATCTTCTTCTTGGTGCAGAAAAAGATGGGAGGCTGGAGAGGGATTCTGGATTTAAAGAAACGGAACAGGTCCCTAAAACATTAGCGATTCAAGATGGAGACGGTTTCTTCCATCTGTTTGTCCGTCGGCCACAACCACTGGTTAGCCTCCTTAGATCTAAAGGACGCTTACCTGCACGTGCCCGTCCTCCCAGCCCACAGGAGGTGGCTGCGCTTCTGCTATCATGGCAGCCACTGGCAGTACAGAGTCCTGCCATTCGATCTCGCCACCTCTCCTCACACCTTCACCACGGTCTTAATCCCCCTAGTGGTCAATCTGAGAGTACAGAAGATTGCAGTGTTCCCTTATCTAGGTGAACTACTATACTAGTAAGGGCCCACTTGGAGGAAGAGGCTATTGCTAATGTTTCGACCACTCTCTCCTATTTGCAGTATCACGGCTTCGTGATCAGTCGGGAGAAAAGTCAGCTGATCCCAACGCAGAGACTTCATCACCTGGGGATAATCACGTGTGGAAGGATTCTGGACCTCTGTAAGGTACAGAGTTTTCATACCAGAGGAGAGGTGACTCAAGAACTGTCGGCACTGCCAGAAAGTCAGGCATCCACTTGAGTTGCCTAGCCTCGTTGCTGGGCCTGATGGTCTCCTGTTGCAGTGGGCACAATTTCACGCCAGTCCATTGCAGCACTTTCTTCGCCCATGGCAATACCTCATCATATCCCAAGCGACAAGGTTTCTGCGTCTCGGCAGTCACATGGCAGCCTCTCTGCGTTGGTGGGAAGCTCCGGACCGTTTCTCAGCAGGAAGCCCCCTGCAGGATTCACCCCGACTGATCCTAACCACAGACGCCAGCCTTACAGACTGAGGAGCCCATTCGAGCGGTTGGGCGGCTCAAGGCCAGTGGCTACAGTCGGATCTTCATCACAGTATCAATTGGCTCGAGCTGAGGGCAGCCCGACTAGCCCTCCAGTGCTCTCCCAGAGCGTTCAAGAACCAACACCTCTTGGTGCTCTTCAACAGCAGTCTCTTACATCAACAACCAGGGAGGATCCAGATCCCTGATCCTCAATCAGGAGGCCAGTCGTCTCTACCTATGGGCAGAAGCCAACCTAGCGTCTCTGGTACCCTGTCATATCAAAGGAAAGGACAATGTGGAGGCGGATTGGCTAAGCCGCAAAACTGCAGATCCAGGGGGGTGGGGTCTTGACCAGAGCATCTTCGATCAGCTTGTCCTCTGATTCGGCCGGCCTCAACTAGATCTATTTGCGTCCAAGCTCAATGCCAAACTCCCCCTGCTTCCTGTCCGGACACTACTGCAGGGCAGCGCTGGGGATGGACGCATTATCTTACCCTTGGCCTCCAGTTCTCCTTTATGCCTTTCCTCTGCTTCCCCTCCTGAGTCGAACACTGGCCAAATGAAGACAGGGGAACCACTGAGTGGTCCTGATAGCACCATTCTGGCCTCGCAGGCCTTGGTTTCCGGATCTCTTAGAGTTATCCGGTGGTCACTTCTGGAGACTTCCGCAGGTTTCAAACCTTCTGCGTCAGGGTCCCCTACTACACGACAACCCGGGCTTCCTGAAGCTGACCGCCTGGCCCTTGAATCTAGGACCCTAATGAATCTCGGTTACCTGGAAACTATTGTTAACACTCTCACAGCGGACAAGAGGGACTCGACCAAGTGGATTTATCAGTCCTCCTGGATTTCCTTCATCAAGTGGTGTAAGGAGAAAAGGTGTTCTCTGTACTCTCCCAGCCTCTTGCAAGTTCTGCAGTTTCTCCAAGACGGCCTTGATAAAGGACTAAAGCCCCCTGCTTTAACTCATCAGCTTGCTGCCATTGACTCTGCTTTCCTCCCTGGGGAGGGACAGATTTTCCTCACACCCCCATGTTCACAGGTTTTTGAGGGGGGCGCGCCAGCTGCCCCCCCCAGTGATTCATAAGTTTCTTACATGGAACTTAAATATCATTCTCAGTGCCCTGACGCAGCACGCCTTTGAGCCCCTGCTCGAGGTCTCTTTATTTTTCCTGTCCTTAAAGCCTCTCGTAGCAATCACGTCAGCAAGATGGATTTCAGAGATTGGGGCGTGCTCTATGGATCCCACTCTCTGCATTTTCAGGAAGGAGTCTCTGATCCTACGGCTCAACCCTTCCTTCGTTCCTAAAGTTAGCTCCCTTTTTCATCTGTCCCAAGAGGTGGTTCTCCCCTCTTTTTGCCCTAATCCTCGCCATCCCTTAGCGAGAAGGTGGCATACCTTGGACGTTCGTAGAGCTCTGAAGATTTACCTTAATAGAACAGCTGCCTTTAGGCAGTCCTCAGCCCTTCTGGTTTATTATCACCCCAGATGTAAGGGAAAGAAGGCCTCTTAAGACCATCATTTCCAGCTGGATTTCAGGGTGTGTGAAGGAAGCTTACAAGGCATCCAGTCCCGTCTTCCCCCCCCCCCCCCCCCGGGGGCGTGGTTGCTCATTCTACCAGGGGGATGGCTTCTACCTGGGCATTTAAGGCTAGGGCTCCCTACTCTGAGAGATGCAGGGCAGCTACATGGAGGTCCGTGCACACCTTCACATGGCACTATAAAATTTACCTTTTTGATTTGGCAGAGGTGGCCTTTGGCCACAGGATCCTTCAGGGGGTCCTCCCTGGTACCTCATTAACTCTCCTCCTTGGCAGCTGGAGGGAACTAGCTTCAGCTTAGGCTCCTTTCCCTCCCATTCCTAGCTAGGCTTATACTGCTATAAACCTCCCATTGTTCCGACCATCCGAGCTATAAACCATAGAAGGAACAATTGAGTTACTCACCAGGGAACTGTTCTTCTTTGGTTTATATGGGAGGATGGTCGGCCCTCCCAGCCATAGCCTAAGCCAGGCGAAGGGAGGTCCTTTCGTTATTGCCCTTGTTCCTAAAGCCCAGTACATAGGTTCATTGTCAGGCCCTAGGTGACTATTAATCGTTTTTGTTTTTTCCACTGTTGTTGTTCTGTTAGTATGTGTTTGTTTAGGTTCCCGGAGTTTTGGCTTCTTACAGCTGAGGAGTTTTGGCGGGAATTCCCTGCACAGATGTTTTGGAGGCTTGTTAACACCTGGTGGTGGTGTGGCGGAATTGCACCCATTGTTCCGACCATCCTACCATTATAAACCAAAGAACAATAATTCCCTGGTGAGTAACCCAATTGTTCCTTCTCCCAGTTTCTTCTTGCCACAGATGGCTGCAGTGCCACAGCTGTACTCCATGTGGAAATGTTCACCCTACAGGGTCGCAGTTGACTTGATCATATCATCCAACACCCAATCAAAATACTATTACTTTTCCCTACACCAGCATTCCTTGACCCAGTGGAAGGTGTGGAATCTATAACAATTGACGACGTCATTCTGGCTCTTGTTTACAATAGAACTCACCCACCACTGAAAATGAGTTAATTGGTGAATGTAGAGGTTGGTTGGGACCTAAGTGTGTGTATCAGCACTTCTTCCTCTGGTCAGCTCTTTCTGTTTACATATTGATGAATGACCGTTTTTGTATCTTTGGTGAGCAGATGACATTCTGAAACTCTGATTGTATTTGTGTAAATTCTCCATTGCATAGTTTGTAATTTTTTAGCTATTACTGCTGAGAATTCCTCTGTACATTTTTTAGCCTCTAATCAAAAAGTGAGGCTCCTGAATCTACTCTAGGTTTCAGAAAAGGACAGTTTCAGCTCAAGCTGGATTGTCATGAGTTGGGATAGGTTAATGTGCTCTAACGTATAGGGATAGGTTAATGTGCTCTAACGTATAGGTGACTCTTTCTTGAAAGTTGCTAAACGTTTTACAGGATCTAGAAGCTGAGGGCCTGAAAAAGCATAGTCTCAAGGATGAAACCTTACTAGATGAGGTGAAATATGCCTGTGCTGCTACACCACAGGAGGGGGAAGGAGGAGGATCATCGTACAATTCAAAGGAATAAATAGTAACCTAAAGGTGAGAGGCAACCAGGAATTACGTATTGTTGGTTATTGCGTGTGTGTGTGTGGTGAACTTTTTTAATGCAATACAAGTCTTGGCTTCTGTGCACTTACAATTTCTCTTTTCTGATTGATGTGTACTATTCCTACTGGACAGCATTGCTTTCCTTCCCTTAACTTCCACCTTCTTGCGTCCTTTCCTTTTTTCTTTTTATACTGACTTTGAGTATTTTTTCTCCTTCGCCGCCCCCTCCCCCCCCGGTCCCAAAAAACGGCTCTGTTTGACACTCTTTTTAATTTTTTCCCATCTCTTCCTCCCATACATGTCTCCACTCAAATACACCCACATAAGCTTGTGTAGGTTATTCCTGGTTGCCTTTCTCTTTTCTTTCCAGTTAATGCAGGAGTGGTTTATGGTTTGTACTTTTTTGGTTTCCCCTCCCATTCTGATGTGAAACGAGCAGCTCCAGATCTTCTACTCCTGGGCTCTTGTGCATGTATCTCAAAATAACCAGTAGTGGCATCTGGGATGCTTTTTTCTGTTCCGCTAAGAGTAGTGATCTGTAGATTAATTTACTACCAGACTTTTCCATTTCTATAGTTAAAAAGAACTAGTAGTTCAGTTCCCTGTCCCCTTCTAGCTTCCTATAAGGTGCTTCAATTTTTCCCTTCCATAAGTTGGGTAAAGGAATTTTTCAAGACCTGCTAAAGGAAGGTACAGATTGTAATTCCACCTGAGGATCTTAAAACAAAACCACTTAAAAAAAATAATCTTAAATACGTACTTGTGGGAGCCCTTATGTAGATGTTGCTTCTGGAAATAGATTTCTGTTTTTACAATTTTGTCTTGTTCAACTGACACATTGCAAATTTTGGGCATCAATAACAAGTAACCGGTGTTTAATATTTTTATAGTTACTCTAGGTTTTTTTTTAGTTTCGATATCTTTTGATATTTGTATTAGAATTGTAACTTTCCTCTGCCAAGTTACATTTGTTTTTGAACTATAACTTTCTAAATAAAAAATTGTGTGTTATGATTTTGCAGGGGAAGCATTCTGTACCCTCTCTTGTTGTTACATGAAAAATTCTCGACTGTCGTCTAAATTTGGGAATGGGAGGATAAGAAGGGAGTTGTGGTGCATCAGGATATGTTGCTTGTCTTCCACTGTTTCACACTAAAGGGACATGCTTATGTACAGCTTTTTCTTTGATAGGCTTGAGGCCTCCCTTGAACTCCTTTCAGATACCTTCTTCCTTTTGTCCCCATTCTCTAACAGTGCAACTTTTATTTTTATACTGTATATCTGTGTGCGCACATGTATATGTGCGCACGCACAGATATCATGCAATGTTACCATGCAAATATAAAATACACAAATACCATGCTAATATAAAATGTCATATATAATTGATTACTATACAATGCTACATCATCGCTACAGCAGTTTGAGGACCATCAACATACCATTGCTTTGAGGCTTATTAATATACCAATGTAAACAAAATGGGTAGGATTTCTTTTTTTTCATTCTGCTTAACTATTCCTTAGATGGCCAAGTTGGCTTCCTGTTCCATATAGCCACTTGAAATGAAGAAATGCTAATAGGAGTGAAGTTCTGATTGATTTTTAAAATGCTGTAGCAATTAGCTAACTCAAGATTTCCTTCAGTTTGTAGATAGTGCTAGGAACTTCCAAATTTGGTGTGGCAACGTTTCTTGGAGAGATGCTTGAAACCGAGAACTGAGTGCAGGTTGTCTTCGATACAGAAGCAATGGACCAGAATCAGCAGGTTGCATGTATCTCTTGTTGGTACCACCTCCACATCCTTTCTCCTCTTAGTTGGAGTTTCCAAGGCTCTGTTCTTGGCCCACTTCTCTTCTCTATCTACATTCAGTCCCTGGGCAAACTCATTGACTCTCTCAGCTTCCAATAATGCCTATATACTGACAATACTCAATTCTGTTTCTCCATTCCCTCTCTCCCTCCGTCTATCCAGTCTCATAAGAACGTAAGTAGTGCCAGCAGAGGCTGGAGGGGAGCAGGAGAGCACTGGCTGCAGACCCTATTGGCAGGGCAGGGACTTGGCATTGCAGGTGGGAGGGCTTGGCTGTCCTGCCCAGCCACATATGTAGTTGTACCGCTTTTGCAGGGAAAGCATAGCATTTTCATTTGAGATTGTTGTCGCTGTGCACATAGGGTTCCTGGATTATCTGCTTCAGGATGTGTGGTCTCTCTGCCTGGAACTGGAGTCTTCCAGTGCCTGCTGTGACATGTTTGTTGATTACTTCTTGGATAAAACTGCTTGTATTGACCATGACTTCGACGCTGCACTTTATGACGATAGGAGAACCAGAGGTTATAGAAGCCCCGTCCTGTCCAGTTTTGTGGGATCAGTTTCAGTGGGTGTCGCCCATTGATACGGTGGATGTTCTTGGTGTGGTCAGAGCCAGCTCTTGTGGACTGAATCTGTGCCATCCTGGCTGGTTAAAGCCAACGGAGAGACGCTGGGGACGACGTTGTCCCTGGGGGTGGTCAGTGCCTTCCTTCGGGAAGGTAGAGTGCCGACCTGTCTCAAAGGGGGTGGTGCGGCCTCTGCTCAAAAAACATAACACAAGTAGTACCATACTGGGTTAGACCAATGGTCCATTGAGCCCAGAGATCCTGTCTCTGACAGTGGCCAATCTCAGTTGCTTGGGAGAAGTACCCAACAGGTCCCAATGGACAATCCATTTGCTGCTGTTCACTCCAGCTCCCGACAGTAAGAAGTTATGTCCCCTAAACCTACTTGACTAATAGCTGCGAATGGACCTACCCTCAAGACTTTTTTCTAATTTTTTAAAAACCCAGAATGTTTTTAAACCCAGCTATATTACTGGCTTTGACCACATTCTCTGGCAACAAATTACACAAGTTAATTGTGTGTTGAGTGGAAAAAATACCACTTTTAATTGCTTTAAATCTGGAATCAGTTAGTTTCATGGAGTGTCCCCTAGTTCCAGTACTATTTGAGAGAGTAAATAACCATTCCCTATTTTCTTGTTCCACCCCTCTCATGATTTTATAAACTTTTCCAAGCTGAAGAGCCCTAACCTATCAAGCCTTTCTTCATACGGGAGCCGTTCCATACCCTTTATCATTTTGGTTGCCCTTCTCTGTACCTTTTTTAGTTCTGCTTTGTCTTTTTTACAATGGGCAACCAGAAGTGCACACAATATTCAAAGTGTGGATGCACCAGAGATTTATATAGAGGCATTATGATATTTTCAGTTTTATTCTCTCTCCCTTTCCAAATAATTCCGGACATAGTTTGCATTTTTTGGTCACTGCTGCATGTTGAGCTGAGAATTTAAAGATATTTTTCACAATGGGGGTGAACCCATGCCCCATGCATTCTGCGCACATCCTGTACACGCGCACATGCGCGCAAATCACACGCAACTCCATAGGGATTGCATTGTGTTGCGTGGTTCCTGTGTGGGACCTGCATGGATTTCACGCGGATACCACTTGAGATTGCAGCCATTATTATTATTTTATTTATTATTAACAAACATTTATATAGCGCCAGCAGTGTACATGGCACTTTACAAAGTAATAAAATAGACAGGGTCCCTGCCCCTAGGCCTTACAATCTGAGCGACAGGAGCTGGGGGAGAGACATAAGAAGGGGAACAGAGGGAGAGACAAGGGGTCTAACATTCATGAAGATGTGAGGTCTCAAGTGCACGTACTTGGCTTGGTTACGATGAGAATGACAGCAGGCAGGTCCATGTGGCAAGGATAAGGGTAAACAGATCGTAGGTATAGGAATAGTGGCTCAGCAGGATAAAGAGTCAGACAGAGCAGAGCGAAAGAGGTGAGTTTTAAGGAGAGATTTGAAGGTATGAAGGGAGGGGGCAAGGCGGATGTGGACAGGGAGGGAGTTCCAGGCATGGGGGGCAGCAAGTGAGAAGGGACGAAGGCGCTTAGGGGAGCAGGGAAGGCGTGGAAGGGTGAGAGAAGGGACAGAGGAGGAGCGAAGTGCACGGGCTGGAGTATGGAGGGCGATAAGTGCAGAGAGGTAGGGGGGAGCAAGGTTGTGAAGAGCTTTATAGGTGAAGACTAGGAGCTTGTGCAGGATTCGTTCAGGAAGGGGAAGCCAGTGAAGCGAAGAGAGGAGGGGCTGCACATGGTCGAAGCGACTGGCGAGGTAGATGACCCTGGCAGCAGAGTTTTGGACAGAGATGAGGGGAGAAAGGTGAGACCGGGGAAGGCCAGTGAGAAGGAGGTTACAGTAATCGAGGCGAGAGATGACCAGAGCATGAACAAGAGTTTTGGCAGACGAGACAGAGAGAAAAGGGCGAATCTTAGCAATGTTATGGAGGGAGAAGCGACAGGATTTAGCAACAGAGTCAATGTAGGGTTTAAAAGAAAGGGCTGAGTCAAAGATGAAGCCTAGGCTACGGGCTTGGGGGACAGGCAGGATGGTGACTCCATCAATAGTTATTGACAGTGAGGAAGGAGAGGAAGGATGAGGGGGGAAGATAAGGAGTTCAGTTTTAGCCATGTTGAGTTTGAGTTGACGTTGAGACATCCAGGTAGAGATGTCAGAGAGACAGTTGATGAGACGAGCTTGAACAGAGGGAGAGAGAGAGGGAGTAGAGAGATAGAGTTGAGTGTCATCAGCATAGAGGTGGTATTGGAAGCCATGGGAGGCAATGAGTTTGCCTAAGGATGAGGTATAGATCGAGAAGAGGAGAGGGCCAAGAACAGAGCCTTGAGGAACACCAACTGAGAGGGGGAAGGAGGAGGAGGCGGAGTTGGAGAGAGACACATTAAAGGAGCGGTCAGAGAGGTAGGAGGAGAACCAGTTATGGACAGAGCCACAAAAGCCAAGGGAGTGAAGGGAATCCAGCAAGAGTGAGTGGTCAACAGTATCGAAGGCAGCAGAGAGATCAAGGAGGACAAGAATGGAATAGAGACGTTTAGATTTAGCCACCAGAAGATCGTTGGTGATCTTAGCGAGAGCAGTTTCAGTAGAATGAAGGGGGCGGAAGCCAGATTGGAGGGGGTCAAGGGAGGAGTTGGAGGATAGGAAGTCAAGGCAGCGGGAGTAGACAACACGTTCAAGCAGCTTGGAAGCAAAAGGAAGGAGTGAGACAGGACGATAGCTAGAAGGGTCAGAGGGGTCAAGAGTGGACTTTTTGAGAATAGGAGAGACTGTGGCATGTTTGAAGGCAGAAGGGAAAGAGCCAGTAGAGAGGGAGAGGTTGATGATGTGCAGGAAGGAAGGGGCGACAGTGGGAGTAATGGAGGTGAGGAGGCGGGAAGGAATGGGATCAAGGGGGCAAGTGGAAGGGTTGGAGGAGGAGAGCAGAGAGGAGATTTCCTTAAGGGAGGCAGGGGAGAAGGAGGACATGAGAGAAGGAGGGGGAGGAGGGAGAGGGGTGGGAGTGGGAAGAGAGGAGTGGGAAGCGATGTCGAGGCGGATCTTGTCTATCTTGGAGGTGAAGAAGGAGGCAAGATCCTGAGCAGAAAGGGAAGAAGGAGGGGGAGGACAGGGAGGCTTGAGGAGGGAGTCAAAGGTAGAGAACAGGCGGCGAGGGTCCCGAGAACAGGACTCAATGCGGGAGGCATAGTAGTGTTGTCTAGCAAGGGAGATAGCAGAAGTAAGGGTGGAGAGACAGAATTTGAAGTGAAGGAAGTCAGCGTGAGAATGGGATTTGCGCCAGAGTCGTTCAGCAGCACGAGTGCAAGAACGGAGGTGGCGGATACTAGGGGTGAGCCAAGGACGGGGGTTGTGGGAGAAGGCAGGGCGGGAAGAGAGAGGGGCATGGGAGTCAAGTGTGGAGGAGAGAGAGGCGTTGAGAGCAGAGACAGCGGAGTCAGGGGAGGAGGAAGAGAAGACTGTAGGAAGAAGGGGAGAGAGAGAGGAGGCAAAGTCCAGGGGATCAATAGCTTGAAGGTCACGGAAGGGGCGTAGAGAAGGGGAAGAGGAGGGGGGACAGTGGGAAATGTTGAAAGAGGCAAGGAAGTGGTCTGATATAGGATGAGGATCGAAGGAGAGATCAGCGACAGAGCAGTTTCTAGAGAGGACAAGATCAAGAGAATGGCCATTAGTATGGGTGGGGGAGTTGGTCCAAAGGTGGAGGTTGAAGGAGGAGGCTAGGGAGAGGAAGCGAGAGACTGAGGGCTGAGATGGGTCATCAACATGAATGTTGAAGTCACCAAGGATGAGAGTGGGGATATCAACAGAGAGGAAGAAAGTGAGCCAGGACTCAAAGTCAGAAAGAAAGGAAGAGAGAGGACCAGGGGGACGGTAGATGACAGCAACACGTAGATGGAGGGGGGAGTAGAGGCGCACGGAGTGAGCCTCAAAGGTATGGAAGGAGAGAGAGGGGGGAGGAGAAATTGGTTGGAACTGACAGGATTTAGCAAGAAGGAGGCCCACCCCACCACCCCGTCCTTCAGGGCGGGGTTGGTGAGAGAAGGAGAGACCCCCACAGGAGAGGGTAGCAGGCGTGACAGAGTCCGAGGGAGTGATCCAAGTTTCAGTAAGGGCAAGGAGCTGGAGGGAGCGAGAGAGGAAAAGATCATGGATATAGGGAGCTTTACTGATAGATGAGCGACAGTTCCAGAGGGAGCAGAAAAATGGTAGTTGATGAGGGGGGAGGCAAGGAATAGGGATAAGATTGGGAGAAGGGGAGCGTCGTGGTAGGCTAGAGACAGGAGGAATAGGGATAAGATTGGGAGAAGGGGAGCATCGAGGAAGGCTAGAGACAGGAGTGGAAGGGGAGCAATGAGAGAAAGTAGCCAAGGGAGCAAAGGATGTATGGGGGAGGTTAGAGAGTGGTGATCGGTTGGGGGGAGGAAGAAGCTGGGAGGAGAAAAGTAGAGGGAGAAAAAGATGGACAGGAAGAGGAGAAGGAGAGGAGGGAAACAAAAGGCGAGAAAATAGGGCAGACATGTTAGTGAGTAAGATAGGAGGGGAAAATACAGTAGAAGCCATTGACTCCAAGATCCTCTTCCTGAGTGGTAACCCCTAATTTAGAACCCAGCATTGTGTAGACATATAGACTGGATTATTTTTCCCTATGTGCATCATTTTGCACTTCTCAACATAGAATGTTATCTGCCATTTAGATGCCAAGTCACCCATTCTTGCAAGATTCTCTTACATTTCTTCACAGTCCACTCAGGTTTCAACTACCTTAACTTTGTGTCATTTGCAAATTTGATCACCTCACTTCCATTTTCGGATCATTAATGAATACATTAAACACCACCGGTCCCAGTACAGATCCCTGGGGCACTCCACTATTCTTTCCATTGTGAAAACTGAAGTCCTATTCTTTGCTTCCTATCCTTTAACTGGTTACTGGTCCATAATAGGACACTGCCTCCTTTACTTTAAAGTGTCTCTCTCTCTCTCTCATATCAAATGCCTCCTGAAAGTCCAGATTTACCATATTGATAGCCTGCCTCCTCCTTCGCTGTCATCTCTCCCTGCACAAACATCATTAAGATCTATTATTATTAATGATTTATAAAGTGTCAACAGCAAGCCTTGCACTTTACGACTGTTAAATACAGACAAGGTCCCTGATCCAAGGGGCTTACAACTGACGAGAGACCAAGGATGGGAGGGGAGGATACATTAATGAAGTGTAGAGGTCGCAGGTGCATATGCTTAGCTTAGTTTCATAGGAGAAAGGGATGTTGGGCAAACCAGGAAGGGGACTAGGAGGAGCTAGAGAAAGCCTGATGGAAGAGGCAGGTTTTCAGGAAGGATCTGAAGATTGTGAAGGAGAGAGCAGAGAATGCATTTGGGGAGGAAATTCCATGCATAGGGGGCAGCAAGGAAGAAGTAGCAAATACGTTTCAAGAAGCAGGGGAGTTGTGAGCAGGTGAGGGTAGTGGCAGAAGAGGAGCAGAGCTCCTGGACAGGAATTTAGCAGGAAATGAGTGCAGAGAAATAGGAGGGAACAAGACCATGAAGATCCTTGTAAGTAAAGACAAGGAGCTTGTGCTGAATACATTCACAGATAGAGGGAGATAGTGGAGGAAGGAGAGGAGGGACTGTATGTGATCAAAGCAACAGGTGAGATGGATGATCTTGGCTGCAGAGTTTTGAACAGAAGTGAAGGGGTCAAGATTAGAGCAGGGAAGGCCAGTAAGGAGGTGGTTGGAGTAGTCCATGCAAGAGATGACCAGAGCAAGGAGAAGGGTTTTAGCAGTGGGAGCCTAAGGAAAGGCTACTTATCATTGCATCCTGTTCTAAGTTCTGGCCTTCTAATCTGCCAGTGACTGGATGACTGCTTTCAAATTCAGCAAATTTGACAAAAAGCAGTGTGGTGGTTTGTGTGTGAGGTGTGTGAACACTAATTTTGTAAGCTTGAGGCACAAAGACACCAGTGCTCCGAGGAGGCTCTGCGTTGGCTGCTAATAAAGCACCAAGCCAGGTTCAAGGTGCTGGTTTTAACCTTTAAAGGCCTTCACGGCCTGGGCCCTATCTGCGGGACCGCCTTACTCCCCGTGTGCCCATGCGACCCTTGAGATCGTCTGTGGGAGCCTTTTTGGAGGTTCCCCAGGCGAGGCGGGTGGTCACCGATGTTAGATTTTTTTCGGTGGCCGCCCCTGTGCTGTGAAACTCACTTGGCTTGCTCCCACTCTCCTGTCATTTCAGCGTTTATGTAAGACCTGGCTGTTCCACTAGGCCTTTGGTGGGGTAGGGAGGAGGAGGGTTTTTGTTCCCCTGTATTGTATATTTTTAACGGTTTTAAATTGTTTTATTGTTTTTATACTGTTGTTCGCTGCCCTGTGGGCAGGAGGGACAGGATATAAATTTTATATAAATAAATTAAATAAATAGCCCTGATGTTGGGCTTGAATAATCCTTTCACCCAATGCAGGTAGAAAAGCTTCCCAAGTGAGTGTTGCCAGTTTTATATAAAAATTTAAGATTTTGATTTTAAAAAAACAAACCAAAAAACAAATGCCAAAATTTCCAGCTCTTATGATTATGAAGGCAGTCTTTTCAGCTGTGAACTAAGTGTGCACCCTTGGTTTGTTGTCTTAATTACTTAGATCAGTCCCTGGCAATGAAACGGATAGAAATAAATAGGTATTCCTCTGCTTGTCAAAGCTCTGAGTAGCAACAGATGAGGCACTGAAGCTGTTCGCTGGGAGAAATCCTCCCCTTGCAAAAGCCAGAAAACTGAAGAGTAAAATAGCAAAATCAGCCACATACATCCTAATAGATTCCAGGGCAGCTAAGCAATAGGGTGCTCTTGTTCCCTTATAGCTGCTAGTAAATGTTGCAGAGGATTTTAGACTGCTTACTAATATGCTCTAGGTATGGAAGGAGAAGCTGTTCAGCTCTGATTCTTACCTTCTTCCTACTCTCAAGCACACACATCTATGTACGTTCTTTATCAGCAGCAGGGAGGATGGTTGGCTTCTTGTGGAATGCTGTCCCTTGGGTGTGTTGACCTGCTCTTTCCTATTGGTCTGCCAAGTAGGTTTAATCTTTTAGCTAATGGAAGACTAGTAAAAGTCCCAATAAACTGGAATAAGAAACTGAGAAAATAGGATGAAATTAGAAAAGGGTACATTTTGTTTTATTATTTAGCTCAGGGTGGCTAACAATGTAAAATACATACAACTATCTCACTCTAAACCCCAAACCTCCCACATCACTTCCATTCCCCTGACCTCACTGCAAACCTCCCAAAAGCTCCTGCACCACTTGCAGTCACCTAACGCTCACTCAGGCAAGTCCCCTTCCTAATCTCTCCACCTACCCCACAAGGGACTGTGGCTAACCCTATATCTCTCACTTTCAACCGTTTCCACATTACTGACACTCCACTCTGTCATGGGGAAATCCGCACCTCTGCCTAAACACTCCTCCAAGCATGTACGCCTCTCAAAGGGATGTAGCTGTCCCCATCCTCCCATCCCATTTGCCCCAGCAACACAATATTAGAAGCTCCAGGTACAACATCTTGCAAAGACTCAAAATTTCTTGCCCCCTCCAGTGCAATACACCACAAATCCCTTCCTATACAATACCAAAACCTAATGAGGCATAATGTCCAACTGCCACTTCTAGCCACCTAATGGCTAGTCCCTCAGACGCCGCCCTTCAGCAGCCACCACAGGCGTGACGGCTGGTGGCAGCTGATGTGGGTTGAGAGCAGGGAAGGAGCAGTGGCAGTCTAGGTGACTCAGCTTACCCACCCCACAAGTAGCCAGCAGTCCCAGGTGGGGCAGCTTCATCTACAGGGCTGACAGCAGTTGGCATAGGCTAAAATTGGTTAGGGAGGGGGAACTTCTGAAGGGGTAAGAAAAGACAGACATAGAATGAAAACAAATGACACGGGAGAGGACTGGATCCCCTGACTGCCTCAGGGAGGGCCACTGCAGCTGCCATGCTTTGTGTTGGTGGGAAAGGCAGTTCAAGCAAGCAACCTCCCCCAGGGAATCTAGGCAGGGAGCCATCCACATGAGACAGTACTCTTGGTCCCCTGCTGCCCAGCAGGATAGGGCTTCTGGAAGAAGCTGCTGCCAGACAGCTATGTGTCTTTGTCCAACCAGCAAAACAGCTGATTGAGGCTACTTCTCAAAGCCCCCCCATGAGCTGTTTGGTGGGCTGAGTGCACGCATGCCAAACAGCTGATTGGGGGGGGGCGGGCTGGAGGAGCCCCTGCTGCTTTGGGCCTTCCAATCAGCTGTTGGGGGGGGGGGGGCTTCTCCAGGACCCCCCTCCCGATCAGCTGTTTGGAAGGCCAAGTGAGCATTCTCCTCCAGGTTCCCTCAGTCAGCTGTTTGGCGAGCCAGGCGCATCTGGGCCTGATCCTTGGACCTCGTGTCTGGGCTAAGTGGGGCCTAACAGATGGGAGGGTGTGCATTAGCTTGGCTGGACAAGTCTTAATCTCGGCTGTGTCACTGATCTCCGAACAACACATCCGGTAGCAGCCGGCTGCCTGCCCTGAGGTGGTAGTGGGTGAACATCTGGTCACCACTGAACGGACTCGCAGGTGACTCGTGTTAACAGGAGACCCCCACGTCCGCTCGTGAATATTGGTGGGTTGGTGCCCCAATACCCACCTGACTCTTAAATTTAGGGGAATTAGCCAAATTGGTTGGACATGGAGTCCCCACGTGTCTCCTGGATCAGTCTGAGGTCAGATGCGCGCTACAGTCAGGGTATGTACCCTCCCCAAAAGAATAGTAAAAGGGAAAAGAGGGAGACAAAATGCTTAATAAAAAGGAATATTTATTTAACAGGAATGGGAGGTATAAAAAAAAAACAAAAAAACCAACCCCACACAATTGGCTAACAGTTTCCAGTCTGGCTGGCAGTTTTCAGAGGGAAACACAAGCAGTGGCTGGGAAAATGAAAGTAATACGAGAGAGAGAAGGCTAAAAGCAAAAGGAGGTTAAGAGAAGGGGAACCAGGACCAGTGGCTACCTCTCTTTGCCTGTTGCAGAGGAGACAGGCAACCCCATGGATCCAGTGAAGTTCAGGGATGCAGGGGAGGGGCAGATCAAAGTCTGGGAGACCCCTTAAGATCCAGACACGCACAGAGAGACCTGCACGTGTTTTCTTCCAAAGTTTTCTCAGTTTCAGAAGGGGAGCCAGGAGTGGTTATAAGTTTTGGGACAAAAGATTTGGGATCAGCTTAAGTATACTACAATAGGTGAGATGGGAAGATGTGAGAGATTTCCTGAGTGGGTTTAGGTCTGAAAAAAGGAACATGCCCACAGGGGCGGAGGGGCCAAGAATGCCAATAGGTGCGACGGGAAAGAGGTGCCAGTGTGTCTAGTTACACAAAAGGGAAGAGGCAAAGGGTAAACAAACTGGGGCTGCGGAGACAAAGGACACATCAGGGCATAAACGGGGAGATTTCTAATCCGTCTGAGGATGGAAATGAGGAGAGTCTGGTGCTGGCGGGCAATTCCCACTGATCAGGTGTGGGGATGCTAAAACATTGGGTGCTTCTAATTGTCCATGCCTTTGGAGTCGTTGCTAATCTAGATTCCATTCACCAGTGATTTCTTTAAACAGGAAGGAGGCCGTATTTTAACTGCCCCAATATTTACTCAGAGCCTCCTCCATCACCTTTTCCAAGGGCGGGCTGGTTTTTGCATGAAAGAACCTTTCCCTTAGGCTACTTTGTTGCTCAACCATAGCTTCGCTCAGGCTTTTCCGATGCCCAATGACTCATGTCCCTCATGTCCTTTCCAACCATGGGGGAGGGGGGGCTGTCCTTTTTGGGGTGCATTCTGCACCTCTCGCAACACTCGCAGGCTATTGTGGGCTACTGTCTCGTTTGTTTTCACCTATAGTGAAAGTGTGACAAACGTAGGTAGTAAAATTGAGCACATTTTATTTTTGACATTATTTCAATTTCATCAGTATTAAACATACTTTCTGTAAACTAAGTTTATAGTAGATTGCATACTGTGCAATTTTATTTAACAATTTTATTTGTTTTATGTCAAACCTAATGTATGAAATTCAAGAAATGTATTTATTTTTCTGTTCAGTTTTCCTTGGTCTGAAGTCGAATTTCTCTATGAAGTTCAGTAACAAATAGTGCAGAGCTGTTTTACTCCATCAGATTAAGATGGAGAAAGTGGCAACACAGGCATTAGGAATTAAGACTAGCAGGTGGTAGGTAAATATTTTCAAGCACTGGCCTAAAGCAGTTATTTGCCTGCAACATATTTTAGAACTGCACGTTCATGTTTAAGATCAGTCAAGCTTTATCTAAATTCTGAAATGAGACTTCAGAAGCTTCTTGCAGATATAACTGGCTTTGTTAGTTCTTTTTAGGAGTTGAAATTTTTTTTTAGTGACTGCTGTCAAGGAAATTCCTTGTGACCTTACAGTATCTTGAAGTCAAAGTAACACCTAATGGTGTTAGCAGAGTTGATGAGGCTGCAAGCTTCCTTCCTGTAGAAACTGGCCAGCAGACCAGTCCAAACTTTAGCTTGCATTTCTTCAGTACAGAGCCAGTGGCAAATCTATGGAATGTTTTTTCCACTCCCCATCAGTGAGAGAAGGGATGTACTTGCCAACATAAATGAGATCTGAAATCTGCAACTTGACTTCACAGAATATATTTCTCACAGTGGAAAAGTAAACAGTGTGCTAGTAAGAGTTACTGTAGAATTGTTTTAGTTCTTAGCTTATTAGAAATGCTGAAGGAAACTATTCTTGTTTTCTACCTCAGTGAGCACAGCAGATATCTCCCTTTTTTTGTGATAAGAGCAGGTCTACATTTTAGATTGTGCTTATTGATATAGAACTCCTTACTGCATTTCCCAGGTTCATAAACTCAGCATGTTCTTCCTGGTTTTATACCTTGTTCCAAGTGCTATAGAAATCTGCTCACCAGAGGCAAGTAGGTTTAAGAGCTGGCATGTTGATTTTTTTTACAGTCCCACTTGTAGCTCAGAACCTGAGTCCTGGGGCTAAGATGCAGGGCTGCAGACGGGAAGGGTTCTCTTCTTGCAGCAGAGGCTGGAGGGGAGCAGGAGAGCACTGGCTGCAGACCCTATTGGCAGGGCAGGGACTTGGCATTGCAGGTGGGAGGGCTTGGCTGTCCTGCCCAGCCACATATGTAGTTGTACCGCTTTTGCAGGGAAAGCATAGCATTTTCATTTGAGATTGTTGTCGCTGTGCACATAGGGTTCCTGGATTATCTGCTTCAGGATGTGTGGTCTCTCTGCCTGGAACTGGAGTCTTCCAGTGCCTGCTGTGACATGTTTGTTGATTACTTCTTGGATAAAACTGCTTGTATTGACCATGACTTCGACGCTGCACTTTATGACGATAGGAGAACCAGAGGTTATAGAAGCCCCGTCCTGTCCAGTTTTGTGGGATCAGTTTCAGTGGGTGTCGCCCATTGATGCGGTGGATGTTCTTGGAGTGGTCAGAGCCACCTCTTGTGGACTGAATCCGTGCCATCCTGGCTGGTTAAAACCAGCTGAGAGATGCTGTAGACGTTGTTGTCCCCGGGGGTGGTCAGTGCCTTCCTTCAGGAGGGCAGAGTGCCGACCTGTCTCAAAGAGGGGGTGGTGCGGCCTCTGCTCAAAAAACCATAAGAACACAAGTAGTACCATACTGAGTCAGACCAATGGTCCATCAAGCCCAGCATCCTGTCCTACAGTGGCCAATCTCGATCGCATGGGAGAAGAACCAACCATCACAATTGGCAATCCATTTGCTGTTGTTCACTTCCAGCTCCCGACAGTAAGAAGTTCATCCTATTAGCTACTTGGTTAATAGCCATGAATGGACCTACTCTCTAAGAACTTATCCAGTCCTTTGTTAAACCCAGCTATACTACTGGCCCTGACAAGATCCTCTGGCAACAAATTCCATAGGTTAATTATGCGTTGAGTTAACAAGTACTTCCTTTTTTTTGTGTTAAATCTGCTGGCAGCTAGTTTCATGGAGTGTCCCCTAGTTCTAGTACTGTCTGAGAGGGTAAATAACCGTTCCCTATCTACTCGTTCTATACCACTCAAGATTTTATAAACCTCTATCATGTCCCCTGTCTTCTCTTTAAGCTGAAGAGACCCAGCTTGTCAAGCCTCTCTTTGTACGGAAGCCGTTCCATACCCTTTATCATTCTCATTGCCCTTCTCTGTACCTTTTCTAGTTCAGCTATGTCTTTCTTGAGATGGGGTGACCAAAACTGCACATAATATTCCAGGTGTGGTCGCACCATTGATTTGTATAGAGGCATTATGACATCCTCAGTTTTAGTGGCTGTCCCTTTTGTGAATAAATCCTAACATTGTTTGCTTTTTTGGCTGCTGCTGCACATTGGACTCAGGATTTCAGTGTATTGTCTACAATCGCTCGCAGATCCTTTTCCTGAGTGGTAACTCCTAGCTTAGTACCCAGCATTGTATAAATATAGTTTGGGTTATTTTTCCCTATGTGTATCACTATGCACTTGTCCACATTAAATCTCATTTGTCATTTAGATGCCCAGGTACCCAGTTTCATACAATCTGTTGCATCTCTTCACAGTCTGCTCATGTTTTAACTACCTTGAATAACTTGGTGTCATCTGCAAATTTGATCACCTCACTCTTAACGCCCTTTTCCAGATGATTAATGAATACATTAAACAGCACCAGTTCCAATACAGATCCCTGAGGCACACCCCTTTTTACCTCTCTCCATTGTTAAAACTGACTATTCAGTCCTACCCTTTGCTTCCTACCTTTAACCAGTTACCGATCCATAGTAAGACACTACCTCCTATCCCATGACTTTTTAATTTTCTCAAGTCTTTTATGTGGGATTTTATAGTGTACCTGGATTTCCAGAAAGCATTTGATATCT
This sequence comes from Sphenodon punctatus, assembly GCA_003113815.1. Classification (NCBI taxonomy): domain Eukaryota; kingdom Metazoa; phylum Chordata; class Lepidosauria; order Sphenodontia; family Sphenodontidae; genus Sphenodon; species Sphenodon punctatus. Next base: position 10,666,406 of record QEPC01001533.1, read on the forward strand.
ACCAGGTCTCCATTGCCCATATGCTTATTTACACCCTCCAAAGAATTCCAACAGATTAGTGAGGCATGACTTACCTTTGCTAAATCCATGTTGACTCTTCCCCATTAAACCATGTTTATCAACATGCCCAGCTATTCTGTTCTTAACATCACTAGATGTAACTCCCTCGCCAGTTATTGGCCCGTCTCTAACCTTGCCTTTTTAGGGAAAGTTATTGAATGGGCAGTGGCTTGACAACTGCAGGAGCATCTGGACCACATCGGTTTTCTGGATCCCTCGTGGTCTGTGTTATGGCACTGAGACTGTGTTTGTGGCTTTGGTCAGTGACCTCCGCCATGAATTGGATCAGGGTCATTCGATCTTGCTGATTCCGATAGAACTGTCGGCTGCTTTTGATACCGTTGACCATGAGATGTTGGTGATTTGCTTGTGGGACCGAGGTGGGATGGGCAGAATTGTTCTTAAATGGTTCCGCTCCTTCCTGGCCAGGAGAACTCCGCTAATAGTGCTCAGGGATTGTTCTTTGTCTCCTCGGGACCTCTTGTGTGGAATCCTGGAAGGTTCTATTCTGCTCCCTTTCCTGTTTAAAGTGTATATGCAGCTGCTAGGCGAAGTCGTGAGGCGGTTTGGTGTTCGGTGTCATCAGTATGCTGATGACACCCAACTCTATCTTTTTCATCCAACCCAGACCTGGCAATCTCTGTGCTTGCTTGATGTCTGGTGGCTGTGGGGGACTGGATGAAGGGAAACCGACTGAAGCTGAATCCTGACAAGAAAGAGGTGATGCTAGTGAGGTTGGCATCCCCCATCATTGATGGGGATTTGCCCCCCACTGGTACCTCAGGTTTGTAGTCTGGGAGTGCCCCTCGATTCCCAGCTCCTCCTGGATGCCCGGGGGAGGAGGGGCTGTGGCAAGGAGTGTATTCCTCCAGTGGCATCTTTGGCCGTACGTCTCAGACTCCGACCTGGCCACTACCATCCATTCTTTCATCACCTGAAGACTAGACTATTGTAACAAACTACGTGAGGCTACCCTTGGTGTGGGTTTGGAGACTGCAGCTGGTGCAGAATGCAGCAGCCCATTTCCTCATGTTCTCTGCACTGGTTGTCTGTAGTCTTCTGGGCCCGATTCAGGGTGTTGGTACTTACCTATAAATCCCTATACAGCCTAAGCTCTACCTACCTGTGGGACCGCCTCACTCCCTGGACTCTGGATCCCTGGCTCTCCTGTGGTTGGCTGGGAGCGTCTTTCTCAAAGCCCCCCGGCTATCTCAGGGGGCGACTATGTAGAGAGCGTTCTTGGTGACCACCCTGCGACTGTGGAACTGCTTCCCGGCAGAGACCCAAGTGGCTCTGGATGTCTCCTCCTTCCAACGACAATGCAAAACCTGGCTGTTTCGCCAAAATCTTGGCGTGGGAGAAGGAAGAGGATTTTGAGGGTTAGGGTGGTGGGGTTTTTGTTGTATGTTTTTGACGTCTTCAATTAGAAATGTTTAAAAGTGTATTTATGTTTATATTTATATTCATATTGTTTTTATATTTTTATTTTTTTATAAATTGTTAGGTGCCCTGAGCTGTTTTGGCAGGAGGGGCAGGGTATAAAGTGCCTACATTAAATAAATGAAATAAATAAATAAATAAGCTCTCCTGCCCCAAGCACTGAGCCTTGGGACTGGAACTTGATGTTGATGTTGATTATTTATTTAAACTGATATCTCACCCTTCCCCTAAGCCTAAAACCCATATAAAATCAAAATAGATAAAAGTCCCTTTTCCCCGCTTGCCTGATGCTCAGCCAAAAACAAGAGTCTTACCTTGCCTCTGAAAAACGTTCAGGCGTTTGATGAACCTCCCAGAGGGAGGGATCTCCTTAGTGATGGGCAGATGATACCTGCAAGAGTATGTTTCTGGCTGACTGCAGGGATCGTGATGGAGTACACTGGAGGAAATAGTCGGTTAGATATGTGGGGCCCAGACCATTTAGGGCTTTAAAGGTCAAAGATAGCACCTTGAATTGTTCCTGGAAATCAATAGGAAGTCCATGCAGACTCTGAAGCACAGATATAATGTGCTGACAGCAAACCTCCCCCGAAAGGAGCTGGGCTGCCACAGTCTGCGCCAGCTGCAGCTTCTGAACAGTGACTAACGGCAGCCCCAGGTGGAGTGCATTGCAGTAGTGTAGCCTTGAGTCTAGTGAAGGATCATGGGGAGCAAGAGAACCTGGTCTGCAAGTCCTTTTCAAAGCTTGCAGGATAGCTGGGACACAGTCCTCTTGCTTGCGGAGCAAAAGCACTGCCCTCGCTTGCAAGTTTCTAGCCGAACTTTGCAGTGATGATGGGTGAAGAACAGAATTTTAGCTGCCTGCCAGTCCCATCTTTCCACAAACAAGTAGCGTTTGCTTGCCTAGCTAATGGAAGAACCAGTCTGCTTGCATCTCAACACACCTTATCTCCTTGGATAAAATAATCTCTTCCAATTTTTGCTTGTTTACTGACTAGTGTATTGACTGGCTTTTGCTGAGTTTGGTGACTTTTGACCCTTTTGACTTAAAAACTATTATGCCTTTTGTATTTAGAATTTTATTCTAAAATAGATGTTCCAGACTTGATCCTCAGATTTGCACTTATTTTATATAAAACAAATGTAATATATAAACACTTTCTACTATTAACTATTAAGAGAAGAAAATCCTTACTCTTATGAAACTGTAACACCTGCATAGTTCTATATTTATACCTATGTTTTGCCAGTTTCTGTGGAAAGACCCACATCTGTGTTTTAAAATGAGCTCTGACCATAATTTAATATTTTTGCATGGAACACATTAGAAAATTGAAATGGGAGGTTTGAGTCCCTCTCAAATATGAGGTAAACTACAGTAATTATAGATTTTGCACCATTTTATCTGTGCTTTTCCTAATGTTGATCAGATTTTAACTGATCTTTGGCTTTGTTACGTAGTAGCATGGTGTATCTGTATTTTGGTTGTGAAATCATTCTCTAAGTGAGTAGGTCCCCAAAGATGCCAGCTCCGCAGCTTTCCCGTCCTGCCCAGCCAGATATGGAGTGGTACCACTTGGGGTGCACAGGTGGGGGGGGAAGCAGCGTTGTCATTTGAGAATGCTGCACACATAGGGTTCCGGGATTATCTGCTTCAGGATGTGTGGTGCCAAACTTTCACTCCAGCCTTTGGTATATTCCTTTTGAAAGGCTGCACATTGGGAGGCAAATAGCCTGCTTTGTATTCTTGCGGCATTGGAGGGCTCTGGCCCTAGACTAAGTGGGTTGTGCGTATCTTGTTGCCCAGCAGCATGTTTGGTCTGAAACGAACAGAGAGCCAGTGAAATTCATGTGTGACATGCCAACAATTATTTTTGCTTGATGTGAAATATAATTATAGCAGAAAGACTCGTGAAGCATGTAATAGAGTTCTGTGACCTGAGCCAACAAGGCTTGACTGGTCCCACTGGGTTTAGGTCAGGGTGGGTGCACAGTCCTTGGGGTCAGGCTCCCCAGCAGCAAGAATATCTGCAACTCTATGGAATGCTGAGGTGTCACCTGCATACACTGGGCCCGGGCTCACGAGAGCCTTGCTGCTTCAGGGTTGGACCCAAATCTGAAGCCTGAACACAGCTCTAGCTTGCAAACTCTTTAAAATGTAAAACAAAAAAGGATCTCTGATTCTTTTATCTCTTTAGCAGAGTACGAGTCAGGGAGAATTCAAAATACACATGTTCTGAGGGTTCTGCCAACCTTACTTGGGGAGTTCCATTCCATTCCAATTTTAATTTATATCCCGAAACTCTCCTGCCAAAGGCAGCTTGAGGCGGCTAACAAACAATATAATATAGAAACAATATATGATGCACAATGCATCAATACAATTTAAACATCAATAGAGGCAAACAAAATCCCTTATTAAGCAATAACCCCCAAATACATCATCACCGCCCCAACATTTTCCAGCATTTCCCACACTCCTCCACCCCTCACTTCTTTCCACCCTGCTGCCATCAGAGGGAGGCCTGCCCCTCCCCCCCACTCCTGCTCTCACCAGGAGAGGGGGGCAGCCTTCAACAGTAAATATATAGAATTATATATGATGCCCAATGCATCAGTACAATGTAAATCATCAATAAACCAAAAACATAACCCCATTAATCAACAACTACTACAATACCCCAACCCGTACATACAAAACACAGCGATACATCATCCAAGCTATGCCCCCCCTCACGGGGAGGCCTCGCCCACCTCTCCCCAGGGCCACCCCCTGTCCTCTCACCACAGGGGTTGACCCTATCCTCCCTAACCCACTCTTCCATCTCCATAAAATACATACCCCATCTCCCCCCAAAATCCCCTTAAAAACACAGAGCACACAGCTAAACATACATACAAAGCCTCCTGCCCCTGGTCCCCTTAGTCCTGGGTGACAGTCCGCTTTTAGCCTTGTCGGAAGTCCCGCAACTCTCAGCTGCATGCCCAGGCCCCACCCTCTGGCAAATGGGGGAGGGGGAAGATGGTACCTGTGGGGGCCGGGCAGTGCGAGTCCTCTGGGTCTGGGTCCGGCTTGGCAGTGGCAGCAGCAACAACAGCAGCCGTGATGGCAAGAGCCCCTGTCCGGTAGGTCCCTCGGGGATGACGGTGGGAAGGGCAACAGCTTGATCCGTTTTGCGATGTGAACATCTCATCCTGCCACCGTTCTCCAAAAAGGGACGCACTGTCCGTCGAGCAGAGGAGGCCCCAGCCACCACGGTCCAGCAAACAACCCAGACAACAGCAGACACCCTTTGAGTGTCGCCCTTTGGCTGGCACCCAAGGGATGGTGCCCAAAGGGCCCCACCCTTGCTGATCTTACCTGGGGAAGAGGGAGGGAAACGCTGAGTGGCAGGGGACTCCTCCAATTCCAGCTGCCCCTTCTCTCAGCAGCAGCAGCCGCAGCCAAGCAGCATATACCCTTCCAAGGGCCCCACCCTTGCTGATGTTACTTCAGTATCCTAAGGACCTTCCTTCCTCCAAATGCAGAGTTGTTTGACAAGTTGAGGGGAGATGGTTATTGTTTTTAAGTCAACATTGGTTAAGGTTTTTTTAAAAAACAAAAACAAAACACTGCTTAGAGCACAGCAGGCTATGAGTATTTGCCACTTTTTTCTACTTGTAACTCGTTAGCACTTTCACCAGCTGTGGGGAAGGGGTAAAGATGGGTGTGGTTAAATCCAGCCTGAGTTTCAGACAGCAGCAGTGGTATGAAGAAATTCATTATTGCGGTCAGGGCTTAAAAATTACTCTGCATTTCCCCAAATACGTGCAAGCCTTTTTAAAAAGCGGGGGCTGTTAATTTCCCCCCTTATTGAGAGAATAGCTGCTTGACTGAAGATACTACGGTTCTCTCTTAACGGTAGATGAAAGTTTTACTGGTAAAGCAGAAGGGAGAAGTCAGAAGTTGAATGGTTTAGCTGCTAGTCAGCTGACCCTACTTTTGTCGGTGTAGTTGTCCAGACTTCCAATTATGACTCTTCTTGTTAGGAGTCATTATGCATTTGCCTTTCATTTAAGGCTACCACGTACCTGAAAGTGGATGCAGGCTCCCCACTCCACCTTTTTAATGCCTTGATTTACATCATAGCCATCACTATAGCTTCCTGCCACCCATCTGAAGGGGGCAGAGCATGAGTTCATGACCGCCATGGCAACCATGGGCCTGTCTCAGATGGTATGTGGCCCAATGCATGGGTGGGGAACATATCGTGGTCACCTTTGTCATGGACGGATCATTACCTCCTTGGGGCCTGTTTCCCGGTGCACATCTGTCCGTGGAAGGGTGTAGAACCTATTTGGATGGTTCACCCCCAGAGACTTATGGAACCAGATATGTTCTACAATGCTGTTAGGGAATTGCCTTCTAACCTCAATGGCTACCTCGTGGCCTTCTGAAATATCTTGTTGGCGAAGGCCATAGGCTTGACAGCCCTCAGGCATCCACTCCTTGGGCATCGGCAGCGCAGTTCCCCATGGTTTACAGAGGATCTGCAATGGCTGAAGCAGGAGGGAAGGCGACTGGAGTGACGGTTGCTCTGTACATGTGCTGAAGACGACCAATTGCGGCATAGATTTAGTTTAAAAAACCATGCCGTGGTTGTGCGGGCAGCAAAGAAGAGTTTCTTTGCTGCCATCATAGTGTCTGCGAAGTCGTGTCCTGCTGAACTTTTCCAGGTGGTGAGGGGTTTGGTCAGTCCAGCCTCTGTCTTCCTGGAACTGAAGTAATCCAGTGCTCTCTATGACATGTTTATTGATTACTTTGCGGATAAAATCACTCGCATTCACCATGATTTTAATGTGGCATTTGATACAGTAGGAGAACCAAAGGTTATGGAAGCCCAACTTGTCCAGTTTCGTGGGATTGGTTTCGGTTGGTATCATCCGCTGATGCGGAGGATGTCCTTGGGGCAGTTAGAGCCACATCTTGTGAACTAGACCTGTGCCCGTCCTGGCTGGTCATGGCCAGCTGGGAGACATTGGGGCCATTGTTGGCAGGGGGTGATCAATGTCTCCCTTCGGGAAGGCAGAGTGCCGGGTAGCCTCAAGGAGGCTGTGGTGCTGCATCTGATTAAAAAAACAGCCCTTTTTAGGGACGATTGAGTGGGTGGTGTCTCAGCAGCTTCAGGTGCATTTAGACAGCATTGGTTTTCTGGATCCCTCGCAGTCCAGCTTTCATCCAGGTTATGGCACTGAGACTGTGCTTGTGGCCTTCGTTGACAACCTTCATCATGAGTTGAATCACGGTTGTTCAACTCTATTGATTTTTTTAGATCTATCAGCTACTTTTGACGCTGTTGACCATGAGATGCTGGTTACTCGCTTGCAGGACCATGCCGGGGTGGATGGAGCTGTTGTTAAGTGGTTCCATTCTTTCCTGGCCAGAAGAACTCAGCGGATGGTGCTAGGGGACTATTCTTCATCTCCCCCAGGATCTTACATGTTGAGTTCCGCAAGTTTCTATTCTGTCCCCTCTTCTGTTCAACGTGTACACGCAGCCTTTGGGTGAGGTTGTGAAGGGGTTTGACTCCGCTTGGATGCTCTAGTGGCAGCTGTGTGAAGGAGTGTAATCCACTAGTTACACGCAGTTTGGCGGCTTTGACCGTACATCTCTGACTCCAACCTGGCCACTATCATTCATGCATTCATCATCTCAAGACTGGACTACTGTAACATGCTCTATGTGGGGCTACCCATGGTGACAGTTCGGAGGCTTCAGCTCATGCAGAATGCGGCTGCCTGTCTCCTTATTGGGATGGGTTGCCGTGAGCATATAAGACCAGTGCTTTGCTCGCTGCATTGATTGCCTTATAGTCTTCCGGGTTGGATTCAAGGTGCTGGTTCTTACCTATAAAGCCCTATTCTGTCTCAGCCCCGCTTACTTGCGTGACTGCCTCGGATCCTGGACCAACCCCTGCAGTCAGCTGGGAACACTCTCCTTGAGGTTCCTCAAGTTCATCAGGTGGCAACGATGAGGAAGGCATTCTCCGTGGCCGCCCTGAGGCTGTGGAACTCTCTCCTGGCAGAGGTATGTCTGTCACCAGAGCTTCCCTCTTTCAGGAGAAACTGTTAAGACCTGTCTGTTTCGCCAGGCATTTGGTGAGGTAGGGGAGGGTTTTTATCCTTGAGTCTGCTGGATGTTTTAATTAGATGACAGATTTTATTGTGTATTTATGTGATTTTATTTTTTAACTTTGTGAGCCGTCCTGAGCTATGGATGGCAGGATGGGGTGGGGTATTAAATATTGGAGATGATGATGATAATCTTCCTTCTCTGAATATTGCTTTCAGATGGGTCCTGCTGCCAGGGTAGTGATGCTGTTATTACAAAACTATGTGAGAAGCAAAAGTGGTGAAATAAGATGAGGGGAGACTGGCAAGCAAAGCAAACATTAAAACATTTTTTCTAATCTCACCAGTATTAGTAATTTTTGTTAACCCTTTTATGTAAAGCACATGTTTCCGTTCAAAAATGGTTCATATTTAAAGACTCAAATTTAATTTTAACACTTGACCTTAATACTACTCATTATAAAAGAAAACTACAGTTAATACTGTCCAAGAGACTGCACTTGTAACTTCTGTTATAAAATACTTCTTCATAATCTTGAATGGGTAAAGAACAGTCACATTCATCTATATTTGTAGACCCTTTTTTAAGAACAGTCGATAATTTCAGAGCCTGTTGCTTGAGACAAGTTTAGCTTTTCTTTAGACAACATTTTTGTCTTACTGGAAATTTTGGGCATTAACAAACGAGCCAATAGCCCGCTACAGTCTGGGTTCGGTCCATGCAGTCCCCGCTCTCATGTTTAGTGTGTCCAGCCTAATAAACGGGCAGCCCCCTGTGTGTATTTCATGCACACTGGCAGTGTCAGTGAGAGTGGAGAGGGGGGCAGGAAGCAGTTGCTTCTCTGATCCTCTAGGACTTTGCCTGCAACTCTATGGGACTGGTGGACCTGTATGCATGGAGGTGCTGCACACAACCTAACTACGGGATGCAGACACATGGGTGCGTGTTTGACTGCATTTGCCCACATGGCAGGCTCCACATTCTGAAAGACAACCCCCCCACCCCCAAGTGAGGTGGGGGTTGTATGTCTGGTGGGTGGTGTGGACTAATGTCTTGTATGTTAACTCTCTTCATCTCCTATTTTTTATTTTTATTTTTTAAAAGCCTATTAGAAAGTAGAAGTTGTTGTTATTATTATTATTATGATCATTATTATTATTAGCATTTATATAGCACCAGCGATGTACCTGACGCTTTACAAAAAATAAGATGGACACGGTCAGTGCCTGAGAGCTTACAATCTAAAGACATGGGGAGTTAATTCACAAAGTCAATCTTTCAGGGCTTGAGATCATGACTTCTGCATTCTCTTTTCACATGCACACTATATTTTTACTGACAATTGACCTTTTTCCTAATACGTTGATGTCAAGACAGCTTGCCATGTCCCCCCCCAAGCTTATTTTCTTCTTTCTTTCTTTTTTCCCCTTTTCGTGCCCCTTCTCCCCCCCCCCCTCTTTTCTGTATTGAAACTGCAGGCTTATTTGTAATGGATATGTTAAGAGTCTATGTTTATCTCAGGAGAAGGTCTCTTTAGCAGAAGTAAATACGTTCTTCCACGGGAAACCTGGGGAAGAAAAAAGAGGTTGTTTCCTCATGTAGCCAACAGCATGCAGACAACACGTTTTAAGTTCCTAGAATTCACATGTGCAACACATATGTGGGAACACCCTCCGCTCTGAAGGCATCCGATCCAGATCCTTTTCTGCTTGAGCTGCTAACAGCAGAACATCCCCTCTCTGGAAAGAGGCTGGAGATTCTGTTGGCAGAGCTGGTCTGTTCCTTGCTGAACTATCGATTATGGAGTAGGTTAGCCCTGCCGGTATTGAAGTGCTGTGAGTCGGATTGGATGTGAACTAGCCTGCTACTCAGCTGTTAATTGTGGGACCAGGCCAGCCTTTGCCTCCTAGACCTGTAGCTGTGGGGGGATCACATACAATACTGACTCTGTGTGGACTCAAACCCTGGGTCATCTTTTCCTAGATCAGCAGACTTTGATTTGTCATATAGTAATACTTGTGTATATACAAATGTACACACACGCACACATGGGAATATACATGCCTAATGTGTAAAAACGTTCAGAAAAAAATGCTTTTTCATAGAAGAATAATTTTATTTGTATAGCACCTTCCTGTCTACATGGCACTTGGAGCACTTCACACATTACATAAAGTAAAACAAACTAAACAATTTAAAACAAAATAATTTAAAATAATATTAAAACATTTTAAAATAGGGAAAGGAAAAAGGGAGGACAGAGTACATAAGGAAACCAGCAAGTGGATCCTAAAAGCACTTAGAAAATAACTACATTTTCATGTGCTTTTTTAAGGGAAGAAGGGAGGAACTGGGAAGGACGTCCAGAGGGAGCAAGTTCCACACTTAGGGGCCTGCCACAGCAAAAGCCCAATCATCTGCCGATTTAAGATGGTAGAACCCCCAAACAATGGGTGGTTCTTGAGTGCAGATACCCACCAGTGTAAGGTTCCAGAAGAAGGTCTGGAATATAGTCAGGACCTAAACCATTCAGGGCCCTGAAAACCAGCAGCACAATCTTAAAACTCAATCCATCACTCTACAGGCAACCAATGCAGAGAACACAGGGCTGGCGTAATATGATCATAGCTTCCTAAACCAGTAAGCAGCTGCACTGTCGCATTCTGAACAAGCTGTACGTGATGGATAAGCTCTGCTGGTAGCCTGTAGAAAAAGGAATTTTAAAAATCAAACCTCATAGTCACCAGGCTATGGGTCACTGTAGCAAAGTCAGCCTGGGATAAATAAGGGCATAACTTAAGCACATTGCATAGTTGAAAAAAGCCTTGTAGAAGAAACCTTGAAGAAGCTTCCAAGAAACTTTGGAAGACATAATTCTAGGCCAAGTATTTCTCAAAGTACTTTGGGATCCAGTTTATTATCTTATGACTGATTGAAATCTGAGTGTAGATCATTGGTAGTAGTGAATTTGGTGTTATGCTAGTTTAGTGTGTTAACATTTTTGATGAGGAATGGGAGAGGCGCCTCCTTTAAAATTTCTTTTAAAATGGGGACGGGAATGTCAAACTTAAAGATCTTATTTCATGTTGATAGCTACAAGTTCTATTACTGCTGGTATAACTAGTATTTATGGCTTTGGATACCCATAATAATTGCATAATTATCTCAGTAGTAGGAGAATTGACTTTTGAACCTAATTTAAACCAAAAAAACCCACAGTTCACTCAACATTTGAGTTGTGAAAGCAATGTTGCTTCCAGTGGCAACTGTTTTCTTGCTTAGAGATCTTCCTACCTTTTCTCTTTCTTCTCTGGTATTTTTTCCCTTTCATTGAGTTAAGTTTTTTCCTCCTCCTTTCAATACTTTTTTCCCAATACCCGCATAGGAATTTTTTCTTTCACTCCACTGTTGGTGCATGTACACTTGCACATGCCCACCCAGCTGCCATGGTAGGCTAGATTGTCTGTCCATCAGAAGATTTGTGTCTACAACATTTCAGAGTGGATAGGGAAACCAGAGCCCTAGGGAGGTCTCTCTAGCTCAGGAAGGTGGTCTAGAGCTGAGACCTACTGGAACAGGGACAACTCTGGGGGATGAGCTGGATCCTTGTGCTACTTTTATTTGCGTTTTTTTGGGGGGGGGGGCGGGGTGTCTTTTTTCCTTTATTTCACTACCTTGAATAGAGTGTGTGTAGTGTAGCTTTTCAGTAACTCAGTACAGCTGTTCTGGAAAAAAAAAAAGGCAGGCTGACCAGGTATAACTGAAGGGAACAGCCTTTTTTCGTAAGGAGTATGCTGCTGACCCTGGCTGTTGGTTTCTTGCATATGCCCTGGGCAGAAATTCAAACCTGTCACACATTCTCAGTGCAGTGAAGGAACCCAGGAAAACCCTTATCTGCTTGATATATTACCCAACCTTTGTGTTCTGCTTTTTTTTTCTTTGCTGGTTTTTTTGAGGCAGGGGTAGTTTGTCTTCCTTTATTTCACTACCTTTGCACTGTTCTCTTCCTCATTAACTGTCTCCTTGCCTGTTCCTGCCTCTCTTCTTCAGAAAGTACAGAAATATTTTTCTTTTTAGGTCTTCCCATTTCCTACAGTGTAATTTTTAGTTATGCAATAAAACATGGTCTACAGCTAGATTTGGGACACAGTTGTGTAAGACATTATATTAAACGTATATAAGAAAAGGGTCTCTACAGTAAATGGTTTTTTTGTTTTTATTTTCTATTTATATGCTGCGTTTCTCAAGTTGGGGGAATGATGGATACCTTGGCCTTGCTGACATTTAGGTGAGGACTGATGTACAGAAAGAACTGCCCGATCCATCCGCCAAGGCAGCCTATGTGCTCATAGCTTTTCCTGCGACTTGGGTACCTATGTCCTCCTGACTCCCTTTCATGACGACTGGAATTTAGGTGCCCATGACACTATCAAAAATGGTATCCTTAGTCCTTGTGTTCCTCCATGTCCATTTGTAAAATGGGGACAAATGCACTTTCCTATCATGTGGTGGCTTATGGATAAATGCATTTAAGAAATCAAAGCACTGAATATAGTAATGGGAAGTTCTGTATAAACCCATGAGAATGGATGTATTATAGAGCCATAGGACCAGCTCCGTTAGTTAAGGTGGTTTGAAATTCAAATGCAAGTGCACCCATTCACTTGCATTGGAGTTTTCAGGCTGTTTACTTCCTGGTTGGGGTGTTGTTTTTTTGTTGGGGTTTTCTCTGTTTAGGGAGCATGTTAGTTTCCCACAATAAGCTAATAAATTTGAAGGGATGGGTTCTCTAGCGTCTGGTAGATTAGACGTGAGGTTTGTTGGAAGGAGAATGGAGGCATCTGACTGAAAATCCCATTTTGCCCTATGTGGCTTTGAGTTACGTTGAACGTTCTGAGCCATTAAGGCTCGGTGTGCGGCAGGCAGTAGTGGGTCAGGATCGTTGGTGGCTGCCTGGGCTGTCAGCCCTGTCCGTGGTGACCATGACTGTCCGCTTGCTCGCTCTACTGATTTGGCAGCAGCCTGGGTAGGGAGGAAGTTGGGCCGAAACAACCCTCCCCCTCCCCCCACGCTACCCACCTAGCCATGCCCCTGTGTGCCTACCCGCCTCCCTCTACCTGGTGTCTCCGTTTGTCACGCCAGAGCCAAGCTGCTGCTCGCTCACCTGTCTGCCACTGCCGCCATCATTTTGAAAAGACACCACCCCCACCCCCGGTGCGGGATGCAGGGACTACCTTTCCCAGTATCCCAGAAAGAAAACATGACTGCTGCACCATGGGGGTGGCGCCCATGTTTCCTGTCTGGCATGCTAGGAAATGTCATTGCAGCAAACCAGATTGGGAACATGGCTCCGGCCCCTGTGCACACGTGTGCCGTGGGCTCTTTAAACTGCCAGCGGCAGCACCAGGAGTAAGAGTGGCGGTGGTTCCAAAACTGTGTGCGTGGGGAGTGGGATTTAAGTGTGAGGATGGGTGGGTGGTGCTGGGAGCTGTGGGGGGTGTGTGCTGGGGGAAGGGAGACTTGTGTGTGTGTGTGTGTTGGGGGAGGGAGACTTGTGGTGTGCACGTCTCATGGTATCTGCTCTATGATTTGAGATTTTAAACAAGAATGTCTCATTTAAAAAATGCCACTAAATACATTGTAGCCAAAGAAGCTTTTGCACATACAAATATATATATTTTACATAGCAGATTCAACTTGTCTTTGTAAATTAGCATCCTGGAGCTGACAACAAGAATGTTGATGGGTATAACCCTGACAGTTCGTTCAAGTAATCCAGAATGTGAAAGTAGAGAACAATGTCAGAAAGCTCAAAGCAGACACTTGCATAGGAACAGAAAGAAATGGAGGGTAGCAATTACCCCAAGTACAAGTGCCAGCAACAGTGAAACATCAAAACCAGTGAAAGAATTTGAAGAGAAATAAACTAGTATGATTATCTTCCCCCATTCCTTAGTGCATTTATCGGTTTCTGGGGGTTTGCAGACTTGTGATATGTTGTGTGTGCTTGTATGAGGTGGTTTGGTTAGCAGAGAGGGAGTTGGATGGGTTTGTTAAAACAAAGGGACAGGCGCTTGAGATAGAAACTGCCTGAACTTTTCTCATGACAGCTTTGCAGATGGGCCTGGGAGCAGAACTTCTGGGGGAAGATGAGTTTAGAGACCATCATTAATATTCCAACTGTATGCATAAAATGTAGTATATGGGTGAAAAAGGACATGATGCTAAACCACCCTTTAACCACCCTTGGTGGTCATTTATGCATGTTTCAGGGCTGCATAGGGCACCAGTACAGCCCTGCAACATGCATAAATAACCCCCAAGGGTGGTTAAAGGGTGGTTAGCGTCATGTCTGTTTTCACCCTATATAACTTGTAAGAATAACCTATGATGATAAAGTACTTGCATTGAACATTTATGAGAAAAGATGACAGGAGGAAGAGATGAGAGATGGTGTCTGAGATTCCCATTATTCCATCACTGAGCAATCATTGCCTTCATTTGAACAATGTCTATCTTTCATTCCTGTTATATTCTCCATGTGTATTTGTCAACTTCTGGGTTGTTCCCCCTTTCTGTACTATGTCTTAAAAGGAGCAGAATTATATAATTCTGCAGAATTCTGCTCCCAACTATGTTGTCTCCAAAGTTGCACATTTTGTTGCTTATACAGGCTGAGGTTGCAATTTATGAATAATCTGAGCCCAACAAAAAAAAAAACCCCGAAGTATTTTGGCTATTTGAAAAGGATGCATTTGAATGCTGCCCTAGTATGTCTGATCCGGGATGTTGTCCACCTCAAAATCTCAGCCCACCTGGGCAACCCAATCGTCATCAGTCAATCGAGTGACCATCTGTCAATGATTCCAGATCTAGGCTGTTCATTTCTCATTATCTTTTTTTGCCCTGAAGGTGTAGGGTTCTATGAGAAACATTAAACCTAAAACCAGGATCCCTTATAGTTCATAAAGTGAACTAGCGCCTGGCTCTGTGTCCATTATGCGTGGATATAGACACTGGAATTTTTAATTTTAAAAATGGCTACCCATAAAGTGGGTGCCAAGACGGTACACTTCAGCTCCAGTTAGGCACACTCGCAATCATGTGCTTCAGGCTACAGCTCTTCCTTTCTGATTCTGATCTGGCCAGAGTCATCCATGCTGTCATCATCTCAAGGCCAGATTACAGCAGTGCACTCAACGTGGGGCTGCCCTTGATGACTGTTCCCCGAAGTAACCAGGCAGGGTTTTTGTGCAGAGTAGAGCTTCACAAACTTGAACACATGCTAAAAAGCAGAATGCTATTTTTCAGCATGCATGTTAGCTGTAAATTCTGATGCTGTGAAAGGGACAGTTCCTTGTGAGGAGGCAACTGATATTACTTGGTCAAAAACTGATATCCAACGAAAAAGCAGTTTAAAACAAATTAAGGCGGGTTCTTACTACATAGACAAACCATAAAACACAAGGAAATTAATATTTCCTACACCCAGCAACCAAAGAAAAATCCCCTCAAACAACAACCCCAAATCCCCCAAACTCCAGCCAACCCGTCTTAACGACTGTGCAGTGTTGAGTTTTGTTTGGTTTCTTAAACTCAGCCTCATGGTCTTAGCTTTTTGGGGGCGGGAGAGGGGTTGTACCCACCAGGCTGCGGTCCAATTTGCATGAGTTGCATACATGTGCACTTTCTGGTTTGTTTCCACCCACACATCGTAGAGTCAGCTTGTCTCCACCCCTATTCCTAGTACAGTTTTGCAAACAAAGTTAAAATCATACAACTTAATGTTACAGTAAATTCCTTGCTGTTTGTTACCACAAGCTTAAAATTTGACTTGTTGTTGACTCACTAAAAGCTTTTTTTAGCGACTTGGAGATTCTAAAGTCTATTTCTGTTGAATTTAATATTTAGGTGTTGTTTTTTTTTAATCTGATCTTAATGACTCTGAAAGGGGCTTTATGAATGCAGAATAAAGCAGTGGTATTTCATTAAAACTTAAGGTACTATTTCTGTTGATTATTCAGTTTTCCAGTGTTAATTGCTGATAGACATGATTTGAGTTTAAAGTATTTATTTCTATACAAGAAGAATAGATCACTATCAGTTCATAATTCCCACTTCAGATGGCTTGGGTAAACTTGAGCATAAGATGTACACATGAACTCGTGACTATTTCTGCTGGTTGTAGATTAATAACTTGTACTCCACTGCTTTTATGTTTGCAAAATTAGAGGAAATACTAAAGAAGTAGGCGGTTGGTGTCTTTAAAACTGAAAGTATATTGTTGTCAGTTTCAAGGAAATGCATGCTTATATTTATTCATCATCATCATTTTTTATTAACATAGCCGAAGCCATAGTAGAAAGATTTAAAATAAAAAACGGGTTCACAGAAATGTCACAAAATAAATAATAGTACTAATAATAATCATGTCACCTAAGACACCTAGAGAATCACCGTTTACAGTTAATCACATTTAAAAGTAAGAAACATTTCCCTATCCTGAAAGGCTAAAAACAGTAAAGACCATAACAGCTTGGGTTATCTCCGGTTTTCTATCTGACAGGAGACGACTCAGTAATTCAGAGGGTGTTCTACCTGGTATACAGTCCAAAAACCTGGCCAGCCATTTAGCTCTTAGTTTATCATAGAGATGGCAATGGCACAGTATATGCCCAGTTGATTTAACCTCAGCATTATCAAATGGGCAGGTCCTCAGACAGTAGGGGAGCCCCCTATATCTACCATCCAACACTCTTGAAGGTAGTGCATTAAACCTTGCACACGCAAACATAAAGTTTCCTAAATGAGCAATGTAAGTTAGTAAAATAATTTATTATCTTGACGGTTAGGTCATAACAAGTACAAAATACAAATCTCACAAAAGAAAAACCTATCAGGCCACATTAAACTGCATGGCCTGGAAGTATAAACGTTCACCTTCTAAATATCAAGGTTCAGATACAGAAAGTAATTAGTATGATTAAAATAGCAGGTTACCATGGTATTAATGTTAGGTTTAAAGAAAACCAAGCAAAGTAGAGTAAACCTGACACTTGAGCAGAATTAAACGAAATTAAGATCTCTTAAAATTTGCCTTGCCCTTCCCAGGGCTTATGTCGACAGCACTTGACCCCTGAGGGTGAGGAAATATTTATATACAGAACGTACACACAAGAAACCCCTCGTAATAAGTGAATTCTCCTATGAAGGAGAAAATGGAGTTTCAGTTTCGAATCCCAGCCTCATATCCTGTACAAGGCAGGCAGTGGGAGATTGAGCCTGAGGTGCATGACCAAACGGTCACTCCTATGGGGAAGATTTATTTGCCTCGGCAAATTTCTTCCTTTCAGCTGCAAGCCTGAATGCAAATACCGCTACTTGCTGGGTTATATTTTTATTGGTATTTGCCAGCAAAAAGGAGATACGGGTCCCAGTGGTCTTTGCCCGCGAACTAGGTCCCAAAAACTTCAGCGTGCAGTCTAGCGTACAGGGGGCAATACAAAAGGTAATGGGAAAGGTTTTCGACCTGAAGTCGTCCACAAAGACAGAATCTTAGTTCTGACGGAATACCCAGAAAGCGGCCCTCCGTTATCTTCGAAAATGAGCAATGGTTTAACAGATAATTTGCAATAAGTCCCATACCAGGGGCCAGTTCACTATAACCCGCTAGTGACGGACAGGAGGTGATAGCAGACAGGAGGCTTGCGCTGTTAAGGTCGTTTAGCTTTACAAAGATCTCAGCTTTAGCAGTTTTTAAACCCTTAGACAACAGATCCAATATTGAAAAACCCAGTGAGCAGATTTTTGACACTACCAGCTTGCTCCATGCACTTACAAATGGGTTATCCCACAGATGTAAAAATAAACCAGGGGCAGAGTCTTGGACAGATTTGGTAAGTACTCAAAAACCCATGGCCAATTTCCAGATCTCATGGTTCCATGCAGTCTGGTTCAGCTCCAGGCGAACAGCCGCTGTAGGCACGCTTCTGGGAACATTTAACAATAATCTCATGTATTTCGACTGTAGAACTGCTTATATTGTGTAAAAGGGTATTGTCTTCCGAACATATGCGTCGTTTTCTAATTTTTATACAATCCCATCATTCATAAGTTAAACAAACTTGAATGAAAGCTTTAAATCAGTTCATTTGTTTGTTTGCTCTGATATCAGTCAATAGGCTTTCTGGAAGCTCTGTGGGTTTAACTCCTGCGGTATTTTTGTAGTACAGCTGCACATCTCATGCAATAACTCGGAAGGTAGTGGCTTTCCTTGCCCTTTTAGGACATTGTCACCTGCACACAGGTACACAATATCACCAAAGGAAAGTTGGTTACCATTAACCATTTTTTATGTGTGGTCAAAAAGGCCCCTGGGGTAGAAACATACCCCAATTTGTTTTACCATGGGGTAGATTTGTACCCCAGGCTGCGGTAGAAATCTCCCCCATCACATTTCATGTTCGTTTGAACATTCAAGCAATTTAAGTGCACAAAGGACTGGGGTAAAAATCTACCCCATGAGCCACACAATGTATGTCAAGGGGGTTAAAAAAAAGGTGAAGGTTAAAAAAAAGCCAAAATATTTCAAAACGTAAAAAAAGTTTCCGCCTAAAGAATTAACTTTACTGCTTTATTTAACAACCTTCATTTCATGTTGGTAACTTTTATTTTATGGGAGGGGAAAAGAGTTTCCAATCATCATTGGAACAAAACTTTTTTTTAAGAAAGCAAATGCAATAGGGAATGAAGTTTTGAATTCAATCTAAAATCCAAGCACGTTTGTTTCAGTGATTTGGTGATACCTAAATACTCACTACAAGTTTGAGACTTGCTAGCCAGTGTGTCTCAGGTTACACATTTATTGTGTGGGCAGAAACAGACCTATTAGTATCTAACAGAAGGGAGAAGGTGGTTACCCCACTGAAGATCTTGCTACTTTTTCAGCCTATCTCAATAGCTGCAAGCATAGGTGAAATCAGATGTGACAGCCTGCCCTAGCCCAGTACTCTTCTGCACCTCTGGTCTTCACCTGCTACCACCCTGAAGCAGGCTGCCAGTTGCTACGGGATGTGTTGTGTGGCAGCAGTCAGAGACGCAGTCTGGGTGAAGGCCCGGCCACACGGGTTATACCGGGTTAATGGTCTCTCTCCCATTCACATTCTGAATTTTTCTATTTACATTTGGACCCGCCTGGCACTGCTGCGAGGGGAGGTCGGTGGATTGGACCCGGAGGAGCATGCTCAACCCAGCCCTACCAAACAGCTGATCGGGAGGGGGACAGGGATGAGTGCCCTCCTCCCAGCCCTGCCAAACAGCTGATTGGGGGGGGGGGGCGCAGGGGATTGTACTTGCCCTGGCCCTGCCAAACTGCTGATTGGGGGTGACTGGAAGAGCATGTTGACCTGACCCTACTGAACAGTTAATTGTGGAGGAGGACTGGAGGAGCATGCACACCTGGCCCCACAATCAGCTGTTTGGCAGGGCTTTGTTGAACACAGTCCTCTGGGTCCAATTCGCAGCAGTGCCAGGCGGGTCCAAATGTAAATAGAAGCATTTCTATTTACCTGGCCCAAGTGCATATACGCCCTTCAGTTAGGTGTGGGCATGCCTCTGGCCCTCACATCAGCTGTTGAGTGGCAGCTCTTCACATGGGCTAGTCCTGCTGAGGATCAGGAGCCCTGTTCCATGTTGGACCAACCTGGGGCATAGAGGGACCTGTGACAGCAGCCCCCATACCCCAGGCTTATGGAGCTGCTTTTGCGAATAGCCCTCCCTGCCAATCCGAGGAGTAGTGGCCCATTCCAGGGAGATGCCTTGCCACCATCACATCTGTTTTCACCCACTGTTTTAGCTGTGCTTTCTTGCTACAGAGCAGAGCAAGCCATGGTTTTTGTGATTGTGGCTGCAACCACTGGCCATGCAGCTGAAACTCTGGTTAGTTCACCCTCTTTGGAAGTGCCCATGGCAGGAAAAGACTGAAAAAGAGTTGGAAGAACAACCAGTTAGGACCCAAAAGTGTTTCCTTGGAAGCCTGTTGCTCTTTATGTACAGAACAGCTATTTATCATTCTCATCAGGGCAGGAAACTTCAGATTGAATTCCAGGAGCAAAAAAATAAAATAAAAATCAGTCGCCAGACTTTATCCTGATATTAAACTATTCTTGCCCACTACACCCCTGAACCAGTCGCCAGCCTCAGTTTCCTGGGCGCCAGTGGCTCCCAGGTGGCTGCAAATTTCGTGCCCTGATTCACATAATGGGAAGCTTAGGTTGCACCTGATGAAATTTACAAATTCAATTTTACAAATTGGATAAAGCAAATAAATTTGAAGTACTTTTCCCCCCACAACACACAGTTAATATGTGGTGGAACTCATTACCAAAATAGTTGTGAAAGACAGTACTATGCCTGGCAGCAAAAAAGGATTAGATAAGTTCTACAATGATAAGCCCATAAATACTATTTCCACTCTTTTAAAGGATGTCTTTTTGGCTTGAATAACCACCTGTATTTGCTTTTTTTGAAAGGGGAAGGAGAGGTATACATTTATTGTAAGACGCTATTGTTACAAAATGGTTTTGGGCTGCTAAATGTAGTCCTAGGGAATGTGTTTTTTACTGGGGTTTTTACTAATGAATTTTTAATATATTACAAATTTTTTCATTAATTCACATACACAGGGAAAGATGTCCGTCTCCTTACAGAGTGCCAGGACCAGACCACTAACTGTTGGACCTAGATAAATTGTTTATTTCCTTACAGAGGGTCAAATAGAGGCAACTAACTGCAGGATTTGGCTCATGAAAGACATTCAAGTTAGGAAAACCTGTGATCAGCAGGCTTTTCCCTGTTCCCAAGATATGTTTTTTAGGCGAATTCCTCTTGACCCTTCATAGGAAGGTATCTCTTTTTCAGTATAGAACAGGCTTATATTCTTACCCCTGCTCTATTTTATTGCAAAACCGGATGGGCTTATATTTTTACACCCACTCCATTTTTATTTGCTTCAGACAGGATGGGCTTATATTCTTACACCCGTGCTGTTTTTATTTATTTCAGACAGGCACCCCTGTCTTTTTTTTTTTTTTTTTTTT